>JAUPFT010000023.1:7955842-8033342 GCA_036936625.1 Parnassius smintheus behrii
TATTAACATATTTATGATTATCGATATATAGATAATCCGATATTTTAAAAAAAATATCAACAGTCCTAGTTTGATCTGATCGGTTGGAATGATCAGTTGAACTGACCGTGTGTGTCGTCCATAACATAAAATTCTATGTGGGTATAAGAATAATTTATTCTTCAAATATCATAAAATATCATTATGAAAATATCTTTCACACCAAACAGCTAAATAGATTCTGATATAATTAATTGAATCACGTGTTACTTTGTGGAAATCCATTATATTAAAAATCTTATAAAATAATTATAAATTAATTTACTTATATAGCCGTAAAAAATTAAATAATGTGTGTTTCCGTAGTCTTAAAAGGGGCATATTAAGGTGGAAAAAACTTTTTAACAAAAAAATTAAACCGCCGATGAAACTGAAAAGCAAACAATAATAAAACCTTTTCCTTTTACCTTAATAACTAAAATATTAAACTAATGTAAATGTACCTAAGTTTATATTTTTGTAATTATTTTGAGTTTTTCCTTAACCTTAATAACTAAGTTCTTAAACTAGTGTAAGTATACGTAAGTAAAGTAAAGTAATTTTAAGTATTTTTAGTTTAAGAACTTAGTTATAAAGGTTAATTAAAAACTCAAAATAATTACAAAAATATATACCTTATAGGTTTATTATTTTTTGCTTTTCAGTTTTTTGTCGATTTAATTTTTTTGTTAAAAAGTTTTTATTTTATAATTTCTTGTGGCTATAATCTATTAATTACTATTAATTTTTGATTACTTTTAAACAAGCTACTTAACTTACTTTAGCTTTTAAATGTTATATAATCCTACTTTAAATATTATTTGTTTAAAGCTGTAATGAGCTCGGAAGGAAAGTGTTTGCCATAGGGAAGGCATATGTGGCACTGAGTAGAATAAAAACACTTGAGGGTATTGCTTTGTCTGATCTAGAGCCAAAAAAGGTATTCCATAAATCTCACGATGAACGAGCTTTATCACAAATGCAGAAACTGAAAGGTCTAAAGCTCATTTACCGTGAGTTTTTTTTGTGATGTAATGTAATTATTGTGTTATGTTGTAATACACAACTCAGCGTTAAAATCTGTGAGTAAACAATAATTCACCCCTATTTTCCCACCCTTAGGTTATTTTTTTTTTCCAAATTTATAAGAGACAAATTTCGAGGTGTGTACCCTATCCAAAAAAGAATTATCAAAATCGGAGTACTCTGTAATCAATCACCCTTATTTTTCCACCCTTAGGGTACATTTTTTTCCAAATTTATATGGGACCGATTTCGAGTTAATACCACATCCAAAATAAAAAGAATTATCAAAATCGGACACGTCTGTATTAAATAACCCCTATTTTCCCACCCTTAGGGTAAGAATTTTTTTCCAAATTTATATGGGATCAATTTCGAGGTATACCATCTCCAATAAAAAAAGAATTATCAAAATCGGACTTCTCAATAAAAAGTTATGCGTGACAAATATATAAAAATATACATAACAAATATACGTATAATATTAAAAAAGGAGGTGCTTCTCTTCAGAGTAGAGAAGATCATTTTATTTTATTACGCGGCTAAAAGTAAATTAATTTTTAAGATCTTTAAAATTCTGATGAATGACGAACTCTTTTACACTGCTACCTCACGGTGACGCTCCATTTCGTCCCATGCCAGTGAAATATTTTCACTACAGATTGATATCAATATCTCTTAACCATTACAGCTTTTTAAAGTTCACTGTTGAAATAGGCTTTCCCCATAGATTACCACACATGGGGGATTTTGCCATGTTTGCCACACTTGGCAGGCGTCATATTTTATTTTTATTTTATTTATTTTAAAAGAATATTAATAATGCTATAAACATTACTAATATTCCCCTTAACCACTCGTGGTAAGTTTAAATTGCGTGTGTTATGAGTGGTTACAACCCACGACCTTTTTGAGTTCGCGGTCCGCGCCCTGCCATTAGGCTACTGTCGCTTAAAGTTTAAGTTTAAATTTTAAGTTGTTAATTGTTAATTGTTATATCCTGGGTTTTTTCCCACGGTAAAATGGATCTTTTAACACCGACCCTACACGATAGCTTATTTGAAAGATCTTTTTATCACGATGTAAACGATTGCGTGACATTGTGTTTCATATTTAATCTTTTCACATTTATTTTATTATCATTTGGACGTTTTATAAGGTACGCGTTTTATAAACTAACATTCATTAATAATTAGAAAAAATGTGTAATAAAATATTCATTTAGATTTTTTACGCCTGGGTTAGACAGAGTATAACGGAACTTAAAGGTTTTAATTATAATATTGTGATACCTACATTCTTTGAAAATAAAAAAATATGAATTATGAATCATCTATCCGTTCAAAAGTCTACAAGTGCAATTTTCAGTACAAAATATAGTACTTAATTAAATCATAGTTTTAAATTTAAAAAGCTAACGACGCGACTAATAAAGTGTTCTTATAAATTACCAACAGTCGCATCTCTTGACATTTGTGATATAACCTTTGAAGGTTCATTTAATTTGCATATTAAGTTATTATTCAGCCCTGTGACTCGATTACAGGCTTCGTTGCTGTTTCGTAATTATAAAGAGGCGCTTGGCAACTTATTCACATTATATTACCTACGAAATTATAAATTTAATAACTGTCTAAATTTTAATTTTAAATTAACAAAATACATAGGCCAATCAACTTCCCTCAGTGTTAAAAAATCATCTCAGAGAACACATATCTAGATGAACTTGAAAGTTAAAAAAATTATTAGCGAAGACATTGAGGTATTACTACTACGTACACAGAAAACAACACCTTGCATGATATTGCGCACTCACTAAACAGTTGCGTCCAACGCTCGCACAGATGAGTCGTGTTCGCTTCGCATAAATAACAACTTCAAAATGCCAGGTTGTGTTCTTAAAGACTGCAGTAAATACTCCAGAACATCAAAAAAAAGTGATGGTTTAACATTTCGTGGGTAAATAGACATTAAAACGTTTTAAACGCTTTCATTTAAAGTTTTTCGCATTGTTACAATACTCGCGAGAATCGGGCAAAATGTAAAATTTATGGAAGCGACTTGTTGTACACTACGTTGAACGATACGCGAAGTGCCATGAAATTTCTGGTGCTTATGACGTTTAGGTCGCGAGAAAACTAATCCCTAATGCAAACTAGCGCTGCATGTTTTAATAGTTTGGTTAGACGACATAACTATTATTTTAGTGGTGCAGCGAACTTTAGTTCTAACTCTTACCAAAATACAGCAAACTTTTGGTTCGCGGTGTCTGTTCTATATGCTAGGTAATATAATTCTATGAGCTAAGACCCATGTAATAAAACGAAATTATGTTTCGACGATGGGCGGAAGATACAATTCAAACTAGGTAAGACACATCATTCTATTTTGTTACATGGATTGTAACGTATTACTTTTAACAACTGTAATTAAAAAATATATATATTAACTTGCTAAAAATACATATTATATTAGTATATGTTACATAAACAAGCATTAATTGCTTTATTACTATAGTTACTCTGTTATTTGGTAAGCTATTGAGACATCATTATTCATTCAATGTTGTTATTACAAATTTAAAGTGACAAATGACCTTACAGTCCAATGGTGACTACTTTAGTCTGTGGAGACCTGCAGTGAACGTCAAACTACGAAGACTACATGAGTTGTGACCTCTGAGGACGAAGATGTAAAACCTTATACTCTGTAGCTCTGTACGTATTAAAATTATACTGGCGTTACACAACATGAACAAAGCCCCGTATTACCCATAATGATTTCTTAAATTTGCTCGAACAGTACACACATTGAATAAAACTGTTTATACGGATTTATCCCGTTTTTATAAGTTATTTTTAATTCCTGACCAAAGATGTTTTATAGGTATTCCTGACGTTAGGGTGCTTTAGGATACCCATGTTCACGGGAGGTTGGGGGGGACTGAGACGTTATACGTCATAGTTAGCCATGCTACCTTCAGTTTTTGAATATTAATTTTTGGTCCAATCTACGCAGAACGAGCTTACAAGTGGATGTTGAACATCCAAATTTCAATAGAGAAGATGGATGAATGCTGCCATCTGCTTGGTATACTATAATTTAAAAAAAATCCAAACCCTAGCATACCACTGCAAGACTTAAAGATACTGTAAGGTCGTTATGCGTATATAAGACCAAAATTTATATTCAAAAACTGAAGATAGCCGGGCTAACTATGACATGGCGACGTCAAACATCTCAGTCCCCCCGTGACCATAGGTGCTGTTAAGCGCCCGAAACGTCGAGAATGAAAAATAAGTTGAAAATAAATTAATAAAGCGCGGTAAAATCCGTATAAACAGTTTTACTCCCTGTATTTCCGATTAAGTACATTATCAGAATTAGTCTTCAAAAGTATAACGAGTCAGGTTTTCTGAAGTAAAGACGTAACTTTTCTTCGGAAAACTCGACTATAAAAGAACTTAAATTAAATTTTATTTGTAAATTGTATGAGGTTTGACGGCAGAAGTATTTAAGAGTGTGGTAACTACAGACGGACGAACACACAGTTTTACTCCTAGACACAAAAGGAGTTCCGAGAAATAGTTAAGGTTTATCGAAAATATTCAGAAAATCCTAGATTTTGTTTTTATACAAAACAATACAGTACAACTCTCTGTAGAAACAAAAAACCTTCTCAAGGGAAATCCTTTAAGAAATGATAGTAATTTATGCTTGGTATCAGAAGCTAGTAAAGCAATTTACTAATTTATCTCATGCTTTCATAAAAGTGAAAGCATCTTTTCTGTGTCTAAATATGTATGATAAAATATAAATTTTTTTGGAAATGTATGGTCAAATAAGCATGGTTTATAAGTAATTTTAGCGTTCAGCAAGAGATTGATAAAGGATAATGGGTAGCCGTTCTTCGGACTTTTGTTATCAAAATATTTATTAATGTTATAATGACTTAGTTTTTTTTTTTATAGCATAGGGTGACAAACGAGCACACAGTCCACCTGATGGGAAATGGTTGCTAGCCCATAGATGTACTTATATATATATATATATATATATATATATATATATATATATATATATATATATATATATATATATATATATACAGTTATCCTCGATTAAGAATCTAATTGCGGGTTGTCACCCGTGAGGACTAAGATGGAATGCCTCGTTTCCAGTAAAAAGGATCTCCGGTTCTCTACGCTCACCATACGAAACACAGCAGCATTAGGCTACTATTTTACGCTGGTATTCTGTGAGAGCGTGGTCCTTCCCCGGTGGAACCGACCTATTCGTGCTACAACTATGCTGGTAATATAACTGCAGCACGGCTCTACCACGTAATAAATTAATTTTTATTAGTTATTAGTAGCTAGCAATTCCTCGCGGCTATATCTGATCTATTGATCTATACCGCCATATTTCTTTTGAGTTTCTTTTAAGACACTTCTGAGTTGACTAAGGAATGTAACAATCTCAAGTTAAAAACTAGCACGTCGTCTTAATAGTGGCAATTTTCCACCATTGGGGGTGAAATTTTTCCCCATAACGACATGTTTTCAATTTTCTAAGCCAGCGTTTGACTAATATCTCATCTGATGGTAAGTGCTGATGCAGCCGAAGGTGTTGAATCGCGCTGAACATACTCACATTGTAATAGGATGGAAATACAGATGCTGGTAGCTTTTTCCATTCCTTTCCTGTACGCATGACGAAGCAAACCATTAGGTTCTAATGCGTGGTAAGTCGACAACGACAGGTGATGACTGGCCGATACATAAAAAAACAAACATTCGAATTGAGAACCTTTTAAATGTTAGCATCTTTTCAAAGAAGCAAATTGTTCATTAGTTTCATAATAGGCATCAAAGTATATATTTACTAGTTTCTTTAGAGTATCATCGTGAAAAGCGGGTCTTAACGTATTGAAGATGGGCCCTTATCGCTGTACATAATGACTCATTTCAACTCAATTCATTCATGTTCTATTCAATTAGCTCCAATGTAAGAGATGGAACATCGAATTCATTTTATCGAAATAGGAAGTCTGCAGAATTTAAGCTAAGAACTTTTCTTTCTTATCAATATTTCCTTTCGTAATGTGTGATAAGAAATTTTTTTTTATAGAAGAGCGGGCAAACGAGCATGCGGCTCACCTGATGTTAAGTGACTACCGCCGCCCATGATCAACCGTAACACCAGGGGAATTGCAGGTGCTTTGCCGGCCTTTTAGAAAGGAGTAAGCTCTTTTCTTGAAGGTCCTCAGGTCGTATCGGTCCGGAATAATCGCCGGTGGTAAACTATTCCACAGAGAGGTTGTACGCGGAAGAAAACTTCTTTTGAAACGTACAGTGGTGGACCGCCAAGCATCCAGATGGTGTGGAGGGTATCGGGACGTTTGCCGCGTAGTGCGTTCACGAAATTTGGCGGCTGGGATTAATCCGAACAATTCCTCAGAGCACTCTCTATGGTATATGCGAAAGAAAATGCAAAGGGATGCAACATCTCTTCGCAGTGCCAGTGAATCGAGCCGATCGGAAAGCACTCGGTCGTCGACGATTCGAGCCGCTCTGCGCTGGATGCGGTCAAGTGGAAGGAGCTGTTACTGGAGAGCCCCAGCCCAGAGATGGGAACAGTATTCCATGTGCGGCCGAACCTGCGCCTTGTAAAGTTGCAGGCGGTGTGCCGACATGAAATACTGTCCCGCTCTGCTGAGCACGCCAAGCTTTTTAGAGGCCAATTTGGCTTTCTCTTCCAAGTGACCACGAAACTGCACGTCACTCGATATGTCGACGCCGAGGATTCCGATACTGGCTGAGGCAACAATGGGAGTACCTTTAAACTGAGGAGATACGACAAAGGAGTTCTTTTAAGCGGTTAACGCGCAAACTTGTATCTTCTGGGGGTTAAACTGGACTAGATTTAGTCGCCCCCAATCCGAGACTCTGTTCAGCAAAGACTCGACTTCAGACACAAGTTTGTCCTGGCACTCGGAGACGTTTTCCCGAGAAATCTCAATAGCTATATTTAGTTTAAATTCTCAATATTTAATGTTTATGAAAAAACCTTTATTTGCCAGCTCTGTTCGGAACAGGTACTCTATGCTAGAAAACACGTTACTTACAATGTTATTTGTACGCTTAATTAATGTGCATCGAATTGTTCACGGTCACATTTCATGTACAAAAGCTAACATTACAAAAATTTTGCAGAATGTAAATGATGCAGCTAATAAATTATTATTTCTTTGTCATAATGGCACTGATAACAAAAATTATCTCTTTCCTAAAAATATAATTTACTTTGCATATTTCAAACAAAATTATCATAAAGTAACATTAAGCCGCTTAAAAATCACTGTTTTTAATATATTAATATTTAACATCAAATTACATACATATACGTTATCACTAAAATCATTTATCGCACCTGTTTATAGTGATCGACCTATAACGTATTTTAACTTCATTGTCATATTTATCACTGCAAAAAGAACATTAGTGCCGGAGCGTAAAAATAAATTCTTACAATACCTTCAAATAGTTAATAATAATGCATTGTTTAAACTTTCAATATGGAATTATTTATACATTTTATTCGTTCTGTTTACGTTAGTGGGAAACTTAAATATTAACACATATTTATATACATGGTTTACAAAGGATGAACATGTAATACGTTATACTAGTTCGATATTTATATCAAATGAATCAAACACGAAAACTATTCATCGCTTTTTTCTGTCAACCTATAATCAACATCACTTTTGTACACAGTATTGTAATCTGTGTTTTTGTGTCTCAGCCCCTCTATTTTACAACACAATTATATTTATTAGTAATATTTTCCAGTTGTATAATAACTTTTATACTATAAGTTGTAAACAATTGGTAGCATTCTAAGTTCTAGTTCGATACGTTAAATAAAAGTAAAGATCTAAAAATATATTATCAAAATACACGGGGGCTGAGAACTAAATGTTTGCAATTAAGACAGCAGATTTTAAGAAATGATTATGATATTATTGTAATAACTGAGACATGGTTGCATAACGGGATTTTCGACGGAGAATTATGTGACGATCGGTATGAAGTTTTTCGGTGTGATCGAGACTTATTATCATGCGATAAAAAGACAGGAGGCGGGGTCATGATCTTAGTGCGTAATGAGTTATGTGCAACTCCCTTAGTTACTGAATGTCTGAATAACTGCTCACCGCCTGATATGTTAATGCTGTTAGTACCGGCACATGCAATTTCTGCTACTGCAGATTTGTACATTATTGCGATTTACATCCCTCCTAATGTTTCACATATGCCAGTTGAAATAGATTACTTACTGCAAACACTAAAATCTGTGGTAATCTCAAATAGTACTGGTAAAAATATTTTAGTTATCGGTGATTTTAATCTTCCATGCATCTCATGGAGTACTCAGGGCCCAACACATTTAAATAAAGGCAATGCTGAAATTAAAAGTGCTGGTGTAAGGTTAACAGATGAACTGAGCTTTCTCGGTCTCAAGCAATATAACAGTTTTAAAAATTATGCCGGTAATACTTTAGATTTGGCATTTTCAAATCTTCCACTTGAAGTCGCAATTTGCAACTCGCCCCTTATAAAGGTTGACCGCGCCCATCCTCCGTTAGTACTGGAAATTTTGGACGTCTCAATCACACCGTTTACTGAAGCATCTAAGCCTAAATATGATTTCAATAAAACCAATTATGAGAAACTAAATGAAACTCTAAATAGCATCGATTGGCGAACACAATTACAATCTAGCACGGTCCAAGAAGCTTGTGATAACTTTTATAATATAATAAATGATGCTATATGCCAACACGTACCACTTAAGTCCTATCATAATAAATATAAATACCCAATCTGGTACAGTCCTGCTTTAATAAAAATAATTAAAGAAAAATCAAAAGCACACAAAAAATGGAAACGGTCTGGCAATTTATTAGATTATGACGAGTTTTCAGTATTACGTAAACGACAAAATCGGGTTCAGGATGCTTGTTTTGCTATATATACTCAACGTACCGAGGAAGCCATTAAATACAAACCGAGGTTATTCTGGTCATACGTTAAGGCTTTGCGTGGTGGATCGAATTATCCAAAACAATTATCATACCTCGGCAATAAAGTAACGGGTGGTAAAGAAATATGTGATACTTTTAATACTTTTTTCAAAAACGTTTTCGGTGACCCTTCTGATAAGATATTAGAAGAAGGCAATGCCACTTCTACATATGATAATATATCTAAACTGTTTATCCCTACATCCACTATTGAGAAAAGACTTAGACTACTTGATATTTCTAAAGGAGCAGGATGTGACGGCATTCCCCCTTTATTTTGGCGTAACTGTGCTAAAACTTTGTGTGTCCCTATCGCTATCATTTTTAATATGTCTCTTAGCGAGAGTGTATTTCCGGATATCTGGAAAAGAGCACACATTGTTCCTGTACATAAAAAGGGAACTAAAACTAAAATTGAAAATTATAGGGGCATTTCAATTTTAAATACTATTGGCAAAGTTTTTGAGAAAACCGTTTATGATGTTATATATCCCGTAATATGTAAGGGACTGCCAAAAACTCAACACGGATTTCTAAGGTATCGTTCTACTATCACTAATCTGGCGTGCTTTTCTAACTATGTTTTGTCTAATATGGATGGAGGCGGTCAGGTAGACGTGGTCTACACGGACTTCGAAAAAGCTTTCGACCGTGTGGACCATGTCATTTTACTGAATAAACTACAATTGTTAGGCATACATGGGGATTTGCTCAGGTGGATAAAATCCTATTTGAGTAACAGATCCCAGGCTGTTGTAATAGGTGGATATAGATCGGACTTTATCAAAATACCAACAGGCATTCCTCAAGGATCACATCTGGGGCCTTTACTGTATAACGCTTATATTCACGATATTACTACTTGCTTTAAGTTTTCACAACATTTAATGTACGCCGATGACAAAAAAATTTTTTACAATATCCGTACTGAGCAGGACTGTCATCAAATGCAAACTGATTTAACCGCTTTATCAGCTTATTATACTGCTAACAACATAACAATTAATATTGATAAATGCGAATGTATTAGCTTCACACGTAAAAAAAACCCTATTTCATTCTCCTACAATTTTAACGGTATTCCAATACAAAGAACATCTACTGTTAGAGATTTAGGAGTTCATTTTGACAATAAAATGCTTTTATCAGAGCATGTTGACGAAATTGTCAACAAGGCTTTTAAAAATCTTGGATTTGTGATGAGAACTTGCAAGCCTTTTAAAGATATTAATACCCTTAAAATTATGTATAATGCTTATGTTCGCAGTATATTAGAATATGCCAGTCCAATTTGGTCTCCCCAATACGCTACTTATAAAGATCGTATAGAACGCATACAGGAAAAATTCATCAATTATCTAAATTATCGTTTTTTTAAATCACCACTTGTAACCTATGAAAATACTTGTCAATCTTATAATTTATTGACACTCGAAAACAGACGTAAATTAATGGACGTATGTTTTTTGTATGACATTGTCCGTGGACAGGTAGACTGCCCTGAGTTGGTGGCGAGCATAACATACAACGTACCGTCGCGTCGTGCCCGCCGTCGGCCGCCCCCTTTATTGCATGTGCCGTTTGCTGGCACCAATTATGCACGTAATGCGCCTATAAACCGATTGCTCAGGACATACAATGAGATCTTTAGTGATATAGATCTCTTTGTTTTTAGTAAAGCAGCCTTTAAAGCTAAAGCTCTTAAAATTCTACATGAAGTGCAAAAGGAGTAAATCATTTTGATTTGCTTAATCATGATGATCATCATTACAGCCCTTCACAAGTCCACTGCTGAACGTGGACCTCCCCCAGGGTATGCCACAACGCACGATTCTGAGCCACATGCGTCCGTCGACTTCCTATATATCTTACCAGGTCGTTACTCCATCTAGTAGGACTCCCTACATAAAAATAAATAAATAGTAATGAACATAAATCAACTCTATTATAATATGAAAATTAATTCATACTTTGCATCATTTAGTATAATCATTACTTACTTGATTGTTGAGTGAAAATTTGACATAAGTGTCACGGTTTAGAAAAATAAATAAATAAACAGGTGTGATATTTCATATTTCATTAAATTAAATTACATAAAAGAATGTTAATATCTGGCTGCATTCAAAAGTTTTGCAGAGAAATAAATAATACAAATATTACTTCTACATACACATATTCAAAAGTATAAATTTAGTATAAACATTTAGTTACATGTCTGTGGACGTATGTATGTGTATATGTATGTATATGTGTATATATATGTATATATGTATATGTATGTATATATATATATATATATATATATATATATATATATATATATATATATATATATATATATATGTATATGTATGTGTATGTATGTATATGGATATGTATATGTGTATGTATATATGTATGTATGTATATGTATATATATGTGATTGGATTAGTACATACATATTATAATAAATCCAAAGAATAGTTAAATTGTACCGTCCATAATATATTTTGTTTATATAACTAAAAAAACCTTTAATAGGCCTTACATTTAAGCTGTATACTTTAAGTCCTTAAATTGTTAAATCGCTGTTGGTTTTTTTAAATAAATTAAAAAAAAAAATTAAAAAAAAAGAAATATTGGCTCGGCCGGCGTAAAGAGCATCACAAGTGCTGTCATCTGCATAGCAATGAATGTTACGGGTTCGCAACATATCATTGATATGCAGAAGAAACAGCGTTGGCGATAGCATGCAGCCCTGTGGAGCACCAGTATTAATAGGCTTGCAATCGGAGCTTGCACCGTGTACAACGACCTTGATGCTCCGATCTGCAAGAAAGCTGGTGATCCAATCGCACAATTTCCCGGGAAGCCCATAGAAAGCGAGCTTCGAAAGAAGCGCTTTGTGCCAAACCCGAACGAAGGTCCTTCGCAATGTCCAAACTAACGGCCAATGCCTTCCCCTTGGACTCTACTGCCTCTGCCCATCTGTGAGTTAGGTAGACCAGAAGATCACCAGCTGACCGACCACGGCGAAAACCGTATTGGCGGTCACTAATCAGCTGGTGATCCTCAAGGTACCTCATGAGCTGGCAGTTTACAATGGACTCCAGTGTTTTGGAGAACAAGGAGATGATGGCGATAGTTGGACGGGTCTGAGCGGTCGCCTTTTAATATAAAATATACAATATTTAATATAAATACTCAAATAATCAAACGTTACTCAAATTTCTGATGCCGTCGTGTCTCGTGCTGCCTCTCTATCATTTAAGTCAAAGTGAATGTGACAGTACGAGACTTAACGATATCTTAAAATTGAGTACATAGCTTTTGAGTATTGAACCCTAAGTAGTCATGGCAGGTGACGTTAGAATCAATTATCCAACTTAGTCTAATGAGTGACGTAAGAGGCCACTATATGCCATAAAGATCTCATGATTCCATAAATTTCACACGATTTTACGACAGTTGTGAAATACCAAGACTGGTAATAAGAAGCAGCGTCAAAGGTGTGAGACTTTTTTTTTATAGAATAAGGGTGACAAAATAGCACGCAGTCCACCTGATGGTAAGTGGATGCTGTGGCCCATAGACATTTATCCTCGATTAAAAATCAAAACGCAGATGCGTTGTTACCCCTGAGGACTACGATGGAATGGCTTGTTTTCATTTAAAAAAAGGGTCCTCGGATCTCTACACTCACTATGCGAAACACATCAGTATTAAGGTGATATTTTACGCTGGTATTCTGTGAGAGCACGTTGCTTCCCCGGTCGAGCCGAGACATTCGCGCTACAACCATAATATAGCTACAGCGTGGCTCTAGCACGTATAAATACGTCTGGTAGTTTGACGGACAGTACTCCAAGGATGACGCTAAAGACAAATACTCTCTAAATTGGAAGCGGTCCACGTTCAGTAGCTAATCTTCACAGGCCGATGATATACACACCACCGCAATGGTTTGCGCTCCACCGCTGTGCGATTCACTAGGTTTCTTCTTCGCACAACTCTCTTACTGAATCGAATACCACCAGCGATTTTTCCGGACCGATACGACTTAAGGACCTTCAAAAAAGAGCCTACTCTTTTTTAGAGGGCTGGCAACGCACCTGCAATTTTTCATAGGCAGCGATAGTCACTCACCATTAGGGTGAGCCGCATAATACTCGTTTGCCCCTTCTTATATAAAAAACAAATTCTTATATATGTACGAGTATACCGTATATTGTAGCAGAAGTAGTCTGAGCAGCAATCAAAGCATGACGCCTCGTAATTTCAACGCTGATCCTGTTGCCGATGGGTATCTACGTTTGGCGTATCGATTTTTTTTGTCTATCTCAAAGTCACCTCTTACGACATACGAAAAAAAAAATCAGCTGATAGATTTTTTTATACTGTCATCACACAGCGAAATATTTTGACCTCATGAACCACTAATTTATGATTCCTCAGGTATATATATATATATATATATATATATATATATATATATATATATATATATATATATATATATATATATATATATATATATATTCAGGTATAAACTCTCAGACTGAAATGATTATTGTTAAGCTGTAGGAGTGAATAAAAAATTATTACTGAAAACCTGAGCATCTGTGGATTATTTGATTAATCAAACCACGTATCGATCTCGTTGAGGGTCGCACTAACGCCTCGTTAGCTTCGCTTCGGTTAACGAACCGTAGGTTTTAGCGCTTTGAGCTGGTTTGACAGACTACTTTGTGCGAATTTACTTGTATAACATGCGGAAATCTTTGGCACATTGGGAAAAAGTAGTGAATTAATTACGAACTTGACAATCAATATTTCATAATAGTTTCTTATTACGCAAATGCTACATTATTTATATATTATATTACGTTTAATTTTAACCTTTTCAATACCATTTATTCAATATTCCCTTTTATTTTTATCACCCCGTCAATTTTACTTGGGATTAATATCAAATAATTAAAATAGAAATGGATTAAATATTTTTTACAATTTATATATATATATTTTATTACAATTTATTTTTTAACTTTCATCTTTTGTGCGAAAAAACTAACATGATACTCTGCGGGAATTTTTTCTACAAAAAAATTACACAATATAAGTTAGGTTGAACGCAAATTAAAATATGTGATTTTCTAATACAGGCTCTTTGGAAGATGGGTGCAAAACCTAGAGACCTTAAACCATTTAGAACATATTAAACTAAACTTGTCTTAGATGAAGTGTTCTCCTTTTTATGTTGTCTTAGATCATTGAATATCCAAGATTTTTAACAATAAAACTCTTTTTGTACTTTAATTGCTAATAGAGTCCAATAACAGTTTTTATGTTACTATTTTTTATTAGTGTAACGTGTGATTACTCAAACACAATAATTTTCAAGCATCTTCAACATCAGAAAAACGTTTTACGCGTATTTAAGAACCAAAAACAAAATAAGGAAATGTAGTGTTTGTGTTATGCCATCATAAAAAAACAATAAAATAGCCTTTGTTTTTAAACTTTAAACATGCTTATTGTAATTTCTTAAATTTAAATAAAGCATAAAACGTTTTTAAAGAAAAATACTGTACATTTTATTTTATGTTTATCTAAAAAAAAAAAACATTTATGACGATTGATTACGCGTAACGTGTATCATCGACCTCCGGGGGTAGTTCTAACGCCTCGTTAACTTCGCTCCGAGTAACGAACCGAGCTCTGGCGCATTGAGCTGTTTTGGCAAAATACGACTTCTAGCGTATTTATTTTTATGAGCTACGTGTGTTTTGAAACAGTATACAACCATATATAATCACAACGCTACTTTCAGAACAAGTTACTTACACATACACTTGGGGGTATTAAAGTAGTCTAGGGCACCAAATTAAAAATAATAACATAGTTATAAATAATTTTCCACCGTTATTGCGGGGTTTATCTTACGTTAAATAAATACTATGAACGTAATAAAATTTCTCAACATTTATCAACAACTTTTAAAAAAAATAATAATTCGAAGTTAAATTTGGTTAAATGTCCGAATAACTATGAAGCAATCTATTTTGTAATCTTTATTGCGGGCTACCCTTCTTTTGAATATAATTATCTTTAACTCAAATTGTAGTATTTAGCAATCTCTAAAAATTGACATACACATCACCCGTTTAATCCCAGAGAGGGTAGACAAAGTCCAAAATGCAGCGAGCCATTCGGACCGGGTTTATTACAAAAATATGGGAACAAAATTGTGAATGAAATAATAGGTGAATAGCCCATCGCCTACACAACTCAAAATCCCATTAGTCTCTTAAATTAAAATTGTATAAATAATGTAACCACTCCTTTGCTATAAGCATAAAAAAGCAGATCGAAGCAAATCGTTTGGTGGATGCGTGGAATATTGACAACAAGGAGTTGAATACCCTTCTACCGCCTGGTCGTCTGATGATGGAAAGGAGAGGGAGGAGTTAAATCCTGCAATTCTTCCACACACTCACCGAAATGCAGAATACTTAGAGGCTGGCTACTCTGCGTCTGTGTTCGAGGCTGTCAAGGTTGGTGTCAACAAATCAAGTTCATTAATGAGCCTCTTAGCACGTCTGTCCACTGAGTCCAACGCGGCCAGGTGGCATTTTGCAGCACCAGCCCATATGTGACAGCAGTACTCCATGCACCACCAATTTATGATTCCTCAGGTATATCCGTCAGGTATATATTCAGGTATAAACTCTCAGACTGAAAGGATTATTGTTAAGCTGTAGGAATGAATAAAAAATTATTACTGAAAACCTGAGCATCTGTGGATTATTTGATTAAGCAAACCACGTATCGATCTCGTTGAGAGTCGCACTAACGCCTCGTTAGCTTCGCTTCGGTTAACGAACCGTAGGTTTTAGCGCTTTGAGCTGGTTTGACAGACTACTTTGTGCGAATTTACTTGTATAACATGCGGAAATCTTTGGCACATTGGGAAAAAGTAGTGAATTAATTACGAACTTGACAATCAAAATTTCATAATAGTTTCTTATTACGCAAATGCTACAAATTTTATGTATTATATTACGTTTAATTTTAACCTTTTCAATACCATTTATTCAATATTCCCTTTTATTTTTGTCACCCCGTCAATTTTACTTGGGATTAATATCAAATAATTAAAATATAAATGGATTAAATATTTTTTTACAATTTATTTATATATATATATATATATATATATATATATATATATATATATATATATATATATATATATATATATATATATATATATATATGCAAGGCGGGATTTGCGCTTTATATAAGATAAGAAGATGCCCCGGCTTGAAGAACCACCGCACCCTTGCAAATACACCAAGTTTCCTTACGGTTACTTTAGCTCTGGACTCAATGAACCACCCATAGTTGAGGTTTGGAGAAAATTCAACCCCTAACAACCGAAAGCTGTCGGTATTCTCCAAGGATACATTCAGGAAAGTAGGCATCCGGGGTGAGCGGGCTCCTTTTAGCAGTGAAAAGACATGCTTGTATTTTGGAGGCATTGAATTTCACGAGATTGGCACCGCCCCGTTCGGAAACTGCCTGTAATGTAAGATTCAAACGCTAAACCATAGCCTCTCTTTCGCTCTGGATTTGATCCTGACATTTGATTTGTATTTCTCCAATACGTTGCTATCGTGTGCATACTCATAGATACCGGATAGTAAGTAGATCATTAATATGCAACAGGAATACAGTTGTGGAACACTAACTTCTGTCGCCACAGGACCGGATGAGCAGCCATCGGTGACGACTAGGAGAGACCGTTCTTTTAGAAAGTTCTTTACCCATTCAATCAGACCAGCAGATAAGCCGTACACTGAAAGATTACTCAAAAGACTAGCGCGCCAAACTCTGTCAAGGCCTTCGAGGCATCAAGAGAATCAGCAAGTGTTCTCGAGTGCCTCGCCCCATACGTGTGTAGCATACGCTTGAGGGTCCCCAGGTGACCGATTTCAGTGAAACCCGTGTTGCCGTTCACTAAGGAGGTCATTTTTTTTAGGTATGCCATTAAGCGTTCAAGGTATGCTCCGTAATATTGCAGAGTATGGAGGTAATTGAAATTGGCTGATGGTTGCCAGGGTCGACACGGCTGCCCTTTTCAGGCACAGGTTGCACGTTGGCCATATTCCAATATTTGGGCACTATTCCAGTCTTGAATGAGAGGTGGAAAAAGCGCGTCAAGAGAGGAGACAACTCAGATGCGCAGATCTTTAGAACATCTAGATTTCGCAAGGTTTAAAAAACCTCCTTGTTGGTGATACATAGCTCTGACATAGAGGAACCGCAGTGATATAATTGAGATGGTACGCTGTTGCTACTGTCTTGACGCGAATTTCAAGCAAAAAAAGAAGCAAATAAATCTGCTTTCTCCTTAGGAGCATGCGCAAGTGGGCCATCTGATTTTACCAGCGGAGGCGGTGTAGACTGATGCAAGTGTGTATCGACCGCTTTGGCGAGAGGCCAAAAAGCTCTACTGCCAAATGGTTTGACAGAGAGCTTTGTACCGATGCGTTTAATGAAGTCGAAACTGGCTTGACTTGGCCGTAATAGCTTTTTGCAAGACTTGGCGGCTTGATTATAGGCTCTCTTCTTAAGGCTAATTCGGAGCTTTGCGGTCTCGGGATCGACCCAGGATAAGTACGCCATATGCTTGTGCTTTTCAGCATGAGCGCACTCGGCGTTGAACCATGGGCGAGTTTTACGACCAATGGGCACGTCAATAAAGGGGATGAAATACTCCATCGCCTGACGTATCACGTCGGTATCAGTATCACAATAAAATAATGATATCCACACCGGATACTGGCCACGGATGCCGGTCTCAACAGAGACTAGCCATCTTTGTAGGACATAATTATAGATCACAAGTTAGTGCGCAATCAAGGGAACGCTTACAACTTCATTAGTAGACTTAGATGGATACGTGGCGGTGCAGTCGTCGCGCGACAAGCGAAATGTGCCGAAGTCTAAATCACGCTATCAAAGTTCTGAAGTATTGAGCTATATATAGAACAGCTCTGTATACGGAGCGTTAGCCGCTCTCCGGTATGAATACCTTTCCCTTTTAATTCCATGGTCAAATGTAACACATGTACTGGGACATCAAGATCAAACTCAGTAACAGCAAATTTACGTTTTATCCGAGGCACGGCGATGAAACATCGCCAACTTTTTGAATTCAGGCTGTCACTGAGAATTTCTTAGCAGAAAAATCCAATAACTGATTTTTGGCCTAACCCGAAATTCAAACCTCAAACGAGGCAATCAAAATAATTGTATAAAGATAATATAACAATACAAATAATATGAGATATATAAATGTGCGAGCATCTAACGACTGGTTTTGTGATACGCTCAGGCATTTGTTATACTTTATGCCAGTTTCTTTTTTATAAATATAACGGGTATTTAGATAAGGAGTTTGAAAAGGCGTTATTCGTTAAACACAATACTTCAAAGGTTTCTGAACCGCTATAAATGTTACTTTTTCTATTCAAAACGTTTCTGCGTTTGATATTTTTATTTAATTATTTATGAAACTAATGTGACAAATGAACTTAGAGCCCACCTGATAGTAAGTAGTTCCTGCAACCCATAGATATCTGTAGCCAACCTCAAAAAAATAGTTTCTAGAGGGACAACGCATCTGTAGCACACAGTTGCGTTATCACCTCTTTATTTAAAAAAAAAATCTATAATAAGATATTATCCTGTATCATGATGGCAGTTTAAATACATGAATTTTAAAAGAAAAACATCCAGATCCGTAAAAATTACTTGTACGTACAAATACTTGTTGCGTGCGAGATTCGAACCCGCTGCCCTCGCGCCGTATCTCATTTCTAAGTCACTGTATCACGGAACCGTCTACATGTAATTATACTGGCTCTCTAACCCTTCTTACAAGAACAGCAGTGCAAGCACCTTTTAGAGCACCAGGTTGAAGACCGTGACACCACACGGACAGACTCCAAAGTAGAAAACCAGTCCTACCACTTATTAAAATAAACTTTGATAAATTATTAGATACCAAAAAATTGTAGCAATTAAAAATTATGAATATAAAACGACATTTCGTGTGAAAACATTTTATATTACAATTATGTTATACAAAATTAATTGAATTTAATGAAACACAAAGCAGTCAGGCGCTTTCATCGCTCATTTGTGAATATTGAAAGTGAAGTAATATTTTGTACAATTTATGTATTTAAAACAACTCAATGAAGCAGGAAAGTGTGAGAGAGACTTTTTTCAGATATTATTAAAAAAAGAAATAAAATTATCAAATCATGATAGTTAAGACGATAAACGGCTGTCTTAAAAGTCTTTAGAATGAGAGCAAACAAGTTTAATTCCGCAAACATTAATTAATTTGTTGATTGCAATTTCGGTTTGGATTTACTCACAATCGTGACATCTTTTCACTCCAGACCCAGAAATTATAACATATATTTCTAAAACATACGAAATCCAAAAACACGCAGTGAGAAGTCATAGGAAGTCGGTGGCTAATGGTACATGTTGTGTGGGTTATTTCTTTGTAACAAGGACATAAAATGTCACACCTGTCACCGAGATATTATGGACTTCCGTTTGACACGATTGTGACCTTCCTTCCTGCTAACAACTCAAAATAATAATAAAAAAATGCAAAATCACAACAAGTTAACGTGTAAATTGCATTCTGTTGATCCATGTACCATTTTTAACAATACCAGTAAGGGGTCTGCTTGAAAATTGAATGCCTGTGGGTGGTGTAAGAAGTTACAAAGGTAATACGAAACTGGGAATGGACAGCAACATCTCGGCAACAACGCAATATTATTAAAAAAAAACTGTGGTTACTAACCTTCTTATCGCGACCGGAGCGACTATGGGAAATCCTGTCTATGAGGTATCTTTGGGGGAGGCCTATGTTCAGCGGTGCACCTTTATTGTTCAGCGGTGGACTTTTCAGTAATTGATGGATGGGTGGATGGCAGATATATTTCACGCCTGTCATCCATTGGGTTAGACGGAGATTACATAGTTATATTTTTTTGTATAGAATGAGAGTAACAAACGAGCACACAGTCCTCCTGATGGTAAGTAGTAGCTGTAGCCCATAGACATCTACATCTATCCTCGATTACGAATCAAAATGCAGATACGTTGTCATCCGTAAGGACTAAGATGGAACTAATTCCAGTAAGAAGGGTCTTCAGTTCTCTACACTCACTATACGAAACACAGCAGCGTTAAGCTGTTCTTTTACGCTGGTATTCCATGAGAGCGTGGTCCTTACCCGGTCGCGTACAGACATTTGTGCCACAACTATACTACTAATGTAGCTGCAGCATGGCTCTACTACGTAAAAAGACTTAACACTATTTGTTCGTTTCTGGTACACCTCTCTTGCTTCTTTCACATTCACATATTATGATCTATGATCTTATGATCTATGATCTTATTTTTTTTATCTACTCATATACCGATGATCTTTCGTCTAGGGCGCCCACTGCCCACTCCACCTCTCATTGCCACTCACTTTTTTCCTTTAGTTAACAATTTTAATTAGTACAAACATATTATATAATCCCCGTGCAGAACTTTTGAAGATTATCAAACTCCACCCCACCACCGCCGATCGTGTCCCGCGTTTTGCTGCTCGGCGGGATTATCCAAGTTTCTTTTCTGAAATAAACTTAAACTACTTAAAAAAAGTGTTAAACTTTAAGTTGATCCTACTTTTAGTTAAAGTTTTCCATAATCGTTAAATCACGCATAACTTCAACGTGACTAACCCCGCTGTACCACTGGCAACATTCAGAAAGACGCGTGACGTCGTGACGCTATCGGAAAACCTGCACGCGGTTTGTATATTATTCTGGAGTAGGACAGGTTGTATATGTTAATACAGTTAGCCACAGGTATCTATATATATATAGCTATGACTTACGCAAACCACTAAGCATTAATTATAAAAAGACACATATGAGGAACATCACATATAAGTAGGTCTCACAGAGTACCAGCGTAAAAGATCAACGCAGTACTGCTGTGTACGTACGGTGTGTGTAGAGAACCGGACACCCCTTTTTCCGGAAATGAGGCATTCCATCTTGATCCTTAGAAGTCTGCATCTGCATTTTAGATGTAGATGTCTACCCAAAACATCCAATTACCATCGGGTGGACTATGTGCTCGTTTGCAACCCTCATTTTATATAAAAAAATAGCTTGATGCACAAGTTTATCCCTTTTTATGTCCAAAGCTTTGTTATACTGTAATGTCCTAAGAAAGGGAAAAGCTATTTAATCTGTTCAAGGAGTACAATTTCGAACTTCATGCGCCCCAGATTTTATACAATTGCCCCATTACATTTCAACCAATTCAAAATAATACGTTTCAGTAAACTGTTTCATCGGAAACTATTTTAGAAACCAGTATCGTTTCTGCTCGGTTAAGCTCTAATATCAGTCACTCAATATTTACCTCGAAGAAACTGGAAATACTGAAGCAATGTTAAAGTACAGTGTTACATAATTAAAACTGTTACAAGGTAACACAAGAACCTATAAGGATTCCTTTTGAGTGCCGAGGAATAATAAATGAAATAGAGCAAGATAGGCTTTGAATATTTAATTTGATCGAGAATTACACTTAAAACTAGAAATGTTCTATGGCAATATTTTTGCTTCGGTTCGATTAAAAAAAAACTAAAATAGTAATTTTTATAAGTGGTAGAGTCATGCTTTAGCTTTATTATAGTTAAAGCATGAATGGGTCGGCTCAACTGGGCAAGGACCACGCTCTTCTGAATACCAGCATAAAATATCAGTTTAATTCTGCTGTTTCGTATAGTGAGTGTAGAAAAACGGAGACACTTTTTACTCGAAATGAGGAATTTTACCTTAGGTCTCAGGGGTGGCAATGAATTTTGATTCTTAATCGATAATAAATGAAGATATCTATGAGCAACGGCATCCAATTACCATCAGATTGATAGTGTGCTTATTTGCCACCCTTATTCTGTAAAAAATAAATTCACTTTCGTTCTTACGTGATGAACGTCGAGTGCATTACGAATGGATCGGCTCAACTGGGGAAGGACCTTGCTCTCACAGAATGGCAATGTAATTTCTTATTTTAGTAATTAGAATCAGAGGCCAGTCTTAGCTGATTTGAAAAATAAGAGGAGTTTTACAGTTCGACTTTATGTTTTTTGTAGGTTTGTATATAACGTGAAACATTCGTCAATTGTAAACTGATTTGATAGTTTATTAAATATACTATCTTGTATGTCTATTCATTCATTCATTCATTACAGCTCTTCACAAGTCAACTGCTGAACATAAACCTTCCCCAAGGAATGCCACAAAGCACGGTCCTGAGCCACCTGCATCCATCGACTTCCTGTATGTCTTACCAGGTCGTCACCCCATCTAGAAAGAGAGGGTGGTAGTCTATCTATCTTTTTCATTAAATAGTCTTTAGAGGTTGTCCCACATAATTAAGAAAAATTCCACCTCTAAACATTGCTAAATTGTGATAATTGTTTTCAATGTAACTATTTAGACAATGAAATTGTGATATTCCTTAGCGCCATATATACAAAATTTGACATGCTTGTATAAAATGGGTTATAATATTACGGAATTAATGGATGATACTAACTTCTGCCCCAGCGCGAGGGACACTTCCTTGCCCTAAAACCCACTCAGAAATGAGGGGAGGCCTGTGCCCTGTAGTGGGATGTATATAGGCTGTAACTTTTTTACTTAACTAACCTCTGGGAATGAGGTGATCGCTACTCAACTATTTAGAATATGTTTTGCGTTGATTAATTTTGTAACATACATGGTTGTAAGCTGTTAATTTTTAAAAGAAAAGTCCCGCTGGGTTTCTTGCTGGTTCTTCCCACGACGGAGGTTTTTTTCGAACCAGTGCTAATTAAACTTAAGAGTGACTCAATAAATATTATTTATAATCTATATCGAATAAAATAGTTTCTGTTTCTGCACTCAAAAATAAAAAAATACTTATAAATAAAGAGGCCAATTTCAGAAAACTAAAAAGAATAAAAGAATTTCACATTCTGAAGTGTTTGCCGAAGAATAGTGTACATATGCAGTAAGCTATTAACAGTCTGTAGGTCTATTATACTAACAATATCGTATCTTGTGGTGTCCATTCAAACTATGACTTTCTAACAGACTAATTACATTGCATGTTTAAGATTTCATATTATAGACTGACTAAGCGATACCATCTAACTGTTATTTACATCTTATTTTGTTCTTGAAGAATAATGAATAATTGTACGTGTAAAACAACTCGAACAATACGCTATAATTACGAGCTGTGAGAATCTTAGTGAGAATAACTAGATCACTGTTATGATATTATCAAATTAACGGGTTTCTAATGCGTCTGTTGAAAGTGTTTTTTTTATAGCATTAGGTGACAAACGAGCACACAGTCCACTTGAAAGTATGTGGATGCTGTGGCCCATAGACATCCACATTTACCCTCAATTAAGAATCAAAATTCAAATAGGTTGTCACCCCTGAGGACTAAGATGGAATGCTTCAATTCAAATAAAATGGGTCTCCGGTTCTCTACACTCACTATACGAAAAACAGCAACATTCCGTTGCTACTTTACGCTGGTATTCTGTGAGAGCGTATTTCTGCCCCGGTAGAGCCGACCCATTCGTGCTACAACTATAATATAGCTACAACGTAGCTCTTCCGCATAAAAACGTTTCGCGAAAACAAAATGAGATGCAGGCCAGTTATAATTTATTATGAAATTAAGATTATGTGCAAGTAAACATACGAACTTCACGACTACTAAATATACCAATTTCAAATTTATTACGAGGTAAATTAAAATATCATGTTTCGTTGAAAAACATATTTTCGTTTCGTTTGCGTATTATTATATTTCGTATGCGAAGACTTTGTAAGACCCCAAAAGGTTTTTTAAGGATTTGTAAAGCCTAAAGCCGACCGATTCGTTTGATAGACATACAATGACATTTATGGATAAATTCCCTCACAAGGCAACGTGTACCCGTGGTATAACAAATCAGCACGATCTTACGATCTTATGAACTTAAGAGATGAACAATGGAGCTAAGGAAACGTTCTATTTTTGTAGCAATAGTGTAGCAAACGAGCACACAGTCCATCTGATTATAAGTGGATGCTGTGACTCATAGAAATCGACATCTATCCTCAATTAGGAATCAAAATGTAAACGCGTTGTCACCCTTGAGGACTAAGATGGAATGCTTCATTTATTTTTAGAAGAGAAAAGGAGAGAATTGTTGGCAGTTAGACATTTAATTGTAAAGAATAGGTGAATAACATTTAAAGAAATTCAGCGCATTATGCACATTGCATCAGGAAGCGTTCACAAGATATCACACGATATTTTTTGTGTGAAAAGGATAGTTTCGCATCGGATGCCATCATTGATTACTGAATTTGTAGCAGACTCTGCTCGGCGTGTTTTTAACAAGTGATAATAAATCTTGGATATACCATTACAATCGAGAAACGCCAGTCAACGTTTGGCTGTTTCAAATGAACCAAGATCAATTAAGTTAAGCGATCGGGAAGCGCAGGGAAGAATTAAATCACTAGTTTTTTTCACTTTGACGGGATAGCATCAATGCGATATTTGTCAGAAATGTTAACTGCTATGGGAAAAAAGCGACCGAGCACTGGTCTCCGGGGCGAGGACTCGCGACGTTAAAAGGCTTTTAGCGCGAAGTGGACTTGCGACATTGAGCGACAAAAAGTTACTTTATATGAAATGTTTTTGCTTATAATCTGAAAATAAAGGAACTAAGTAAAATGTGGCCCATTAAGAATAAAGTGAATTCAATAACATGCCTTTCATACTATCCAAAAATATTATATGTATATATTAACGTATTTTCATCCGGATTTTTTTTTCAAATAGATGTACCCGATATGATGATGATAATAATCAAATATAAATTCATTATCTATAACATCGTTTATTATAACAATAAATAAACTGAATTTAAATATTATAATACAATCTTACTCCTCTTAGTATAGTGCCAAGAATGCTGGCTGCGTTTCCAGGCTGGATGATTTTAACCTTTGAGAGACAAAAGTACCAGCCCTTTTATCACCAGCGGGGACTATAAGTCACGGATAAGATTCCTTTAGGAATTTCATGGCACGTGGTAATCACGGACCAATAGCCTCTAAAGAAAATAATGGCGTAAATGTCAAGTTATGAGACCACTAGGTTATGAGATCGCGTACTCAGATATCCAGAAACATCTCGGAAACTTGATTACGTAGTCGTCACTCTATCTAACTTCGAGAAAGAATTGCAAAACACTTCTTTGTTACTCGGGTTTGGTTTGATTTTTTTAATAACGGTGATTAACAAGCACACACCTGTTTGTAAGTGAATACTTTGGCTCATAAGCACATATTTTATGCTGGATTCAAAATTAAAAGGTAAATGCTTGGACACCTTTGAGGCGAAGAAGATGCTTCGCTACTATTAAACAGGGTACCGGTTTTCGTCACTCTTCATATAAAATACTGCAGTACATAACTATTTAGCACTGGTACAAGAGTGAGAGTGACCCATTCGTGCTGCAGCCATAATAGAACAGCGGCGTGGATCTACTACAAATAAAATAAAAGTTTACGAGAGTTTTAAACTTTGATGACCGTACACCTTGTCTTGCTTGATCTTCTGCAGATCAATAATCCAGCCGTGTACAATCCTACAGTTCGACAGATTAAAATGGATTTGTTTATCACTAGATGACGTCCTGATACACCGTAAATATTTTTTGTAGGTGCCTTACAATGCATTAAGCGTTCCTATAAATCGTAATATTTTCTTTGCAGTTTCGACGTTCGCGGTCGCAGTTTCAACAAAGCACTGCACTGGTCGGACCCTATGGCGTTTGGTCGTCGTGCGTACTTTGTTACTATGTCCCGCCCATCCTCGCTTACTGTTGACGCAGTGCAGCTCGACGACGAGGGGATTTACCGCTGTAGAGTCGACTTCAAGAACTCCCCAACGAGAAATTTCCAAATTCGTCTCAATGTTGTTGGTAAGTGAAGCAAATTTTAAAGTATAATGTATTAAATATTACGGATTTTATTGCATTTAATTTTAGCTATTTCAATTCTCAACGTTTGTTAAATTTTTTTTGTAACAACTACTACACACTAGGATTTTCTCCTCTATTGTGGAGGCAGATAACATACATACATTTTTCAAGGACAAAAATGTAGACCCGGAATAATTATTTGTAAGCCATACAAATACTTTTTCCGTACTGGATTTGAACTCGTAGTTCAGCTTCTGCGCCATGGTGTCGTCACAATCCATAAAATTAGTTATATTCAATGTGTGGTAATTGCGTTTTTTATGTACTCTAATCATATATACGAATCATATGTATATTGAAAAGTAATTTGTCAACATTGGCTATGGCTTTTGCAACCGAATGTTGTAAATTCCACACAAAAACGTTAGCAGTTACGTTGACAAGCGGGACGTGTGTTCGTCCTTTGACTGGTGTTATTAACAAGTTGACCGAAAGACAACTTATTTTTCATACACTCTTTATTATGTTTTAATGCTTATAATATTATATATGCTATAAATTTACATATCTAGAGCAATTACATTAAAGACACTATACCTTAATATACAGATATATATATATATATATATATATATATATATATATATATATGTATATATACTTCGTAAATGTTTACAAATCGTTGCTGTGGTCGACGGGAAAATATAATTTTTATCAAAATGCCAATAAATTAATTACTCAGTAACATTATCGAAATTTCCTTTTTTAGCTCCAAGTAGTTCACCACAGAACTATATAAGCCTCTCAGATCTTGAGAAGAATTTGCCTTAGTCACCTGCTTCGTCTAGCCAGTATAGCTATTTTAATGTATCGAATACGATATAGTAAACGGCTATTTGTCGGTGGCTATGTCTTTCTGGTCTTTCTTATAGTTTCCTCTTACGATACCTAGGGAATAATATTGAGAAGGAATAATATGAATTATCTAAGCTGCGATCACTCGGCTATTGAAAACAGTTGTCTTCAATAACGCGTTTCCGAGAATGGTTTTAATAATGTAACAATACTGTTTGGTGGAGCCACGTGTTTAAGGCTGCCGAAGTCTAGTTCCCCGGTCGAACCTTAAACCTATTACGCGAGATATTAACTAAAGTGGACTGTATATGCGGTTGCTTCTACGCTTACGTAAAGGCGACTACTATAGCATGCGGTATAATGCACTCGCTCTTCCCTAAAACTAAACTATTATTGTGCCAAATCGCTGAAAAGGAATCCTGCCTTATTAGGAGAACAAAAAAATTGGAGCGGGTTAAAACTATGTAAGGCAGGAGCTAAATTAAGGAATGTTGACTCACCGGGGTTTCTTCTATCCTGTTGAGCACTATAGCTGCAACTTCTGGAACTTCTTCTGGAACACTCCGGAGAGAGGCGGTGCGCGACTATATCTCACACGAGGTGAGGCGGTTCTCCTGGAGCTCGACTGCTTCCAGGCTAAAGCGGTTTCTACTAGCGGTGTGGTTTCAACGACGACTGCGGTGGAAAGAGGCCGCGCAACGGTCGCGCGTGCCTTATATGTCCTCGGCCCCGATGATTACGTGACATTCTAGAATCATCTTCTTGCCCCTCCCACCCCACCACCCCGATGTGTCGATGGAGGATCGAGGAGGGTATGAATGATATCGTTTTGTCGGAAAGGAACAAGCGGCTTGGCACCTCTACCGTCAAATATAATAATCCAATGGTTTTTTCCGCGCAACCATCTCCCCCGCCCTTGAAGGATTTCCTTCAAAATTAACTAATACAACTAGAGCTAAGATCAACTAACAAAATAACTAACTAACGCTAAGATTACTTAAATTCAACTACAATTTAATCTAGAAAGCTAATTTAAATTATGGAAGAGGCAGGGGGCACAAACGGACAACCGGACGCAAGTAAGACCCAACCGTGGTCTTAACGCGAGCTATCCTAACTACTCCGTCGGAACCGGGAAAGACCTCTTCGACAATTCCTAACGGCCAGTGGAGAGGCGGCGTATTCTCTTTGGTGAGCACAACTACAATTCCTACAGCTAAAGGCTCAGTTGCTGTGTTCCATTTTTGCCGAGACTGCAAAGTATGCAAGTATTCCATCCTCCATCGTTTCCAAAACGATTGCACTAACCGATCTAATAATTTGTGGCGTGCGGAAATGCTGAGTCTGTTCTCATCCATACTTGCGGCTGGCAAATACTTTAAAGGCGTTAAATTCAAAAAATGTGCTGGAGTTAGAGCCAGCGGTTCCGAGGGGTCACTAGACAACGTACGACAAAGTGGGCGACTATTCATTACGCATTCAATTTGAGCGAGCACCGTACTTAGCTCTTCGAAGGACAAAATTTGATCTCCTATTACTCGGTATAAATGACTCTTTAGACTCTTGATATTAGTCTCCCAATTGCCTCCAAAATGGCTCGCGGCTGGGACGTTCAGAGACCACTCAATGCGGTTCTCGGCTAGAATGTGAGCGAACTCCGAATTATAATATTTGCTAGCTAAGAGCTCATGTAGTTCCGATAAAATACGTTTTGCACCGACGTAGTTCGTACCGTTATCCGAATACAATCTACTTACAGGGCCACGGCGGGAAAGAAACCTTTTAAATGCACCCATAAAGCCTGCTGTGCTTAGATCACCAACGAGTTCTATATGCACCGCTCGAGTAGTTAGACATACGAAAATGCAGACGTAAGCCTTTGTGGATCTTATACCACGCCCGCGAGTGAGCGTGACCTTAAACGGACCAGCGAAATCAGACCCGGTGTGCGTGAAGGGCTTTACTGATTGTATTACTCTACAAGATCTAAGTTCCGCCATTTCCGGAAATGACGGCTTGGGGCGTGCCCGAAAGCAAGCTATACATCGGTGCACCCGATTGCGTATTAAACTACGTGCAGAAAGAATCCAATAATTCTGACGCAAAATCGACATCAACAAGTCGGGGCCAGCGTGCGAGTTCAATTTATGATGGTAATCGACTAATAAGTTCATGATATGGTCTTTACGCGGTAAAACAATAGGGTGCCGTTGGTCGAAACTCAATTGCGAGTTGGACAAGCGTCCACCCACCCTTACAATCCCATCCTGTAAAAATGGCTTAAGGCGTTGAAAGGCGCGACTACAAGCTCTATTCGATTGTAATCTTCTAATTTCTTCAGATAAGTGCGCACGTTGAAGTTCACGCAATACTAGCGACTCGGCATAGTTGTAATCCGATGCTAAGACATACGAACGTCGCGGTAACAGCTTCGCGAATCGACAAACGTAAATTACGCTACGCAATAATTTCGACCAAGAGGACAAGCGGTTCGCCAAAGCAATGATTGGAGAAACCTCACTCGAAACGTTCGCCACTAGAGCGTGTCTCTTCTCTTCCGGCGGTTGTGACACTGACGAAGGTTCGAAGTCGGTTATTGGCCATTGCGAGGGATCCAAGTGAACCCAAGCAGGTCCGTGGAACCAAAGCGGGTGGTCCATTATTTGCATCGGGGTGAGTCCACGGGATAGACAATCGGCGGGGTTTTCCGTACCGGACACGTGATAAAAGTTCCGCGTTTCTAACTCGTCTTGTATCTTGGCCACTCGGTTCGCAACAAACGTATCCCAACAGTGGGGTGAAGAATGAACCCAGCATAAGGCGACGGTGGAGTCGGAAAAGGCCAATATCCTTTCTATGTGAACTCTATCCCTACATGCGCTGATAACTGCGGTAATAAGCTTGATGAGTACTAATATTGCGCAAAGCTCTAAGCGCGCCAGAGAGACAACCTTACGGGGGGAGACTCTCGACTTAGAACTAATGAGGCTAATCGAATTTCTACCATTATTCTGGACGTGGAAATATACAACGCCCCCGTAAGCCATCTCGCTGGCGTCTGCAAACCCAACGACTGTTATGGCGCTACTTCTATCTACGTTTATATGACGCGGTATTTTAATTTCTCTTAATAAAGGAAGTTCCTCTCTAAAGCGCTGCCACAACCGAACAACGCTGTCAGGCGGCGAGTCATCCCAGTCGCATTCCAATAACCAAAGTTGTTTAATTAAAAGCTTAGCGTATAATACCACCGGAGCTACGAAACCCATGACGTCCCATAATCTAGCAACGCATGACAGTATTGTGCGCTTTGTGCATTTCTCTACGGGCGGATTTACCTTAAGGCTAAACACGTCGGACTCTGGTGACCAACATAGACCGAGCACCTTGTGTGTATCAGAATCGTCGAATTCCTTTATCGCCGAAAGACGGTGTGATAGTGGGATTGTATCCAAAACCGGACGCGAATTACTAGTCCACTTCACAAGATCGAATTGACCCGATTTCATGAGCCTTATAACCTCGGCGGTGGTTAGGGTTGCCTCCTCCACGCTATCGACCGAGTACACAAAATCATCCATATATAATCCGCTCTCAATTGCCCTCTTAGCTTTAGGATAAGAGGGACCTTCATCGTGAGCGAGCTGTCTCACCGTGCGTAACGCATGAAATGGGCTCGACTTTAAACCAAAACAAACGCGATTAAATTCAAACACCATTAGAGGTTCCTTTGGGTTGAAACGATATAAAATGCGTTGGAATCTACGGTCGCATTCACGGACCCCTATGCAAAGAAACATTTGACGAATATCGGCGGATAGTGCTATACTAAACAAACGAAAATTGACTATTATATTAAATAAACTGCCCTGTAAATTTTGCCCACTATAGAGGATATCGTTAAGCGACAGGTGAGTGCTAGTTTTAGCACTAGCGTCGAGCACTACACGTAACTTAGATGTAAGTTTGTCCTCTCTAATGACTCCGTGGTGTGGTATGAAATACGACGGTGTGTCTTCGTAGTTATCTAATTTCGAAGCCACAAGTGATATGTAACCTTCTCTTATATATTCGTTAATGACGCCGTCGTAAGCTTCCTTTAACTGGGGTGAAGCGAGCATCCTACGCTCCAAGCTGTAGAAACGTTTTTCCGCCATTTGACGCGAATCGCCGAGAGATAAAACATCTCCTTTAAAGGGTAGCGCTACACTATATCTACCGTCGCGATCACGAATGGTCGTGCGGACGTAAATTTCCTCGCATAACCTGTCATCTGAGCTAGCTATGGGTGGGACGTTCACCTCCTCCATCTCCCAAAATTTGCGGACTAACGACTCGAGCGGTTCGACAGCCATACCACAATAAGAGGTTGCCGAAATACTATCTATGATGGGGGCGGAGCCAAGGATCACATAGCCCAATACGGTTTCCAGTGCGTAAGGCGCGGTATGCGAAGAGTTGCCCCTGACCTTATTGTTTAACAAAAGATAAGGGAAAAGCGATGCTCCAATGAGCATGTCTATGTTTCCAGGAACGGCGTAAGTGTCGTCCGCCAGAGTCAAATTCTTAAATTCAATCATTGCCGAGGTGTCAACCGAAACGGTTGGCAACCGTTCAGTGACCCTATCTACTACTAGTGCATTTATATCAAAGTTAACATTACGATCTATCCGAGAATAAAATTTTAAATTTATATATCCCTGTGTCGATTTACTAGTGCCTCCGATGCCTTTAATTACAGGACATGAAAGTGACCTATTTATTACTAAGCCTAAGCGCTGACAACATTGTCGCGTTATAAAGCTATTTTGGGCTCCGCTGTCCAGCAGTGCACGGACGCTTTGTTCGTTTCCACGCGAATCCCTAACCAAAATACGTGCCGTACCCAGTAACACGGTTGAAGGAGGTTGTGCTCCCATATTTGCCAATGAGCACAGAGCGACATCACCAGGTCGACCGCCAGAATCGTTGACCTTAGTAGGGGCGAATTCCTTATCCGCTTTACTTGACGCCGCTATGTTGCTATTTTCAAAATGTAATAGCGTGTGATGTTTCCTGGCGCACTTGCTACATACGGAACTCGAATTGCATTTTGCAACTAAATGCTTATCGCTTAAGCAGTTCAAACATAGGTTGTTTGTCTTTACTAATTTATAACGCTCGCTTCGTGAATATTTACGAAAAGTCGCACAATTATAGCACAATTATATAAATTACCGTGTCTATCTTTACATACTAAACAAGTATGCTGGAGTGATGTTGGCGTAGCGGTTACGTAAGTTAACGACCCTGATATTTTAGATGGTTGAGTCTGTCTACGGTCGACGCACCTTTTAATCTCCTGTTTAACGTTCGGAGAGCGCTGCATCTTTATTTGATCTCGCACGAACGATGCTAATGAATGAAAGGAAGGCATCTCCGAGCTACGATGCTCCATTTCAAATGCACGCACGGTGTCGGGGTCCAACTTCTTCAGTGCAATATGGAGAAACACCACGTCCATAAGATCATTAAATTTCAAATTCTTAAGTGCAGCCACCGATGCCACAAATTTATCTAGAAATTGCTCTAAGCCGTTGATGTTCGCGGATGATATAGATTTAAGATCGAATATCTGGTTCAAATATTCGGAAGCTAACATTCTCCTATCTTCATATTTAGTTTTAAGCGTTTCGAATATTAATAAGGAATTGTTTGCTGTAGGTGTAAAACCAGAGCAGATCGACTGTGCCCTGCCACTAAGTTTACTGATTAAGTAATATAATTTTTCGGCGTCCGATAACGATGGGTTATTGTGTATATTGTTTTGAAAACTACTGAAGAAGAAGGGTCACGTCTTAATATCACCATTAAATACCGGAATATCTATTGGCGGCAACCTAATCGAGTCGCTTGGACGTACCTGTTTTTCCGGCTTTGCTTCGTTTTGAGATAGGGATCTCGCAATTCTTTTCACGCGACACAACATATCTTCGAATGCCAGCAGCGGTTGGTAGTTCACTATGTATTTCGGGTCGATTTGTAATTCCAAATGATTAATTTGGTCTAATATTTTTTCGTAATCTATTCGTAAAGAATCTATCGTTTCGATTTCGGTCAAAAAAGTTTCCCGCACTGCTTCTATATGGATGTTCTTTATATAATCACTTATATTCTGCATACGCGAAAAGAGTATGTCCCTCTTAGCATAAAGCGTTTTAATTTTGATTTCACTTCCACTAACTGCCATTTTAAACTATTATAATAAAGTTATATCAATCACAATTAATCTCACAACGCACAAACAATAAAGGATGGACACTCGGTATGCCGTATTACGTAATTAAATCGAACACCTGCGCAGCGAGTCGAGGTGACGCGTCATTTGCCAGACTCAATAATTTTATCAAGATTGTGGGTAAGCGTATCAAACGGTTCCTATTACACTGTTTCAATTATTTAATAGGCTTTAAATTTAATCAAATACGAGCGCTATAAAACGAATAATTCTGTTTGCGAGTACCTAATCAAAATTTAAATTTAAACGAACACTATTTAAGTCTATTCTATAAATTGGAGTGCATTATCTAATTAATTAATTCAACAATTCGACCAAAATCCTGCTCGAAGTGACCATAAAATGGTGGAGCCACGTGTTTAAGGCTGCCGAAGTCTAGTTCCCCGGTCGAACCTTAAACCTATTACGCGAGATATTAACTAAAGTGGACTGTATATGCGGTTGCTTCTACGCTTACGTAAAGGCGACTACTATAGCATGCGGTATAATGTACTCGCTCTTCCCTAAAACTAAACTAGTATTGTGCCAAATCGCTGAAAAGGAATCCTGCCTTATTAGGAGAAAAAAAAAATTGGAGCGGGTTAAAACTATGTAAGGCAGGAGCTAAATTAAGGAATGTTGACTCACCGGGGTTTCTTCTATCCTGTTGAGCACTATAGCTGCAACTTCTGGAACTTCTTCTGGAACACTCCGGAGAGAGGCGGTGCGCGACTATATCTCACACGAGGTGAGGCGGTTCTCCTGGAGCTCGACTGCTTCCAGGCTAAAGCGGTTTCTACTAGCGGTGTGGTTTCAACGACGACTGCGGTGGAAAGAGGCCGCGCAACGGTCGCGCGTGCCTTATTGTCCTCGGCCCCGATGATTACGTGACATTCTAGAATCATCTTCTTGCCCCTCCCACCCCACCACCCCGATGTGTCGATGGAGGATCGAGGAGGGTATGAATGATATCGTTTTGTCGGAAAGGAACAAGCGGCTTGGCACCTCTACCGTCAAATATAATAATCCAATGGTTTTTTCCGCGCAACCACTGTTCATCAAATTAATTTTAACATATTATAAAGTATGGTTTATCATAAGTCTGTGATTAGATCCTATCCCGATATGTATACGAAGATAGGAAAGCTCTACCGATTTAGCATTTTTTTCTGCTTTAAAGAGATACCTACTTTGCAATGAAAAATACAGCTGACAGTAAATGATTACACTCTATTGCTGTACGCGTTCCAAAGCAAACCACTTGGTTCGCTTTGCAATGCGTGGTATGTGGACAACAAAGAAGTACAACCCGTGCATTTTTATCCGGTTGTCTGATTGCAACGCATAAAAGTCCCGGTCATACTCTCCAAGTTATATTCGGTGTAACACAGAGAGACTGGCCAATACAATTACTCGTGATGTGCTATTATTCGTGCTCACAGTGTACATGTTTTTATTATTTGTCCGTAGTGCCCCCACACCAGCTGCTATTATACGATGAAGATGGTCGGGACGTAGCTGGCGTTGTTGGTCCTTTAGAAGAAGGTGGCAACTTTACACTTCTGTGTGAGTTAAGAGGAGGTGAGTAAAATACCGTAATATTGTTGTCGATATCGGTGCTACTATTATTAAATCGTCTGCCCTACGTAATGTGCATGGAAAGAGTTTTTTTAAGTTATACATATCATTTTGCGAATCTTGAAGACACCAAACATCGTCTTCATACAATCCTCAATTAAAAACTCATGTGTGTAGTTCACATCCAGTGGAAGTGAAACCTTCAAATGATATGAAATATAAAATTAAAATATTACTCGACAAATGTTTTATTTAATATGATTATCATATAGCGACAGTAGCCTAATGGCAGGGCGCGGATCGGGAACTCAAAAAGGTCGTTGATTCGAATCCACCATTCGACTACTGGCGTGAACCACTCGTAACACAAGCAATTTAAACTTACCACGAGTGGTAAGGGGAATATTAGTAAGGTTTATACGGGTTGTACTATAGCATTGTTAATATTCTTTATTAAAAAAATTTAAACGGCGAGTACAAAATAAATATAAGATAAGTTTAATTTTACCGCATACAAAATGTTACAATCCTTATTTTATTTAGGCTTAATTCTTGTGTAATGTATCAAAAAAATATTTTCTTTCGAGTAAAATTGCGTTGTAATAGCGCCATCTACTTCATTCTATAGGTAAGGACAATTTATCGAACAAAAATTGATTGACCTTAAGGTGGTACGTAAAATAGACGCTAGATGGCCTGAAGTTATGAAATCATGGATTGATATAAATGGATCTGTATATTAAGATGGTTTTATTCAATATGGTTAATTTTATTTATTTAGTAAATTTTTTAATTTATTATTATATAAATATTTTTTAAAAGACAAAAGGATATCAGTCTAATAGCGAATTCGAACCCTGAATGTTTTGTGTTATGTTCTCGCAGGCCTAATCCCATAGAGTTATAGACATATGTTTGTGTCTTTTTTCTTCGTTTTATCGAGTCCCAAAAAACAAAGAAATTTTTGCTTAAAAAGACGGCTAACATAAAGAACAAAAATTATTACCGCAAAATTTTTTCGAGCAAGTAGTGAACCCTAGACGCTTACATCTGTTCTATTCTCGATTGAAAATCAGAATTTAGGCACTAATTAAATTGTTAATAGATAATTATTTGCTAATCTAATACGTGCTCGGCGAGGAAGGAAAATATTGTGGAAAACCTACATGTTCAAGGAACAAAATATTTTGAAGGTATGTGTTGCTTCATACCTCAAAACCTGAAAACTAGATTGTACAACCAGTGCGTGTTGCCAGTGAGGACTTATGTATCTAAGACGTGGTCCTTCACTGCTGGCAGTATGATGACGCTCAAGGTTGCTCAACGAGCTATGGAAAGGGCTATGTTCAGGGTTTCTATGCGTGATAAACTTAGAAATGAGGATATCCACAGTAGAACCAGAGTGACTGACATAGCCTAAATGATTAGTAAATTGAAGTGGCAGTGGACCGGCCATATATCTCGAAAAACCGACAACCGATGGAACAAAAATTTCTTGAGTTGCAGTCTCGTACCGATAGGCATATTGTAGGGCGGACCCACCCACTAGATATAGTGACGACCTGGTAAGACATGCATGAAGTCGATGGATGCAGGTGGCTCAGGACCATGCTTTGTGGCATTCCCTGGGGGAGGCCTATGTTCAGCAGTGGACTTGTGAAGGGCTGTAATGATGATGTTTTGATGTAATGATGATGATGTATTGCTTCATAACAATCTCAGAAATTAAAGGATTGAGAGGATGAATGAAGTCTGCAAACACGCCTTGGGGCGGACACTTTCTTGCCCTAGAACCTTTCCAGAAATAAGAGGCAGTCCCAGTGCCCATCATTAGGGAGTATATATAGGCTGTAACTGTAACCATATTTCGCTTTGTAATCACAAGTATGGACCGAACTACATACATAGATGTGAATTATTTATCATAATGTTTTTCATGTTAAATTTATAAATACCTAGCTTTGGCTGCATGTAAAAATGTTTTATAATACCAAAACTGTAATGAATGAACTGAAATTCATTGTTTATTGTTCTTATTCGATCTGCAGAAAATGGCGCTATTTAATATCCAATGATATTTGACTGTAAACGCAAATTACAAATTATTATTCTAATTATAGACAATTTAGTTCAATAATGAAATAAAATAATATAACAACATAAAATAATCATTTGTTACTTCAGTTTACAGTCAAATGTGATTGAATTGGATCTCATAATCATGAACTCAATTGCATATGACTAAAATATATAAATGTATTTACTTCCATTTACAATCAAATATAATTGAATTTGAGATTACGTACTTTTTCAATTTAATACAAAAACAATCGTATTACTTATTATAACTTAATAATAAATATAAGGCTAGAGGGCTCTGCTCGGAGTTTTATTGCGCGATAGATATCGTAATGATGATATCCGCAGTAGCACTAGAGTAAATGACATAGTACAACGAGAATTAAAGAGAACCTGATGTGTCTATTTAAATTTTTTTTATTATTGTTTACTTCTATAGGCCATTTTAACACTGTCTTTATGCGCCCTGCGTAGTGTATTGAGGGCCCATGGGTGTCGTAAAAGACAGAATAAAGCGAAAACAGAGTATGTACAGCAGTATTTTACTCTTAACAACCAAAAACTATAAAAACAGCGGCTGCCAACCTGATTGCAAACCGTGGCAACAACAACAACAACAGAATCCGCCATTTGGGGCACAGTGTGTGCCTATGCTTAGAAGTGGACTTTTATAAATTGTAATAGGTAGATGGATGCAGTGTGTTGAGTATTAGGTGAAGTTTTCAAGTGCTTCTTGCCAGATAACACATTTCTTGAAAGCCCTATCTGTTGAAGTTGATGATGACGCAAATATTTTGGTGAAGATGTTATCAATTGAGAAAGTATTTCTTATTCTTACTAATAAATAACTAATATTATTAAAATTTTGTATAAGGAATAACTAAATCTTACCTAATTCCTGATTCTAATCTAAGCTCCAATGGCTACGTTAATCGGACTTTCGGATATATTTGTAGTATACGTTATCTGAAATTCGGTGCCCGTATATCCTATATCAATTCTTAATTCAAATTTTGTTGGTAATTTTATTATTAAACATATTTTTTCAGTGATAAAGGTAATTACTTTCAATATAAATTACTCGTAATCTATATATTTTTTATTGCCACACCTACATCAAATTCTCACCACTCCTTGGGTTGACTGGTAGAGAATGCCTCAAGGCATTAAGTCCGCCCTTTGTTTTCTTTTGTTTAAGGATGCAATAAAGAATAAAATAAATAAATAAAATAAATAAGTAAAACAATAATAAAATAAAGAAGTACGAATTAATGTATTGTATTTAAGCGTAATTACATAAGTATTATGTGGATACTTATGTACATGCCTGTTAGTGGCATACTTAGAGTGTACATAAGCAAGCCATGAGAGCTATGCATGCTTAGAGTAGAATACAACATAATACTATAAAGTGGCACACAGTAGAATTTTTAAGATGTGTCCTAATAAACTATTAATATTGAAAATAGTAGCAAGGTATAAATATTAAGTTCACATAAACTGACATAGGAACGGCCAATTTGCGAAATGACACGTTTGAAGTGACATCAAAGAACCATGTCACAGCCACGTAGAAAAAGAAAAGTAGATTAATGAGACTCCAGCCGTAAACAGACGTAATCTTGTGACGTTTAAAAATGAGAAGATGTATTTCAACCTATACGGCTTTTTAAAATTAATAATAAACGTTTCATTTTACTTTCATTAGGGCCAATCAAATTTGACGGCTCAGTGGCGCAGCAGGCTAAGCAATGAGTTGCGGCACTGAGGGCTGCGGGTTTGAATTCCGCACATCATCATCATCATCATCATTACAGCCCTTTACAAGTCCACTGCTGAACATAGGCCTCCCCCAAGGTATGCCACAAAGCACGGTCCTGAGCCACCTGCATCCTTCGACTTCCTGCATGTCTTACCAGATCGTCACTCCATCTAGTGGGGGGTCGCCCTACACTTCGTCTACCGGTACGAGGCTGCCACTCGAGAACCTTTTTTCCCCAACAGTTGTCGGTTCTTCGAGCTATATGGCCGGCCCATTGCCACTTCAGCTTACTAATCCGTTGGGCTATGTCGGTCACTCTGGTTCTACTGCGGATATCCTCATTTCTAAGTTTATCACGCAGAGAAACTCCGAGCATAGCCCTCTCCATAGCTCGCTGAGCGACTTTGAGCGTCCTCATACGGCCAGCAGTGGAGGACCACGTCTTAGTTCCATATGTCATCACTGGCAACACGCACTGCTTGTACAACTTAGTTTTCAGGTTTTGAGATATACCTGACGAGAAGATGCGTTGTAATTTCCCGAACGCTGCCCAGCCGAGTTGAATCCGTCGATTGACCTCTCGGTCGAAGTTGGACTTACCTAGTCGAACTATTTGTCCCAGGTAAACGTATTCGTCAACAACTTCGTGCTTAGTGCTCCCAACAACTACCGGCATAGGTGTGACATGGACATTAAACATGATCTTTGTTTTGTCCATGTTCATCTTAAGACCTATCCGTTGGGAGGCAGTATTGAGGTCATTGAGCATAGTGATTAAGTCCTCCAGTGATTCTGCCATAAGGACTATATCGTCGGCAAATCGAAGGTGAGTGATGTACTCGCCATTGATGTTAATGCCGTATCCTTTCCAGTCCAGTAGCTTGAAAGCGTTTTCCAATGCAGCGGTGAAGAGTTTCGGGGAAATAGCGTCACCCTGTCTTACACCTCTCTGCAGTTGGATAGGTTTCGTATTCTGGTTCTGTAATCGGATAGCCATCGTAGCCCTACTGTACAAACACTTCAGCACTTCGATATACCGACAGTCAACTTGGCACCGCTGAAGAGACTGTAGCACAGCACCGCCAAAATTTCGACGGAATCAAAGGCTTTCCACATACGCCAGGCAAAGTGGCAGATTGTACTCTTCGGACTTCTGTACAATTTGCCGAAGGGTATGTTTGTGGTCTATGGTACTAAAGCCTTTTCGGAAACCGGCTTGTTCGGGAGGCTGGAAGTCGTCGAGTCTGCGTGCGAGACGATTCGTAATAACTCTCGAAAACAGCACGTAGACGCGGCTCGGAAGGGATATCGGTCTGTAGTTCTTCAAGAGGGCGTTGTCACCTTTCTTGAAGAACAAGACCACCGCACTTCTGCTCCACGCCTCCGGAATAGTGCCACCATAAAAAGCCTCTGAAGGACTTCAAGTACCGGTTTTCCATCCGCTTTCAGAAGCTCCGCTGTAATTCCATCCTCCCTCGGGGACTTGCTGTTTTTAAGGTGCTGGAGAGCCATTCTAATCTCGCTCGGACTGACGTCCGGGATATCATCGGAATATTGTCGGATAAGACCAGCTCTTGGATCGTTACTCACACTTGCGTGTGGCTCCAACGATGATGTGTACAGCTGCCCATAGAACCTCTCAATCTCACTCAGAATCTCAGGTGTCCCGGAAACGATGCTGCCTCACTCAGTCTTCAGCTTTGATAATTGGCTCTTACTGGCAGACAGATCTCTGGCAAAGATTTTGGAGCCCTGGTTCCACTCAGTCGCTTCTTCAATACGAGCAGTATTAAATTTGCGTAAGTCTCGCCGCATGCATTTGGAGATCTGTCTGTTCAGTTGCCTGTATGCTGTCGAATCTGTTGACGATTGCAGCTTCATCTCCCGTCTAACAGCCATGAGATTAAGAGTGTGATCGGAGAGCTTTTGTGATCTTCTGCGGCCGGTCTTGCAAAACTTAGCTCCGACCGCATGGACAGTTTCCACGAGCTTGTCATTCATATCGTCCACTGCATTGCAATCTTCTAGGCACTGAAAGCGGTTACGTAACTCGAGCTGATTTCGGGATTCTGGATTAGAGCACGAGGGGGACGGAGCGTTGACTTCATAAGACGAGACCTCTCCAACTTAACGTTTAGGTTCAGTGTGCCTCTAACCATTCGGTGATCGCTGCCGGTTTTCACCCTTGCGATCACTGAGACATCACTGAACAGTTGGCGTCGGGTCGTCATTCTTATTCATTAAATCCGCATGCCGCGAATTCCGCACGAATCAACTATTTGTATGGCCTACAAATAATTCTTCCGGCTGTGGATGCTTGTCCTAGTGAAAGAAAGATGCCCATTTTTCACCAGACTGTGTATAGAAATGAAATAAATCTTAAAATGCAGCCAATTCAATTGTAAATTTCGGGATGTAAACACCAGCGCTCTAAAAAAGAAGTATAATTCCGCCTCTAGGTCCTTCAAAAGAGTCATTGCCAAGGCAAAGTCAGAGCACATAGGCAGAATTGGCGAGAAACTAGTTCGCCTTCCTTCTGGAACCCGTGCATTCTGGTCTCTCGCCAAGGCTGTCCAGGGGAATTTCTGTCAGCCATCTCTTCCATCTCTGCACAGGGAGGACGACTCACTGGCCCATACTGCAAAGGAGAAAGCCGATCTTCTAGGCTCTTTCTTTGCGTCTAACTCGACTCTCGATGACGGGGGGAGTACGCCGCCGACCATCCCGCGTTGTGAGTGCTCCATGCCGGAAGTGCAGTTCACACAGCGCTCGGTTCGCAAAGCACTCCTCTCCCTGGACATCCACAAGTCGAGTGGGCCTGACGGAATCCCCCCAATTGTGCTGAGGACGTGTGCTCCAGAGTTGGCACCGGTTTTAACGCGTCTTTTCCGGTACTCCTACTCCCTAGGCGTAGTCCCAAAATCATGGAAGACGGCTTTCGTCCACCCGATCCCTAAAAAAGGCGACCGCTCAAATCCGTCCAACTACCGGCCAATCGCCATCACCTCCTTGTTCTCCAAAACAATGGAGTCCATTGTAAACTGCCAGCTCATGAGGTACCTTGAGGATCACCAGCTGATTAGTGACCGCCAATACGGTTTTCGCCGTGGTCGGTCAGCTGGTGATCTTCTGGTCTACCTCACTCACAGATGGGCGGAGGCAGTAGAGTTCAAGGGGGAGGCATTGGCCGTTAGTTTGGACATTGCGAAGGCCTTCGATCGGGTTTGGCACAAAGCGCTTCTTTCGAAGCTCCCTTCCTATGGGCTTCCCGAGAAATTGTGCGATTGGATCACCAGCTTTCTTGCAGATCGGAGCATCAAGGTCGTTGTAGACGATGCAAGCTCCGATTGCAAGCCTATTAATGCTGGTGTTCCACAGGGCTGCGTGCTATGGCCAACACTGTTTCTTCTGCATATCAATGATATGTTGCATACCCGTAACATTCATTGCTATGCGGATGACAGCACTGGTGATGCTCTTTACACCGGCCGAGCCAATATTTCTCGGGAAAACGTCTCCGAGTGCCGGGACAAACTTGTGTCTGAAGTCGAGTCTTTGCTGAACAGAGTCTCGGATTGGGGACGACTAAATCTAGTCCAGTTTAACCCCCAGAAGACACAAGTTTGCGCGTTAACCGCTAAAAAGAACCCCTTTGTCGTATCCCCTCAGTTTCAAGGCACTCCCCTTGTTGCCTCAGCCAGTATCGGAATCCTCGGCGTCGATATAACGAGTGACGTGCAGTTTCGTGGTCACTTGGAAGGGAAGGCCAAATTGGCCTCTAAAAAGCTTCGCGTGCTCAGCAGAGCGGGTCAGTATTTCATGCCGGCACACCGCCTGCAACTTTACAAGGCGCAGGTTCGGCCGCACATGGAATACTGTTCCCATCTCTGGGCTGGGGCTCCCCAGTACCAGCTCCTTCCACTTGACCGCATCCAGCGCAGAGCGGCTCGAATCGTCGACGACCGAGTGCTCTCCGATCGGCTCGATTCACTGGCGCTGCGAAGAGATGTTGCATCTCTTTGCGTATTTTATCGCATCTATCACGGGGAGTGCTCTAAGGAATTGTTCGGATTAATCCCAGCCGCCAAATTTCGTGAACGCACTACACGGCAAACGTCCCGATACCATCCACACCATCTGGATGCTTGGCGGTCCACCACTGTACGTTTCACAAGGAGTTTTCTTCCACGTACAACCTCTCTGTGGAATATTTTACCACCGGCAATTTTTCAGGACCGATACGACCTGGGGACCTTCAAGAAAAGAGCTTACTCCTTTCTAAAGGGCCGGCAACGCACCCGCAATTCTCCTGGTGTTGCGGTTGATCATGGGCGGCGGTAGTCACTTAACATCAGGTGAGCCGCATGCTCGTTTGTCCCCTCTTCTATAAAAAAAAATGATTACGCTTACTGGTTGGCAACCACAGTCTTGTATTGTTTTTTTACTTGTTTTTAAGAATATACTGCTGACAATCTCCTCTCACAACACCCACGGAATGATTCTTTTAAGAAGTAAGACAAACGAACACAAAATTCACCTGATTGTAAATGGATGCTATCGCCCTTAGACATCTACATCCATTCTCTGTTAACAATCAAAATGCAATCAGCTGCGTTTTAATACTTGAACTAAATTGTTTAACGATGTTTAATATTTTTTTTAAATTGAAATAAGGGTACTTTACTTACTCAGTTAGATTTTGTTTTAGAAAGTTAGCCAATAAAAACCTTTTTATTTTTAATGGTTTCAATTACAAAAAGAATTTACAGATATAATTATATTGCACTTTTACTGTACAAAATTTTTATTACAACGATTATTAATAAATAATGGTAAAGAATTATTATTATAAAATTATGAACTGAGATTTCTATGTGTGGGATATGGTTAAAAAGGAAAATTATGGCCTATATACATATGTAAGTCCTAAATAACAAATAATTTTATTCACAAAGTGACTTCTATTGAACGTGAAATGCGCCCGTATCAGAAGAAAGCCTCTTTTCCTCATCATAAAATTTACAAAAGCAAGAACAGCAACTAAAATTAACGCGGAGCGTAATCAAAACATTTAAAAAAATTAAAGTAAAACTCGTGTGTTTAATGTGCTTAGTAGGTGTGTATGTAGCGAACGTGTGTTTTGTGAAAATGTTTATGCGTTTCCCGTTTGCAGAGCGCCTACGATATAAAAGGTCTTGGGATCAGCGTTAGGCCACTGAGCAGACTGGGTGCTCACATGTGGTACATCATGGCTGTTTTTATTTGTGTATGAGTGAGTGGTTTACACAAAAATATCCTCATATTAAAATCTTAATTTCAGTAGGTTTTCCACTTTAAGATATTTTAAAGTCTTAAGCTATTCAGTAAGTTTTTTTACAATTTATTTAAGTCTTAGGCTATATCTTATATTTTATTAATTCTATTATGTAAATGAGAAGAGATGTTATTGTACTGAGTGCATTCAAATTTAGTTTTAGTGTAATTTAATGTAGCTGCTCTAGTCAAAGTTCGATATACGCTCTCTACCCAGAGTGACTGGTTTATCCTAGATTTCACCAAGGCCTTACACAATAAAAACCCCGGAATAAATTCTAATTTCGTCCTGTTATTGAAGTATTTTAGTCAAACCTAGATGTACTTAACATTTTAGTCGAACGTCGAAAGAAAAATAATGTGTTTCGGGTTTTGCCTGGTCGACCTTAGAAGCGACTAAGGAAAATTCGGTCAAACGTCGATTCGTATTCATTTATGGCTAAAGATGGGACTCATACACAACGAATTGAGTGTAATGGAGAGCAATCAATTTTTTTTTATAAAACAATATTATCAAAATTCAGATAACATTGTTTCGTTTACCACTATCATAGCAGAGTGTAGGGCAACCTGACTTTATAGATAATATAGGTTGAATATGTACTAAAACCACATCACCACGCCCCGATTCCACGTAGTCTTGTCTGATCTACCCCTTGAGTATTTTTGTAAAATCGTAGGTGCGGAGGGAGTGTAGCCACTACTCGCTGTAGCTAATTGCAGGCACCTGTGCGAGCCGTGGCGACTGAGGCTTTTCATTGAAGGCGATCAATAAGCCAAAGCTATTATGGAGCTGAGCATGGGTGCCTGAAATTTGCTACGCAAGGGCGAAGGGACTGCACTTCCTGCAGCGCCGATGCCGTTGCAGAGGTAACTTTGGGTCAATATTCATGTAAAAAAAGTGAGATGAGATTCTTATAATATTTAAACAATAGAAAAATGTCCCTTAATTATACCTAATCTGATAAACTAACACACCGTAATACCCAATTGAGGTCTGAATGGTCAAACCACGTTTTCATGAAATTGAGTTTCGGCGTTGGCTGTACACATTTTAGTCTCTCCTAGGTTAGACAAAACGTCTTTACCCGAAGGCAGAAAAACGTCATTTTTTTTGGATTTTGACCAAAAATTTACGTCAGACGCGAGGTTTGACTAGCCAAACCTAGGGGCGACGGAGCTTCGATGTTTGACTATAACATAGCGACTTTATTTTCATCTTTTAGTTAAAATATTAGTGTCGAAATTTAGGATATATGTTTTTAAAACTACGAGCAAAGAACAGAACACCTCTCATTTCTGAAGGGATTTTGGAACATTTTTTTTAAATACTATGTTCTATGAGGATTTTCTCCTGTATGGTGGAAACACTTTACATACATAAATAGCACATGGACAAACATCTAAATACGGAACAATTATATATCCGTAAAAATACTAGTTCTGTGCGGAATTTGAACCCTCTGCAACTCAATACTAAGCCACTGCGCCACGAGACTGCAAGTCCACTATTGAACATAGACCTCCCCCAAAAAGTGCCACAAAGCACGGTCTTGAGCCACTTGCATCCATCGACTTCCTGCTTGTCTTAGTCATCACTCCTTCTAGTGGGGGGGCCACCCCACACTTGGCCTACCGGTATGAACCTTGCTTCGCCATCGGTTTTCGGTTCTTTGTCATATATGGCGGGCCCGTTGCCACTTTAGCTTACTAATCCGTTGGCCTATGTCAGTTACTTTGGTTCTATTGTGAATATCCTCATTTCTAGGTTTATCACGCAGAAAAAAAACCGAGCGTACCCCTCTCCACAGCTTGCAGAGCGACCTTGAAGTACTTCATATGGCCAGCAGTGAAGGACTACGTCTCAGATTCATAAGTCATTACTGGCAACACGCACTGGTTGTACAATCTAGTTTTCAAGTTTTTCTTGTTTCCAACTGTTGAAGCTGAAGACCGAATATCAGCATCGTTTCTAGGACACTTGAGATATTGCGTGAAATTAAGAGGTTATATGCAGCTGCACACGTCATCTTTGGAGTAACACGCAAATGTGGGTTGACATTACTATTCTGTACTCTACTACTTACTTACTTTCGATGATATTCTGGACGTAAGTCTGAGCGAGATCATAATGGCTCTCCGGCACGTTAAAACGGCAAGTTCCCGGGTGAGGATGAAATAACAGCAGAGCTACTGTAAGCGGGTAGCACTTGAAGTCCTTCAAAAGCTCTTTAATTCCGTCCTCCATGTGGCACTCCTTCGGAGGCGAGGAGTAGAAGTGCGGTGGTGTCATTCTTCAAAATATGCGACAGCGCTTTCTCGAAGAACTACAGACTAAACTCCCTTCTGAGGTGCGTGTATGAACTCATTTTGAGAGATATTAAGAATCCTCTCGCATACAGACTCGACGGCTTAAAGTCTCATGAACTAACCACTTTCCGAAAACGCTTTTTTAGACTAGATCACATACATACCCTTCGGAAAATTGTACAAATGACTTAAGAGTACAATCTGTCATTTTATCTCCAAAGTGCCAAGTTAACTGGCTGTCTATCAAAGTGCTGAAGTGTTTGTACAGTAGGGGTACGATAGCTATATGAGTACAGAACCGGAATACGAATGCTATCCAACTGCAAAGAGGTGTAAGAGAGGGTGACGTAATATCCTCGAAAATATTCACCGCTGCATTAGAAGACGTATTAAGGCAACTGGATTGGAAAAGATACGGTATTATCATTAATGTCAAGTACATCACTCACCTTTTATGATATAGTATTTATGGCGGATTCACTGGAGGACCTACACACTATGTTCAATGACCTCGGTAGTGCCTATCAACGGTTAGGTCTTAAGATGAACGTGGACAAAACAAAGATCATGTGTAACGTTCATGTCACATCTGTGTCGGTATTCTCAGTCCGAAGTTGTTAAAGAGTATTTTTATCTGGGACAAATAGTCCGAATAGGTAGCAACTTCGACCGAGACGTCAATTAACGGATTCAATTCGGCTAGACATCGTTGAGAGATTACGACACATCTTCTCGTCGGGTATACTTCAAAACTTGAAAACGAGGTCGTCTATTGGTTTGAAATTGCTAAAATTACAGTGAGAGCTTTAGGCTCTTAGGCCTTTAAGTACTAATGTAGACTCTTAAGCATGAAACCTGAAATACGATATACGATAATAGCAAAAATGAATAAAATTAAATTCTCATATTCATATTTGCTGAGGAATTTTTTATTCGGAACCAGCTAGAGTAAATAATACACATTATGAATTGAAAAATTCAGTGAGTTTTACATAGATGTATATTATTCATAACAAAAAAAAAAATGACGGACCAATTTTGTTTACGTGATCAGACGTCGATATTATTATTTATTCTCAAGATACTCTAAACAAAATTTGACATCGTATAACATGTAGGTATGTCTACATAAGGCCTTTAGAAAATAGGACTGGGAAATTCAATTATGTATATTGACAACTCATTATTATACATATGAAAGATTACTATAACTGTAAATAACGTAAAAAAATATAGACAGAATTAGGTACATAATGATTTATTATATTTACGTGAACACTGCACGTTATACAAAACTATTTTTCTGATACTTAATTTCGTTTAATTGTACTTGTTATTAACTCCCGATGTTTCCAACTCATTGCAGTATCCATGGTCAAGTCCCTATCGTGACTATAGGTGTTGCAATGCGCTTGAAACATTGGAAGCTTATTTAACATAATTAGGTAGTTACGTTAATTAACAATTAATTAATGAATTAATAAATTCGTGCAGTGGCAGCGTTTTAGATTTTACTACCCCATGTCGTCCCGTGGGTGTTGAAAGAGGCGACGAAGGAAACTGGAACATCTGCTCAACCATCAACTCAACGCGGTTGCCAACCCGTTTGCTAAGCGTGGCAACTATGGCAATCCACGAGGGAGGTCCGTGTTCCTGCTAGTGCAGCAGTGGACTTTAATAGGTTGTGCTGATGATAATGGGTACAATTAAACAGTGTGATCACTTCAATAATTCATTTTCATTATAAAGCCATGTAACCCTGTACAGGCAGTGTAAGAATATCCACTACCCCATATCCTGCGGGTGGAGATTTTTACGACACCCACGGGTGACACCCACACACCTATTGGCAAAGAGTGAAACTGAAAAAGGAGATGGGTGGCAGCGTTTTACTGATAACACCTTTTTACTGGAAATGAGGCATTCCATCTCAGTCCTCACGGGTGACAACGCATCTGCATTTTGATTTGTAATGGAAGATAGATGTAGATGTCTATGGGCCGCAGCAACCACTTACCATCAGGTGGACTGTGTGCTCGTTTGTCAGCCTATTCTATAAAAAAAAAACCTTAATATAATAAGAAAAATAAAAAAATAGCAAAATCCCTCCCATGAGGCAAGGATGGTTATAGGCTGTAATATATAAAATCATGGCTATAGAATATTTTTATAATGTAGTAATTAAGGAAAAAACTTTAAAAAACTACCAACTACGAAATATTCAATAATATTATAGCACTCAAAGAATTCTCAGTTTAATACGAAACGTCTTGAAAATCGTCTAACTGACAATACGTTCAGCAAATGAAAATATATTATGTGAGGTAGCGTAACGGAAATTCAACCTCCATTTTGTTTCATCCAGCGGGGACTGTAACATTAGCACTTTTATACGGATAATTCGAACAAATGATTCTTCCATTGTATTAGGACAATGCGTTATAAAATACAGTTAAAGATAAAAAATGTTGGACGTGAACTTTTTATCTAAAGAAGCTGGAAACAATGATAAAGATTATTTAAAAAGTTACTCTATTGTGGAATTTTTTCTTATAAGGTGCAGGCAATTTTTTTAAATTCAACTGGTAGAAGCGCGCTGCAGCCATGTTATGGTTTTAGCACGAATAAGTCAGCGCGACCGGCGTAGGCTCACGCTCTCACGAAATACCAGCGTAAAACAGCAGTTTGATGCTGCTTGGTTTCGTATGGTGAGTGTAGAGAACCGGAGTCCCTTTTCTGAGCTGGAAACCATATTCTACTGAAAAAAAAGGCATTCCATGTTAGTCCTCACGGGAAAACCCATCTGCTTTTTGATTCTTAATAAATGATACGTGTAGATGTCTATAGAGCACAGCATACACTTTTCATCAGATTGACTGTGTGCTCGTTTGTCACCCTGATTCTACAAAAAATTAACAAATTCATAATATGGTAAGTCAATATGTTAAAACTATGTTGCAGTTGTGGCCGATAGACTATGAACTATTACTTTCATAGATTATGCGTAAAATAACAGCTTATGGTATGCTACATAAGTAATGCTGTGCTTTGTATCTTGAGTGACGAATAATGGAAACCCATTTTATTGATAACGAAGCATTTCATCGTAGCCCTCATTAGAGATAGCGTATCTACATTTTGATTTTAATCAAGGATAAATGTGGAGAGGTGTCTCCACTCGCATTTGTCACCCTTATTTATAAGAAAAACATAAGTTGCAGATGAAGAAACGCCCTTTTTCTCATTCATTCAATCTTTGCCTGCGACGGAATTATGTCAAGGGTCGTTCACTTCCCCTTACAATGATCGGCGATGGCTGGCTGTTTGTGGATCTGGTCTGCTCGGGGTTGCAATAAATTTGTACGCTTTAATTTTTTAATTTATTTATGTAATTTCAATATAGAACATTAATTTATTTATAAAAATATTGTATCATAAGTCAGTGCTTAAATATAAACAAATATGCCCAATAACAACGCTGCCTCAGTTTCGGTGTAGCTTATGCTGAGGTAGTGACCGTTTCGTATGTTCGTATCATTTTATGTTGTCGTGATTTTAATGTGTGGTATTTTGTTGTGGGTATAAATAAATATTATCTCTTTAAAAAATGACTAAAAGAGAAACCCTGCGGGGTATGTTATGTATTTTGAAACGCTAATTGATTTAAAATATGTTGGTGTTTGAAGCACGAATTTATAATGTCTAAAATATAGAGTTTTTTTTAATTTACAAACCCAGACACGGAACGAAAATTTGCAGTCCATATTGACGTGTCTCTTTCCGGGCTTGAAACTGTCGTCTGAAGCACTACAGCCACTGTTAGATAGTGCATTCGTAGCAGTGCATGCACGTGTTCCGGTCTTGAAAGTATAGAGCCAGAAAAATTACAGACTTACGCTGACCGTCTTACTCCTATATATATATGCTCTGCCTCATTGGTTTAGCGGTTGATCATGAGGTCCTGGGTTCGAATCCCGGGTCGGGCCAAAAAATCAATTATTGAGTTTTCCTGTCAAGAAATTCTCAGTAGCTGAACGAAGTCAGGAAGTTGGCGGTGTCACATCCCCGTGTCTCGGAAAGCATGTAAAGCCGTCGGTCCTCCGCCTGATCTCTCTTTTTTGACAAACGAGCACACAGTCCACCTGACGGTAAGTGGTTGCTGTGGCCCATAGACATCTACATCTATCCTCGATTACGAATCAAAATGCAGATGCGTTGTCACCCGCGAGGACTATGATGGAATGCCTCGTGTCCAGTAAAAAGGGTATCCGGCTCTCTACACTCACCATACGAAATACAGCAGCATTAAGCTACTATTTCGGTTTAAAGAACTTTATTTCTCATTAAGACAATAAGTCACTTACATGAGAACAATAACATCTATATTATAATTTTAGTGCGTGTGGGTAGTAAAAAAATAAATAAAAAGTATACCGGTCGATCGTTAACCAAGAAGCGAGTTCATTGTGAGTTCACATGTTTTGGAAGTTGATTGTATAACTGTGCTCCGCCAAATGTTATGTTATTTTTTCCATAGTTTGTTCTTACGGCAGGTAACACAAAATTGCTGGCTCGGCGGGTTATATATTTGTTTATTTGACTTTTTGTTGTGAATGTTATGTGTGAGTGAATAAGCTTGTGAGTTATCTTGTAGATAAGTAGACATGTATTATACGTAAAAAGTTGTTTTATATTTAAAATTTTTGTGTTTTTGTAAATTGTTTTCGATGGTGTTAAGAAGTCATAGTTGTGTAAGATTTAAATTATTTTATTTTGTAATATTTGTATTGGTTTTAAATTACTTTTAGCTGCAGTAGTGCAGTATTTTATATTTCGATTTGATACAGTAAGTGAGGCTTCACCAACGTATTGTATATTAGTGTTAGGAAAACCATTTACATAATGAAAGCTTTACGACGTTGCGCTACTAAAGAAACAATGAAAATGGTTTACAAAGCACTAACCCAATCCCTACTATTTTACTGCACGCTGGCTTGGGGTGGAGCTATCAAATCAAAAATACTTGAAGTCGAGAGGGCCCAGCGAGCAGTACTAAAAGTAATGCTGTCTAAAAACTTTAGATTTCCTACTGACGAACTGTACAAGGAATGTAAGGTACTACGGGTTCGCCAAATCTACATTTTAAAGGCAGTAATGCTAACCCACAGAAAAATTATAAATTCCCCGAATTATCTTAGCCTGTGCCAACGTCGGATCTTTCGAGTGCCGATTCCCAATTCACACAGTAGCTTTTTCAAACGCCACTCACCATTTCTTCTGCCTAGCATTTACAATAAATTCTGCTGTCTCTTCCCAGATTTGAGGTCTTTGACCACAAGTAAAGTCAAACACAAAATAACAACCTGGCTGCTACATGCTTCTTATCAGGAAACGGAAAATTTACTTTCCTTTCATAGTTGACCCTATACATGCACACGCGTAGACTAACACTCACTCACACACACGCGCAAGCACGATCCCCCCCCCCCCCCACACACACAAACACACTCACACAGACACACACACCACACACTCACACGCACGCACACACACACGTTCGCACGCACACAAGCACTCCTAGAGTAAATTAGAGAAAAAAGATTTATTTTTCGCTTTATTTTAATTTAATCGGAGTTCTATGTATTTATCGGTGTAAACGGTGTCAGTCAATGTTCCTGGTTCCTGCGATACAAGCCTAGAGCTTAGTGCAGAAACCAGTGTATTGCTTAATTATGTAATGTTTTTTGGTTAAATAAATACATTTTCTATTTCTATTTCTATTAAAAGTCGAGCATGTTTCGGTATACATCGAACTATTTTATGCAGTGTGCCCACAAGTGAGGAGAGTTTGTTGTGAATATATTGCAAGTGAGCTTTCCATGTAATGTTTTTGTCCAGCGTTAAGCCTAGGTATTTTTCTTGGTTAACTTATAATACCTCACCGTTACTGCTAAGTTTAGGTCGGTCAGGTATTTTTCTATTTTTGGAACTAAATATTATGTATGAAGTTTTAGAAGTATTAATTGTTAATAGATTGTATTGGAGCCAACAGTGAAGTATGTTTGATGGAATGCCTCGTGTCCAGTAAAAAGGGTATCTGGCTCTCTACACTCACCATACGAAATACAGCAGCATTAAGCTACTATTTCACGCTGGTATTCTGTGAAAGCGTGGTCCTTCCCCGGTCGAGCCGACCCATTCGTGCTACAACGATAAGTCTAATATAATTGCAGCATGGCTCTACCACGTATAAACTCTCTCTCTCCGGTCGTGTCGGTTTACCGTCCCATCGGATTATGAGAGGGAATAGAGAGTGCACCTGTGTTTGCGCTTACACTTGGGCACTATAATCCTGTCCCGCGCCGATGGCTAGCCTCCGTTAAGGCAGGCCGCCGTGGCCAACATTCGGTCTGCAGGATATTATATATATATATATATATATATATATATATATATATATATATATATATATATATATATATATATATATATATATATATATATATATATATATATATATATATATATATATATAGAAGAGCCGTGGTAGCTCAGATGAATAACGCTCGCTGTAAATATAACAGAACGCGAGTCACCCGGTATCGATCCCCGCCGGCACCCATGAAATTGTTAATTGCAATTTTAAGTGCAGATTTATCACGTGCTCGGCGGTGAAGGAAAACGTCGTGAGGAAACCAAATTGTCTGAGAAATAAAAGTCTCTGAGTAAAAAAATGTCTGACATGTGAAGTTCGCCAACACGCATTGGGGCAGAGCGGCGGACACTTCCTTGCCCTAAAACCCTCTTAGAAGTGAGGGGAGGCCTTTGTCCAGCAGTGGGACGTATATAGGTTGTAACTTACTTAACTTACTTACTTTATATATATATATATATATATATATATATATATATATATATATATATATATATATATATATATATATATATATATATATATATATATATATATTCTTTGTTTTAAGATGGTTTCAGGTACACTTTGACTGCATTAGGAATTTATCGTAAGCTCGACTATAAGTTTGTTTGTCGCTTCAATTGCATAAAAGTGTAATTATATTTTTCTTTTATACTACGTAATAATAAATGCTGAAAAATATACTCCATTTGCGCCATAACATTTTAGTTAGATGTACGATTGTATCATAAATTCTGTACAAAATTTACGTGACTTTTAGTCACATTTCATCCAGCAAAATATATTTTCACTGTACTTGACATGACTCATTCGCACGGACATACAAAGGGCACAATCTAGCGGGCAATAGGTGAGCGAGATTGGCGAGTATACAAGATATTCAGTTATAAATTACGCTGCGCGAATATTTATTTTGCGAGAGACCTTTTTTATATTGAACATTATTAAGATCGTGTATCACGTAAGAGTAATTTTGTCATATTATGAGTTTTTGAGAAATTCGGAAAGTGGCTTCCTGTTCTGCTTTGGTGTCTAGGTCACTTTTTCGGTACAATTACTTTATCCATTTATATATTCATATACCTGCCATTAAGCAAAGGTATCCTCCCATATTTTAGTTTTAAAAGAGTCGATTACATCAGAATTATAAAAAAAAAGAAATTATAAAAATTAAGGAACGAAAGAGCTATCAAATTGTAATGAAAATACATACCTGCCACCTATTTAATAAGGCAACCAAATGCAACAGCTGAGATGTTACCTCAGATGATAAAATGTATTGCTTCAAAGTCTATAATTATTCTGTATCTTCATACACTTCAGGCCGAAGTAATGCAATGTACTAACACTGCTAGTAAAATGACAAGGAATACCACGAAGGATCTGTCAACCATCTATTTTTAAGTGTCCTAATATTGCTCATCCACTCTATGATATCCTACCCAATTACGTCCCGCGTTTTGATATTTACTTGTTAACTCAACTCCCATGACTGACTTGAGTGACACTGACAGAAAATTATCAAGAGAAACCATAATATAAAATATTAAGAAGAATAAGACAAGAAATAATATTGATAATTAGTTTAAAAATTTGCTGATAACAGGAACACAAATAGTGAGGATTATGTTCTTATACAGATTTTACAAAAGAAACCGTTTTCATTCCATTAAAATAATTCTACTCGACTATTCTTTTAAGTCAAAGTTAGAGTAATTTTTTAATAAATTTAGGCATGCTTAAAGCTGTTATGAATATCAAAATCTACTGATCCGCAAAAACAAGACCTTCTCAGAAAAGAACCTCCAAAAACCTCTATGAGCTTATTATAAAGCCGCCTTATAATTTCATTTACAATAATTACAACTTATAATACAATGTCAAAGGTGTATGTGAAACGGTTGCAGGTGGTTCAGGACAATACAGTCCTGAGTCCATCTGCATCCATCGGCTGGCAGCGTCTCTCACCAGATCTCCATCTAGTGGGGTGTTATCCGACACTGAGCTTGCTAGTACTTACGTACTTAAAATAGGTCGGGGGAATGTTTTTTCGTATTTTGTTTTTATAAAATTAAATTGGGAAATATCACTTTGGTTGTACTGTTTTTATCGGTCTTTCATTATGATAGAAGTTGACACTCCTGTTTTATGTTAACCTAACACTACCCAAAGATCTGAAGAGACTGAAACAGGTGAAAATCTGAGTGTAAGGTCAGTACTATATGGTGGATTCATTAACACTTCCCAATCAAGCTCTCTCAGTTTTTGCTAAGTGGCCAAATATTTGTGTGGTCTGGCGTTATCATAATGAAAGAAGGAGTTGGTCTTTGGTCTTTTCAGAATTCTTTGGGTAGTGTAAAATAAACATCAAGACAGGACCGCTAAAACTTCTTGTCGCGTTTTGTTGATCAAAAATCTCAAGATTTCTACAGCAGCGAGATTATGTCATTACCTACAAGATGGTAACAAGTTATCGAACACACTGGTACATATAATATATGTTATGTAGACTAACTAACGGTTAACTGGAAGAAGACATTATAACACAAATAAACTCTCTAGGCTGTCGCACACAGAGAGAGAGGCAGAGACTATGGAGTTTCATTTGATACGACTCTGACACACCGCACTCGCTTTTTTCATATCCCTAATGTTTCTTCTTCGTCAATTTTTTTTGCCCAACCTCTATATGTATCACTAATTTGGTCGCTAAACTTCGTCTAGAACGTCCCTTGTCGTCACTCAATGTATAAACGAAAGTATTCCTTAATCACTTTTTAATAAATAAAATAAACATATATAATTTTTCCAACAATTTGAGGTTGGATCAAAAATAATATTTTGCTACAAAACCGATTCTCCGGAACTCAATTTAGGGATTGTTACTATTGACAAGCCCTGCGGCGGAATACTGGCAGGTAAAATAGAAAGCAAATTAATGAAATTTTACCGAAAAATAAATGGAGTTTCGTTGTAAGGAATCAGATGAGGTTTCGTTTTATTACATATTCTGTAAATGATCGACGTATGATATTAAATATGTAAATTAAATTGTGACATGTATTGTTACACGATAAATAAGACCTTATTCGATTTTATTTAAATTAACGTTGAGATTATACTTAAAATTGGAATTAATATATAATAATTACTCGTATTTTTAACATCGACGCAAACAGAGGAGCTTTTTTATGTTTAACGTGTATATCTGTGTGCCTGTGTATATGTGTGCCTGCCTGTGGCATCGTAGCCACCAAACGGATAAACCGATTCAGGCTTAGTTTCTTTTGTTTTAAAGGCGACTTGATCGAGAGTGTTCCTAGTCAGATTCAAGAAAATCTTTACACCGTTTGAAGATCATCAGCTCTTTTTGTTTCGGGTTTTTATTTAATTTTAAATTTTCAAAAAAACGTGAAGTAGTAACTTAACTTAGTACTTCACTTTTTTGCTAAAACAGGATTGGAATCCGATAAAGAGATAACCGTATAAGAACAAGAGAAACTGACAGTTCAGCGGAGTAGGCTGAAGTGCCAATAAGCTAGTTCTAAGAAACCACAACCGATAGGGAAGAAAGGTTCTCGAGTGGCGGCCTCGTACCGCTTAGCAAAGTGTGGGACATATAATGAAACGTGCGGTTGGTCGAAAGGTGCAAGTAACAGGGCCAGGGCTCTACTTTGTGGTAAGCTATAGGGGATGCCTGATTAATTATTACTATTATTATTCTTTATATCAGAAATTTCTTTCCATAGAGGTGGTTAGTAAATACAAAAAGTACTAATAAGTTAGGGTAAGTAAAAAAATTAAAATTAAGGAGTTACGTATATTACCTACTCCATCTACTTTATATTAATCAGAATAGATCTCGAGCCGATAAAGACGCTGTTCCATTGCCTCAAGATAGGACAATAATAGCGACTCCCTATCGCCACCAGGAGGCTGTTGGAGCTGGCCCAGTCATTTTTATATACGATAGGGTGACAAGCGAGCACACAGTCCACCTGATGGAAAGTGGTTGCTGTGGCCCATAGACACTACATCTATCCTCGATTACGAATCAAAATGCAGATGCGTTGTCACCCATGAGGACTTAGGTGGAATGCTTCGTTTCCAGTAAAAAGGGTCTCCGGTTCTCTACATTCACCATACGAAACACAGCAGCATTAAACTACTATTTGACGCTGGTATTCTGTGAGAGCGTGATCCCTCCCCGGTCGAGCCGACCCGTTCGTGCTACAAATATACTACTAATATTACTGCAGCATGGCTCTACCACGTTTAATGCGACGTTTCATGGCGCCACGCGGAGGCAACTCGTTTGCGCATAATAACTGGGAAACTGTCTATGCGAGCCTCAGCAAACATTGCTGACGCGCTGTAGTACCGAGGCAGCCCCATCAGCATCCTGAAGCCGTTATTATATTAGACGCGCAGTAGCATTACCGCGATGTAGACTGCATCATGCGATAACAGCCATGTCTCCTGCAACGCTATGATATCTGCAGATTTACATAGCACTCGTATGACCTCGACTGATTTTGTGACTGATTTTCAATTAAAGGATATAATTTTCAAGTATTTACTATCCATTCTTTAGGTGATGCAACATGATTACTGTGGTTTTCACCGCTGTACGAATGATATTCCCTCAAGCCATAGACTACTATCAAGAAATATATCAATTTAAATCTCGGCACATAAACCTTAAAATCATTATATTCACGCTCATACTTCATTTTAGTCTCTTAATAACGATGATCCTGAAGAAAATATTTAAAGAATAGAAATGATGAGAAGGAATGCAAACTTAAAAAGGCGTACAATAAAATTATATATGTTGCTCTAATTTAATTAGTGCCTATTGTGACGGCACAATAATAATTAAATTCAATATAAAGGGGCATCAAAAATAGTCTTAATATCGTAGTATATATCATCATCATCATTATCATTACAGCCCTTTACAAGTCCACTGCTGAACATAGGCCTCCCCCAAGGTATGCCACAAAGCACGGTCCTGAGCCACCTGCATCCATCGATTTCCTGCATGTCTTACCAGGTATATCCCCCCATGAGTAACGACGTATTATATATAAAACAATAAAATTACATTAATAAGCATAAAGTTAAGATAAATACATTTCAGACATTAGACAAGTAATATAGTAAATTAAAGGCAAAATATTGTCTTACAGAATAAATAAATTTATTAAAAAACTTGTAAAAAAATATTTAAAAATGTAAAAAAAAAATAGAAATATTAGTCGAAATTATTATAAAAATAAAGATAAAAACCATTTATAAGAGTCTAAGTTATGGAAGGTGTACATGTATAAAAAAAAATTCCTAAGTTAAGGAAGGTGTTCATGTATAGATGTCTTGTATGGAGGAGCTGCCGGAGATATATACCTGCAGTTGTACACATACATGTGGTGGTGGGGAGCCCGGCTGCTTGAAGTACTGTAGCACAATGACTAGTCCTATATTAGGGACTTATGATAATAAAACTCAATGATACAAAAGCGATACTATAGAAGGTCTCTGTGATGAATTTGCATTACAATAGTAGGGTCGGTGGTTGAAGACCTATATATTAATGACTTATGAAAGTAAGGTCTATGATATAAAAGCATTACCATAGAAGGCCTCTATGATGAACTTGCATCACAATAGTAGGGTCGTGGGTTCAAGTCCTATATATGAATGACTTATTAAAGTAAGGTCTATGATACAAAAGCATTACTATAGAAGGTCTCTATGATGCATAAGCATTATATGGGGTGGTCGGGTGACCGACTGCTCTTAGTACTGTAACAAAATAACTAGTCCTTATTAGGGACTTGAAAAGGAATATTATGGTGGCGTGTATGCTGCTTCACGAGCAATTGGTCCGAGGTAAACTTGGACTCGCTAACTGACGTGTCCTATACATATCATCCTAGTGCTGGTGGTAAGCGAGTTTATTGTTGCAATGCGGCTTTCCCGTGGGCATCGCACACCCATACCGTTTGAGGGCGGCGTCGTAGCGCATAGCGATGCGTCGTCTATCTTTCGGATTTGGATGAGTGTCTTTGGTAGCACTTTTAAGTGTAATCAGCATACTGAACTTCATGTCTTAGTGCATTAGCGCTATGATACGTGGAGTTTTGCTTACCGGCACGAGGATGCCACTCGAAAACTTTTCGCCCATGTCGGTTGTAGATTCTTTCAACTGTTTGGCCGTACCACTGCCACTTCAGCTAACTGTTCCCTAAGACTTAGGTTGTTATTCAACTATTTAATATAATATTCTTATATAAGAAAATTGGAGACTTGGTTCTCAATGAGCATTTTCTTAGTGGTAATCGCAGCGTGATATCTCAGCATGAATCGCAGCATGATTATATTGAAAAAAAAATTACGTTACGAAAATAAGAATCGAAACAATTATTTATAAGACATTCATACTATTGTTCTGTGTGGAATTTGAATCCGTGGCCCCATAGCAACGCTGCAAGACGATTACCCACTGCGCTAACTCCCATAGTTATTAAAAGACATTGTGATTTTTTACATTAGATGTAAAAAATCACAATGTCTTTTGAGAATTTAGATAAATCGTTTGACAAAAGCCTTTTAGTTTGAGCCTATAGTATTTAGTAACGTACTATCCTTTTCCTTTGTGTTTAATTTTTTTATTAGATCGCTTTTTTCTCTCTAGGAGGACTTTAATCTGTACAGATACTAAGCTGTATAAAGCAATAAAAACCATTGTGTTATTATGTACTACGTACTAAAGGTGACACTGCATTCAGCTACGCTGTTCCATTCAACTGCGGTGCCTATACCGCACTTAATCAGTCACTCGCTAGGCGCTTATAGAGTTGTCACGTGTTGTGTTGATTTAAAAAAAATCTCTTGATAAAAATATGCCGTCGTGTGTACTTAGATATAGCACAAATAATTCAAGAAATGTCAGTAAAAACTGAGGAATTACTTTTCATCGGTTGATAAGATACTTAATTAATAAGAAAGTGGATCATGGAAAATAGATTATGAAATTTAATTTGTTCAGATGTGACATTTCTGTGGGTACTAAAGTATAAGTATAGGACGAACATATTATTGTACACATTTTTTTGTAGAAAAATATGTACAATAATATGTACACACAAGGCGCAGGTTCGGCCGCACGTGGAATACTGTTCCCATCTCTAGGCTGGGGCTCCCCAGTACCAGCTCTTTCCACTTGACCGCATCCAGCGCAGAGCGGCTCGAATCGTTGACGACCGAGTGCTTTCCGATCGGCTCGATTCGCTGGCACTGTTGATGTTGCATCTCTTTGCATTTTCTTTCGCATATACCATGGAGAGTGTTCTGAGGAATTGTTCGGATTAATACCAGCCGCCAAATTTCGTGAAAGCACTACGCGGCAAACGTCCCGATACCATCCACACCATCTGGATGCTTGGCGGTCCACCACTCTACGTTTCAAGAGGAGTTTTTTTCCGCGTACAACCTCTCTGTGGAATAGTTTACCACCAGCGATTTTACTTACTCCTCCTTTCTAAAGGGCCGGCAACGCACCTGCAATTCCCCTGGTGTTGCGGTTGATCATGGGCGGCGGTAGTCACTTAACATCGGGTGAGCCGTATGCTCCTTTGGGCCCTCTTCTATATAAAGAAAAAAATAAGTTATCATAATCAGGCAAAATTTTTTATATTTAAATCTGCTCATTATTCTTTTATTTTATTTTTAGGTTTCCACATCAAAGTCAATGTGGAATAAGTTCGTCCATTTTTAATTCTCGCGTGGCCCTCATTTATGAACGACTCTTATGCAAATTTAAATAAATATAATATTATTTGTTATTTAAATGTAATATTAAAAAGTTTTGTTAAACATACATTTAGTATGTTTTTTTATATTTGACATAGATACCTTTTAAAATATTCAGATAAAAATATCATTAAAATGTAATTGTGATATAATATAATGTAATATAATATTAAATATGCAAATATAATATACAAAATAAATGTCAAAATTTAAAAATTGTTCTCAATATAATTTACCTATTTAACAATACAATCTGCTATTACCTACTGATCATAGAGAACTTAGAGAACATGCTGAACACAGAGTAGCGCACATTTTTTGTTTGAAATAGCTAGTCTAGTACGTAAGTATATTACTTCAATGATAAAAACGAAGTCACTTAAAGGTTATATATTTGTCCTGTCTCTCTGTATTTTTTGTCTAAGTTCTTGTGGCGAAATACAGTTATTTATAAGTTAGTTCAGGTAGCTTGTTTAGAGAGATATGAGTCAATTTCAAAAAAATTGTACATTTGTAAAAAAATATTGTCCTTGGTCATTAAACGGCTATAAAAAAAATTTGCGTCATTGAATTAACAAATCAAATATTTTTGTATCAAGCTTAAGCTATCTACTTATTACAAATAATTTTTTTATCTACTTTAATTAGTTCATGGATACACAAAAAATAAAATATTTATGAGGGTAATTTTTTTCCGCATACAAAAATGTGATGTCCACCTCGCCGAATTAGTTGATCATAGTGACATAACTCTATTATTTGCAGAGCTAACGAAAAAAACTTCATCAAATATATTTAGGCAGGGTTACGGTTGTATTATAAAATAATTATAAATTTTATTTAAAAGTGATTTCATTATTAAATTTAAATTCAAAATGTTGTCCCAAACTTTGGTATTTTGTGTAACAACGCTTGTGTGACGGTGCTATGGCCTTTATATAGATATTTGGAATTCTCCCGTAACTTTCTTAAGTCTGGTAACATTTGATCTACTACCAGCTTTACAAGAAAATGTGGCAGCTATCTTATTTTAGTTGCAGCCACACTGTGAGCGTCTCACACCAATTTCGTCAGTAAAAAATTCCCCACCAAGTGACGCAAATAATTATGACAAGTTTAGTGTTTTGCATTATTATATTTCTTACTGTAGTAGATAATTTAAACATTAACATTTGCTTTAGTTCGATTTGTAAAATTCGTTATACTTTTTTTGTAGAATTTTTTGTTGTTTTTGTCACAGGTATTTTTATCTCTTTTGAATGACATTATGTTACGTTACACAAAAAACAAACCTTAAGCTCTGTACACATTGTTTTTTATGCATATAAAAATTATGTTTGTATGTTTGTTCCACTATGCGCTTCTATACCATTCATCCGGTTACGTTAAAATGTTGGTGAGTTTTTGTGCACACGCCCGCATAGGTTTTTGAATAAGTAAAAAATACTGGGTTTAAAAAGAATTTGGCTCAATTTATTTGTTTCAGCGGGATACCTTAAAAAACTTAATGAATTCGTAATACGACATCGAAATCTGTTAATAATTTCCATATCTCTTAGATTTAACTATATATATATATATATATATATATATATATATATATATATATATATATATATATATATATATATATATATATATACTGGCGAAGGGGTACATATACAAACATAGCGCAAGTTTTTCTTTCTGTTTTTGCTTTAAAGTATTGTGTTTTTGTCTTCGTAGGTACCTTCTTATGATAATTTTATACTTTCGCGGTCACCTTGTTTTTTGGCTCTAGAAAATCGATAAATCATCCGATTTCGATATTTTTTTCTAAAATCTTCGTTTTCATGGCGGATTTATGAAAAAAAAATGGAAAAAGTTATTAAGTTTTTAATTTTTATTTCATTTCATTTCAAGTTTAAGAATTTATTCATTTTTGTTTTTCTAATAACTACGTTTCGTTGATTTTATCAGTTTAATTTTTTTAAATATAATGGTGTTTTTATTTTCTAAGTATCCCATGTGAATACTGCTTTATGATTGATTTTGTGTAACATATCTTCTTCTGTGCAACAAATTCCATAGTGTTTATTTTGTGTTACGTATAATTTTTTTGAAATTGACTCATATATAAGTGGTAGAGCCATGCTGGACCTATATTAATTGTATAGTTGTAGCACGAATGGGTCGGCTCAACCGGGGAAGGACCACGCTCTCACAGAATACCAGCGTCAAATAGCAGCTTAATGCTGCTGTGTTTCGTATGGTGAGTGTAGAGAACCGGAGACCCTTTTTACTGGAAAAGAGGCATTCCATCTTAGTCCTCAAGGCTGACAACGGATCTGCATTTTGATTCGCAAACGAGGATAGATGTAGATGTCTATGGGCCACATCAACCACTTACCATCAGGTGGACTGTGTGCTCGCTTGTCACCCTTTTCCTATAGAATAAAATAAAAAATATATATACAAACACTAAAACTAAAGTAAAATACAGTGTTTATACGTACCGCTCTTGGCGACAAGCCTCCTTTAATTCTGAGAGGTACTAGTCCATCGCGCTGGTTCAGTGTCTACAATGGGAAAGGAACTTAAAATAAAAATAAAATATTAGAAAATTTTAATCATGATTTAATTTGTATTTCCTAATGTGGTAGCATCGTTTCCGGGACACCTGAGATTTTGTGTGAGATTGAGAGGTTATACTGGCAGCTTTTTACGTCGTCATTGGGCCCACAAGCAAGTATGAGTTATAATTACAAGAACAAGTCTTATACCACACCATTCCGATGATATCCTGGTCAATCTGAGCGAGATTAGAATTATTCTCCAGCACGTTAAAAAGAGCAAGGCCCAGGGCGAGGATGGAATTACAGCGGAGCTTCTGAAAACGGGTTAAAACCCTAAACTAGATATCCTCTTTATTTCTGTCCTACATGGCGACGCTTTTCGCAATTGAGAAGAAATGTGAAGGTCTTGTTCTTCAAGAAAGGCGACAGTGCTCTCCTGATTAACTACATACCAGGGACTTAAATAACATTAAAATACAGAACCGTTATCAGCGCAAATGCGTGATAAAGTTATGTTTAAGAGAAACAATATATCAAAACGATATTATGCAAAGTTTTGCATGTGTATAACGTTATAATTACGTTACAATAAATCGTTTTGTCAATTAAACGTTTCTCTAATATTGTCATCACATAATAATAATGTTATTATTTATTGTTCTATGCCATCTCTTTTACTCGTGTGTTCTTTTACTCTCTAAAACTATAGGTTTTGTGATCGTCTGCGCAGCAATTGAATTATCAACTGAGACATCAGATTTTACAAATGCACATACAACTCGGAATATCAAATATATTTCTATATTTTTTTACATCTTTCTAACGACGCGCTCTACCTTTGCACGGGTGCAATTTTAAAAGCTTTTAATTAACTTGCAATGTATGTAACTATGTTTGTTCAGGTGGAATCTAGAAAGTCAATTTTGAAGCAGATATTTTTAACCGACCGAAAATTTGTATACACGTTAGTTATAGCATAGCCTCATAGGTAAAGAGCCTACACAGCAGCGACCCCGATACATTGCAGCGGCACGAGGCGCAACTCAGCAGAACATGAGCATTGACGTCAACGGATGCAATCGGAGCTCTGCAATATTACTTTACCTTATTTTAATGTAATAATTAAAAATCAATCTAGATCTAGCATCGATCTGATTCACTTCTTTTTTAGTTGTAATAATTATATTGTAATTTTTATATTATAATAAAGTATTTTATATTAGTTTCGGTTTTTTTTTGGGTCCTTCGGTTGCAGTTAACGTAATTGGCGCAGTCGGTAGGATACTCAAAAGTTAGTTACACTATCGTAGCTTTCAAGCTTTAACCGAGTATCCGAATCTACTACGGACCAACTGCAAGCCAAGAGGATACATCAAGACATCGATCCCGAGAAAACCGATATGAAATCTATGTAAGTACACCAGAATTTTATCTAGTGTTGCTTCCTCTTTCCTAGTGTAAATCTTTCCCGTCAAAATTTTCCATCCAAGGAAATCATCCCACTGCGAACCTACATCGCGTAGGCAGCCACGTAGACAAAGTTTAGACTATAATAGAGATTTAGGTTGTTATTTAGAGTTAGATATAATTACCGAGGAACCAAAAATGGCCCACGACCCTGACACTATTTTCACGGTTTTACGCCCAGTGCCAGAGTTCGACGGTAACCCTAATGTACTGACTAGATTTATAAATTTATATGACCAAATATGTGCGGCATACCTAAGTAATGAGCCTGGCAGTGAACTATCAAACTTATGTCTGCTTAACGGGATATTAAATAAGATAACTGGACCCGCCGCGACCACTTTAAATTCAAATGGTATTCCTGAAAGCTGGCATGGCATACGCACAGCCTTAATCAATAACTTTTCTGACCAACGAGACAAAACGGCACTCTACAATGACCTCTCGTTAGCTACTCAGGGAAACAGCTCACCCCAAGAATTTTATGCACGATGTCAGACATTATTCAGCACTATCATGACGTATGTTACACTTCATGAAACCTTGCCTACTACAATAGAAGCCAAACGTGTACTGTATAAAAATTTAACAAAGCAAGCTTTCGTACGCGATTTAAAGGAGCCACTTGGCTCACGAATACGTTGCATGCGTCCTGATACAGTTGAAAAAGCCTTGGAGTTTGTACAGGAAGAACTGAATGTCATGTACCTACAACAACGCGGTGAATCTTTCGCTGAGAGGAAACCTCAAGCAACTAAGCCTCTCCAACCTAGTCATATGACCTTACCTTTGCAAAAACCATTCAGTTTTCCTGCACCGATGCCAATGCCCAATTTACAGCGACCTCAACATGTACCACAGCAACATGCCTTTAGGCCTAACGTGCCATCACAGTTTAACATGCCTACTCGAACTCAACAAATGTTCCGTGCTTTGCCACCTAATTACACACCCCATAGAAATATGTTTAGACTACCAAATAGGAATCAACCCCATGACTCAGGTCCGAAGCCTATGAGTGGCGTTAGCCATTACGTACCTAAACCAATGCCTCCAACAGGTCTGACTGGTCACGATTGGCGTAGATACGGTAACCCACCGCCTTCAAATTATTTCAAAAGTAGGGAAATGAATTTTAACGAATGTGCGGATTACAATAGTTACTATTATCCCGAATACCAATACGACTATTACAACTATGATGATAATTATGACTATACCAATACCTGTGACCTATGACTGTGACGACACACAGCATTACCCTTACCAAGACGCGACTGACATAGATGAACACGATAACGTAGACTGTCAACCTTCTACAAGCAGTACAACTCAGGATTTTCAAAAGGCTCGTTCTTCAAAAAAGCCAAAATAGAAGTTAACTTACATACGCAGAGACAGCTTCCATACTGTACGAATTGCAAATGGACTATCTTTATAGTAAATTAGATAAAGTTTTAATACAACTAAATAGCTTAGAGCCTAGTCACACTAAGAGAGGTCTAGTAGACGGCTTAGGCTCGGTAATCAAAAGCGTAACCGGTAATTTAGATTATTTAGATGCCGCGAAATATAATAATGCCATAAAAGTTTTAAAGGATAACTAAAATAGGATCGAATCGGAATTCAATAGTCACATTAGCATAAGTAAGGAGTGGATGTCTCAACACAATAGTGTAATATCCCAGATAATTGAAAATCAAAACAAAATTAACTCAACACTTATCCAGTTATTAGATAGAGCCGCTTATGGAGATAGTAGCCTCATCAAATATGCTAAGTTTGCCCAACTCCTAACAATTTTAACCGAAAATATCGATGATGTGCTCAATGAGCTTAATAGGATAGAAAATATATTAGCATTTAGTCGTGCATCGAGCACCCACCATTCTACCTTAAGTGTTAAAATAATTAAGTCCATGTCAGTAAGATTAAGGCAAATTTATGATAAGGAACATATATTAAATTTAGAGACTAGAGAATATTACGATATCATTAAGTCAGGTTATTATTTCACGGAGAATGAAATAGTAATTGTTCTGAAATTCCCCGTTATTTCCAAAGACACCTTCGACCTATTCCACTTATCCATTGTACCTAACAAAAACCACCAATCTATTATTCCACCCTATCCTCTAATAGCAACCAATAGAGAGAAATTCGTGTACATGGAGACAGAATGTCCGAAGTTGAGTAATCGGTACCTATGCGAAAAGGAAACAAACACCCAAATTCGAACACAATCCGACTGTATCCAGAACCTCATCATCAATCAGTCTATAGCAAAATCCTGTAAGATAACCGACATCGCACTATCAAAAGAAACCATGGAACGTCTTGACGACAAGCAATATACCTTCTCCTTCCCTCAACCAACTAAGGTCCACACAGTATGCGGGCGTGAAGACATTACTACATTACAGGGCAGCTACTTAGCCACAATACCAATCAATTGCTTCCTGCGAACACAAGAATTCACCATCACTAATATCAATGATCAAGTAGAAGTTCATCCCCTGAAACTAATGGAAATACCAATGGATATAAGCGCAAAAGATACCCCAGCAGTACCACGAATCAGCATTAATACAATCAACCTGAAAGGACTCCACGCAGCCCAGGACCAACTCATGATGCAACCACCACTTCATCTGCGAGAGATGCACCCGCTAACCTTATATCATACTACTATTCCCTTTTACGCCGTGTTATCAAGCCTAGTAGTATTCGCTATCATAATCTCAGTTCGTTACCACTACAAGACTAGGAAGCAAGAACAGACCCAGGATAACACCCAACATAACTATGAAAACCCCGAAGGAACAAAAGTCGAAAAGACATTACCAGCAATTTTTTCTCTCAAAGTTCTAAAATAGTTGCTGATCTGAGGGTGGAGGAGTTATAGCATAGCCTCATAGGTAAAGAGCCTACACAGCAGCGACCCCGATACATTGCAGCGGCACGAGGCGCAACTCAGCAGAACATGAGCATTGACGTCAACGGATGCAATCGGAGCTCTGCAATATTACTTTACCTTATTTTAATGTAATAATTAAAAATCAATCTAGATCTAGCACCGATCTGATTCACTTCTTTTTTAGTTGTAATAATTATATTGTAATTTTTATATTATAATAAAGTATTTTATATTAGTTTCGGTTTTTTTGGGTCCTTCGGCTGCAGTTAACGTAATTCGTTTAACTTGGATGACAATACATGGTTAGCTGTGTGACGTCATTCTAAATCCAACATGGTGGAATACAGAAGATGGCGGACTTGTTATTATATTTTTATATAATGTTCTCCTACATTACGGGTATGGTATGAAATGAAAGGACTTGTATTCTCAATAACTTGAAAAATAAAGTGACGTCACACTGAATCCAAGATGGCGGCCTAATTTTTTATGCATTCCTACAAGTGTAAGTGTGTACTAGTGTAAAATTAAATGACTTACTGAGAATACGAATGCGAATTAAAAAAATAGGATAGTGATAATAAACTCAGCTGTCGACTATAGGTGGTCGACTGAATATGCTTGACCAGCAGCGAAGAGCTTCAAGCCTAAGTATATATTTAGGCTTGTAGCTCTTCGCTGCTGGTCGAGCATACGTGATCTTAAGCATGGTAAAATCGTTAGAAGGTCTCCTTATTGAAAAGCTAGACTGTGCGAAATTTACTGGCAAACGAAGTTGTCACAATGATGCGATAACTAAAAAGTAAAAAATAAATTAAAGGTAAAAAAACTTTTTTAAAAACAAGCTTTTATTTAAATGCGCCTAAAAGAATAAAATAAAACTTTTCCCTTAAAACTTTTACTATCAACTTATAACGTCATAACACAATTTATATGGTATATTAGTTTGTCACGAGATTGGCCTGTGTAGATAAACAAGTAAATTAAATAACTTGATCTGATTGATTTTAAGTTGTAAGATTTTCAAGATAATTAAAAACGAGTAGTTAAACCTCGCGGCTTCAAATTTCTTCCCAAAATTTCAAAACACTTCCCGACGACTTTAGAAGCGGTTCTTCTAAAAAAAATTAATTTTTAAATGATGCTTATTGGTTATTTCACCAGTTTGATCGTTCCTTCTTTCTAAAGTTGAAATGTAATGTACACGTTTTTTAACATAGCTAGAATTTAAGGAATTCTCCAAGCACTGACTCGAACCTGCAGCTTGTATGTCATTTGAGATAGATGGCATATTTTCCATTTCACGCATGAAGAATTTTTTTTATAGGATAGGGTGACAAACGAGCACAACACGGTCCACCTGGTGGTAAGTGGCTGCTGTGGCCTATGGACATCTACATTAATCCTCGATTACGAATCAAAATGCAAATGCGTTATCGCCCGTGAGGACTGAGATGGACTGCTTCGTTTCCAGTAATTTACATCGTTTTCACTATTTTACGCTAGCTTTCTGTGAGATCGTGGTCCTTCCCCGGTCAAGCCAACCCATTTTTTATTAAATTTAGCATCTTTCAACTTAGGTATTATTGCAATTTTCATAAAAATCGCTTCAGTACTTTTCAAGATATGTATGTTAAGGCCTTTCATTGAATAGTATAGGATTATGATACCACTAACGAAAGTGAGATTTTGATATAGGTAAATTCATGTCTTTATCTTGAATTTGATTGCTCAAAAACACGATTTTATAGTTTTGACTCGATCGTAATTATTTGCGAAAACACCTCTAAAAATCACTATAGTTGAAATTACAACGAAATCGTTTGATCTATATGCTTGGGAATCACACAAATATATTCATAACATCAATATTCATAATTTACTTGCTCATTATTTTGATAACTTAAATCAATAATATTTTTAAAAATGTTTTAAGATTCTGACAATTTCTAAGCGCTTTTAATCGTCGCGGGCGCTACGCTATTTTAGACCTTATGACGGCGTTTCTTCAAGTCTTTATAGAAATTATGTATTCACTCGGATCAGTACGGCGATAGCGTTTTCGATGTGTCGTCTTAAGCGTAAAGTCGGTTTGAATTTTAACAGACTTCAAAAAAATCAATTCGACATGTATGTATGCAAAATTATAGGAACTACAAAATATTGACATGATAATTTATTTGGGATTCCAAACAAATATACAAAAAAGTTGTATGTACGTTAGTATGTTTGTCCATGGATTTCTTTGAAAATAGTATTGGGATCGCGATCATTTTTTTTATCTATTTTCACTTAGACATTATTTGCTCACATTTATCAGTCAACTTAGAGAATAATAACGATTTTATCATAATAGGTTCACTAGTTTTTATGACATTAACTAAAACGTGTAACTAAAACTAAAATAGTTTTGTAAAAATAAATTAAAGTTACAGCCTATATACGTCCCACTGCTGCTGCATTATTTGCGAATGTCAAGGTTGCCAGTTCGCTTCTGGAGAATTCTGGAAATTCCCCATCCGTTCGAGCTATCTAGTATACCAATTGGATCCTAAGCTCCGCCCATCTCGTAAGTCGGGCAGATTCGCGCGCTTTTGAAAATGAGTAGGTTCGGCAACGTCGCATATTTATCGTTATTATAACGTTAACTTGCCTGTCATAATTTCGTTCTGTTACTCTTAAAACGTTATACTAAATATTGAAAACGATTTGGCTTGCTAAAGTAACGACACCATTATAACGTTATCATATCGTTAAAAATTCTGATATTTATAACGTTTTAAGTCCCTGCTACATACCCATTTTCCTTCTGTGCTGCATCTACGTGTTGTTTTCGAGGGTCATTACGATTCATCACGCACGCAAACTCGACGACTTACAGCCTACCGAATAAACCGGTTTCGGAAAAGTTTCTAGTACCATTTACCACATACATTCGGCATAGTTCTTTAGATGAATATCGATAAAATGTGTCATCTAAAAGGTAAAGGTTACATCCAATTCAATTTCTGAGAGGGTTTTTAGGCCAAAGAAATGTAAGTCGCATTGCCTCAATACGTGTTGGCAGACTTCATATTTCTTTGAAATATTTCGTGATTTATATATAAGTCAAAATTTTCTTTTAATTTATATAATTTCTTATTAACAGTCATCGTGAAACGCAAAGATTAATGTTATATTTCACCCACAAAACTTCTGAGATTCAAATCATTTATAAATCTGCTAATCTATATAGGTCTACATTAAGGAAAAAATGTTTAACAGAAATCATTTAAGTACTTACTTGATTAAAAAAAACTAAAAAATAGTATATTTTATGGGACTGTGATAAAATTTCTGAAAAAATAAAAGCGTATGAAATTTTACACCACTACAACCAAAAATGTTAATGGACTGGACTTGAAGTAATAGCAAAATCCAGTTTATCAAACGACGCGCAGTCAGAAAGATCAAAGGACACGACACGGACATAAACAAGTGGATGTGAAGTCAGACTTGAATAATTTTAAAGGAAAAAAATATTTTTATACACAATTTGGCAAAAAACAAGATTCTGAAAGATATCATAATACTCCAAGCGATAATTGTACACAAATAGACAAAACCCAGGTTCAAAGAGATTAGTAGACAGAATTTATACTTACATACGTGGAACTATATGAGATATCCACTACATCCATTATAGTTTACAAAAGTCCACTGCTGACCTAGGCTTCCACCTTTGATGACCTCACAGTGGGAAACTTACTTGTTATTATAATATGTTAATTACCTTTAGCCGTAGAAATCCAATACCCTATATTATCCCGTGAACATAGGCCTACCCTACAGATTGCCTTATAGTTGGTATTTTGCCATAGTTGCCATGCTTTGCGAGCAACCGCAGTGTTTTATTGTTTTGAGCAGTTTTCAGGAAAACGCCGTATCCCCTGTTTTCTTTAACTCGGTCGCCTCTTACGAAACCCATGGGATGATATGAGTTAGTGATTTCTCTTAGGCAGTCACTACACGGCAAATTCGAGATATAGTCCAAATTTTGTTAAGCCCTTTAACTACAAAAAAATCAATAAAGGAGATTTAACTTTTACTTAAAGGATAATAATGATGAAGTAGCTCTTGGTCCACCTGTTGGTAAGTGGATGCTCTATCGATTAAATGCAGATGCATTGTCACCCCTGAGAACTAATATGTAATGCCTCGATACTAGTAAAAAGGATCTCTAGGTCTCTTCACTCATACATGGTAGAGCCATGCTGCATCTATTTTATGGTTGGAGCATGAGTGGGTCGGCTAGTCCGTGGAAAAACTACGCTCTCACAGAATACCAGCGTAAAATATCAGCGCAATACTACTGTGTTTCGTATAGTGAGTGTAGAGTTCCGGAGACCCTTTTTTACTGGAAACGAGGCATTCCATCCTTAGTCCTCAGGGGTGACACCGTATCTGCGTTTTGATTTTCAATCGAGGATAAATGTAGATGCTTATCGGCCACAGCATCAACTTAACATCGGGAGTGAACTGTGTGCCACGTATTTTACCCTTATTCTATTTTAAAAAAATATAAAAGGCAGCAACATTATGCTGGTACCTACCATCATCATATTATATCATATCTCGACCCCTTTTTGTTTCTTGGACTTACCCTACATAATAGGGGATAACCTTGATATAGTATTATTTGCAGATAGCACTTCATTAATTTTCGAATTAAAACGACATTTATTAAATTATGCCAAATTAAATAATGCTATATTTAAATTAATTAGTTCCGCAGCATATGCTGTCAAAAAGATTGCAGTCTTACCAGTGTTGGAACAGCTAGACTAGTTTAATTAAGCTATTTCTATAGCATAATGTTGTACGGTATTTTGCTCTGGGGACTAGCGTCTGACACTGAAATTATATCTGTTTTACAGAAAAGGGCCATTAAAGCAATCTATAATTTGAAAGGTGAAGGGGATCTCAGACTAAAAGAAATTAAGGAAAATTACATAATTTATTAACTTTGGCCTCTAAGATAAGTTTTAACAAAATATTTCTAAGTATTGCGACAATGAATATAAATAATAACAAAATATTATTATTTATATTCATTGTCGCAATACTAGGAGAGACACAAGCTAGTAGTATATGTTACTTGACACAACTGAGTCAGTTATTCATTCTTGGGGCGATGTAAAAATAATACGCCTTACAACAAAATCCTAACGTTCCAAAACTTTATTAAACTATGTTTGTGTAAAAAGGGTTATTATAGTATTGAAGAATTTATGGATGATATTAACTCCTTGGAAAACTGATCACTTCCAAGCTTTTTGTAATTTGTTTTGTGTTGTCAATTTTAACATGATTGTAAACTGTAAATTAAAAAAGTAATGCTGGATTTTTTGCTGGTCTATCTCAGGACGGAGATGTTTTCCAAACCAGTGGTACATTAAAAATAACTTTCAATATGTAATATTTATAATACCTATTGAATGTAAAAGTTTCCCTTTTCGGTTCTGTATCATATGATCTGGTATTTTTATTCCGTTTTATACTGATATTCTGTGAGAGTGTCATACTATACTGGTGGAGCCGACCCATTCACGCTGTATCAACTAGTGTAATTGTTAACTACGAGGGTGGATTGAAAAGTACTCGGCCTAACACAGATCCATTTAATTCTAAAAATCAAATCTACCCACATTATTTAGTTCAGTTCAGACTAGTTCATTGTGTGAAGTTCGAAACGTGTGCGATAATTAGTTGTGATTTTATAAATTTATTAACAAAGTAATCGGACATAATTTCCGCGAATGGAGCAAATCGAGCAGCGTGCCGTCATTAAGTACCTCCATAAGAAGGGGCTATCATCAAAAGCCATCCATGATGACATGGTCAGTACATTAGGCGATTGTGCTCCGTCATATTCATCCGTCAAAAAATGGATAGCAGAATTTAAGCGTGGTAGAGAGAGTGTGAAAGATGAACCCCGCTCTGGAAGGCCTTCGACGTCAACTACTGACGAAAATATTAAAAAAAGTACTTGATTTAATAATGGGAGACCACAGATTAAAAATTAGAGAGATAGCCGAGATTATAGGCATCTCTTATGAACGAACTCAAAACATCATTGTCAACGAGTTGGGTTTCCACAAGGTGTCTGCGAGGTGGGTTCCGCGACTGCTTTCAGTTGAACAAAAAAGGACGCGATTGACTATTTCACGCGACTGTTTGGAGTTATTTGAAGCCGATGCAGATGATTTTTTGAATCGTTTTGTTACTATGGACGAAACATGGGTTCATTACTGTACACCGGAAACAAAACAACAATCAAAACAGTGGAGAAGACCTGGTTCACCACCCCCTAAAAAGGCTAAGTCGATTTTGTCGGCAAATAAGGTGATGGCTTCAGTATTCTGGGACTCGAAAGGTGTGATTATGATTGATTATCTCGAAAGGGGTCAGACTATAAACTCTGATTACTTCTGCACATTACTACGTCATTTACGAGAGGAAATAAAAGAAAAACGTTGAGGAATGCTCAGAAGAAAAGTCCTGTTTCATCAAGATAACGCCCGTGTTCATACGTCAGTACAGTCAATTTTTTTTTATGGAAGAGGGGACAAACGAGCATGCGGCTCACCTGATGTTAAGTGACTACCGTCGCCCTTGATCAACCGCAACACCAGGAGAATTGCGGGTGCGTTGCCGGCCCTTTAGAAAGGAGTAAGCTCTTTTCTTGAAGGTCCCCAGGTCGTACCGGTCCGGAAAAATCGCCGGTGGTAAACTATTCCACAGAGAGGTTGTACGTGGAAGAAAACTCCTTGTGAAACGTACAGTGGTGGACCGCCAAGTATCCAGATGGTGTGGATGGTATCGGGACGTTTGCCGTGTAGTGCGTTCACGAAATTTGGCGGCTGGGATTAGTCCGAACAATTCCTCAGAGCACTCCCCGTGATAGATGCGATAAAATACGCAAAGAGATGCAACATCTCTTCGCAGCGCCAGTGAATCGAGCCGATCGGAAAGCACTCGGTCGTCGACGATTCGGGCCGCTCTGCGCTGGATGCGGTCAAGTGGAAGGAGCTGGTACTGGGGAGCCCCAGCCCAGAGATGGGAACAGTATTCCATGTGCGGCCGAACCTGCGCCTTGTAAAGTTGCAGGCGGTGTGCCGGCATGAAATACTGACCCGCTCTGCTGAGCACGCCAAGCTTTTTAGAGGCCAATTTGGCCTTCCCTTCCAAGTGACCACGAAACTGCACGTCTCTCGATATGTCGACGCCGAGGATTCCGATACTGGCTGAGGCAACAAGGGGAGTGCCTTGAAACTGAGGGGATACGACAAAGGGGTTCTGTTTAGCGGTTAACGCGCAAACTTGTGTCTTCTGGGGGTTAAACTGGACTAGATTTAGTCGTCCCCAATCCGAGACTTCAGCAAAGACTAGACTTCAGACACAAGTTTGTCCCGGCACTCGGAGACGTTTTCCCGAGAAATATTGGCTCGGCCGGTGTAAAGAGCATCACCAGTGCTGTCATCTGCATAGCAATGAATGTTACAGGTATGCAACATATCATTGATATGCAGAAGAAACAGCGTTGGCGATAGCACGCAGCCCTGTGGAACACCAGCATTAATAGGCTTTCAATCGGAGCTTGCACCGTCTACAACGACCTTGATGCTCCGATCTGCAAGAAAGCTGGTGATCCAATCGCACAATTTCTCAGGAAGCCCATAGGAAGGGAGCTTCGAAAGAAGCGCTTTGTGCCAAACCCGATCGAAGGCCTTCCCAATGTCCAAACTAACGGCCAATGCCTCCCCCTTGAACTCTACTGCTCCGCCCATCTGTGAGTGAGGTAGACCAGAAGATCACTAGCTGACCGACCACGGTGAAAACCGTATTGGCGGTCACTAATCAGCTGGTGATCCTCAAGGTACCTCATGAGCTGGCAGTTTACAATGGACTCCATTGTTTTGGAGAACAAGGAGGTGATGGCGATTGGCCGGTAGTTGGACGGGTCTGAGCGGTCGCCTTTTTTAGGGATCGGGTGGACGAAAGCCGTCTTCCATGATTTTGGGACTACGCCTAGGGAGTAGGAGTACCGGAAAAGACGCATTAAAACCGGTGCCAACTCTGGAGCACACGTCCTCAGCACAATTGGGGGGATTCCGTCAGGCCCACTCGACTTGTGGATGTCCAGGGAGAGGAGTGATTTGCGAACCGAGCGCTGTGTGAAATTCACTTCCGGCATGGAGTACTCACACCGCGGGATGGTCGGCGGCGTACTCCCCCCGTCATGGAGAGTCGAGTTAGACGCAAAAAAAGAGCCTAGAAGATCGGCTTTCTCCTTTGCAGTATGGGCCAGTGAGTCGTCCTCCCTGTGCAGAGATGGAAGAGATGGCTGACAGAAATTCCCCTGGACAGCCTTGGCGAGAGACCAGAATGCACGGGTTCCAGAAGGAAGGCGAACTAGTTTCTCGCCAATTCTGCCTATGTGCTCTGACTTTGCCTTGGCAATGACTCTTTTGAAGGACCTAGAGGCGGAATTATACTTCTTTTTTAGAGCGCTGGTGCTTACATCCCGGGACGCTGATGCATCAACCCAGGCTTGGTAGCACTCCTGCTTATAGCATGATGCTATTTTACAGGAGCGACCAAACCATGGCTGAGATTTGCCTCCAATGGGCACCACAGAGGAAGGAATAAAAAGTTCCATACCCTGAAGTACCACATCAGTAACAGAATCCGCAACAACGTTGGGATCATCCGACGAGAAGCAAACCCGCCCCCAAGGGTAGGATGCAAAGAAAGACCGCATCCCATCCCAATCGGCTGACCTATAGTGCCAAACACGGCGGCAGCCTGCAGAATGCAACCGCGATTTCAGCGTGAGTGGCACAACACTCCGGACCAGACAATGGTCCGAGGAGCCTAAAGGGGCGTCGACGGAAATCTGATATCCGTCCGGGTGAGAGGTCAGCAGAAGGTCCAACAGGGAAGGTGCATGATCCTCCACATCTGGAATCCGCGTAGGTGAAGTAACCAGTTGTGTCAGACCATATGCCAAGGCAAAATCATGAACAGATCTCGCCGCATGATCGGTTAAACGTAAACCAAACCATTCGGCGTGATGGGCGTTAAAGTCGCCGAGGATCACGATCTCTGCGGAGGGAATCTGCTGTAGCAACGAATCTGCAGCCATTTGGACGTGGTCGAAGAGTCGGTCTGTTTCGGCATTACCGCTATGGGACCTATAGAGGCACCCGTAGACGCGCGGATGGTCGTCGCTGTCTACACGTAGCCAAAGGATGGACAGGTCCGAACCTTCAAGTCTGCCGAGGCGTCGAGAACAGATGTCCTCTCTGACGTAAACGCAAACTCCAGCCCGAGGCACAAAGGAGTGTTCCAGTTTGTACCCCGGGTAGGAGAGATACGAGACATCAGCCGGAGAGGACACCTGCGTCTCGTTCAGAAAGAGCAGAGCCGGCCTCGCCGTCCCGAGATGGTAGTAGACGGCGTTTAGGTTAGAGTGAAGTCCCCTGATATTGCAGAAATTCACGGACAGCGTGGCAGGGGTCACCTTGGTCTTGTTGCTCCGTTTGCCCCGAGCAGTTGTAGTCTTGAGCGGAATTTTGCCCCCCCCCCCCCCCAGAATACGCGGGGCAGCCTGATCACCCACGCTCAGAAGTGGAGAAACATGGTCGTGGATGCTCAGCGAGGGATTCTCCATGGGTGCTGGTACCCTCCTGGGGTAGTCTATCATTATTTAATTCCGCTACCATGTTGATGGGGGGGGGGGGGATTTGGGTCTCCGGCCACCTCCACTCACCAGACGAAACGCGTCAATGGCTGAAATTCACAACTGTGGCTTTGAACTGTTACCGCATCCGCCGTATTCACCTGATCTGGC
>JAUPFT010000023.1:8038342-8105842 GCA_036936625.1 Parnassius smintheus behrii
CATCAATATTTATCATTGATTATTTCTTTAACTAACTTATCGATATAAAATAATAATTAAAGTTTTCCGGATAATCACATAGCATAGATCACTTCTAACACTGCTCTCTATCTGTTAGTGAATTTGCATCACAGTCGGTTTGGCCATACCGAAGATTAGCCAGGACAGAAAGACAGACAGACAAACAGACAGACACTTCAATTATATATAAATGTATTACTTTTTACATTTTATTTGAATAATTTAATTTAATGTTTTTTTTTATAATTAGAAAGTTAATTCTTTTTTATATAGTAATACTACTTGAGAAACAACAGTGGACTTTTAAGAGGCTGTGATTATGTTGATGATGATGTATGACTGTTATAAGGTGAACATCATTTCTCGTATTCAATTTTCTGAATAAATAGCGAGAGCGCTGTTTTCAAAATCAATAAATAAATCAGATATACGTACAATGGAAACAATCTAGCGAGTAATAGGTGATTTGAATCGAAAAAGAGGCAAAATATTACGTTTACAAATGACTTTCAATCACTTCAATCGGGAGTATTATTCAAACAGACTTTACGTTTGGCTTACGCGAACATTTTTGCAAGCTTGTTTTTAAACAAGGGTGACAATTTATAAAAAAACGTTACCTCACATTATTACATATATAAATCGTACAAGGCAACATTTAGATCATCATCATCATCATTACAGCCCCTCACAAGTCCACTGCTGAATATAGGCCTGCCCCAGGTAACGCCACAAAGCACGGTCCTGAGCCACCTGCATCCATGGACTTCCTGCATGTCTTACCAGGTCGTCACTCCATCTAGTGGGGGGTCGCCCTACACTAGGCCTACCGGTACGAGGCTGCCACTCGAGAACCTTTCTTCCCCATCGGTTATCGGTTCTTCGAGCTATATGGCCGGCCCATTGCCACTTCAGCTTACTAATCCGTTGGGCGATGTCGGTCACTCTGGTTTTACTGCGGATATCCTCATTTCTGAGTCTATCACGCAGTGAAACTCCGAGCATAGCCCTCTCCATAGCTCGCTGAGCGACCTTGAGCGTCCTCATACGGCCAGCAGTGAAGGACCACGTCTCAGATCCGTAAGTCATCAATAGCAACACGCACTGGTTATACACTTCAGTTTTCAGAGATTGAGGTATACCTGACGAGAAGATGTGTCGTAATTTCCCAAACGCTGCCCAGCCGAGTTGAATCCGTCGATTGACCTCTCGGTCGAAGTTGGACTTACCTAGTCGGACTATTTGTCCCAGGTAAACATACTCGTCAACAACTTTAGTGCTCCCAACAACTACCGGTATAGGTGTGACATGGACATTAAACATGATCTTTGTTTTGTGCATGTTCATCTTAAGACCTATCCGTTGGGAGACACCATTGAGGTCATTGAGCATAGTGCTAAGGTCCTCCAGCGATTCTGCCATAAGGACTATGTCGTCGGCAAATCGAAGGTGAGTGATGTACTCGCCATTGATGTTAATACCGTATCCTTTCCAGTCCAGTAGCTTGAAAACGTCTTCCAACGCAGCGGTGAAGAGTTTCGGGGATATAACATCACCCTGTCTTACACCTCTCTGTAGTTGGATAGGTTTCGAACTCTGGTTCTCTACTCGGATAGCCATCGTAGCCATACTGTACAAACACTTCAGCATTTCGATATACCGACAGTCAACTTGGCACCGCTAAAGGGACTGTAGCACCGCCCAAATTTCGACGGAATCGAAGGCTTTCTCATAGTCCACATATGCAGGTATGTATGTGGTCTATGGTACTGAAGCCTTTTCGGAAACCGGCTTGTTCGGGAGGCTGGAAGTCGTCGAGTCGGCGTGCGAGACGATTCATAATGGCTCTCGAAAACAGCACGTAGACGCGGCTCGGAAGGGAAGTCGGTCTGTGGAGGACGGAATTGAAGAGCTTCTGAAGGACTTCAAGTACCGGTGTTCCACCCGCTTTCAGAAGCTTCGCTGTAATTTCGTCCTCGCCCGGGGCCTTGCCGTTTTTAAGGTGGTGGAGAGCCATTCTAATCTCGCTTAGACTGACGTCCGGGATATCATCGGAATAGTGTCGGATAAGACTTGCTCTTGGATCGTTACTCACATTTGCGTGTGGCTCCAACGATGATGTGTACAGCTGCCCATAGATTGCCCATTTAGATATGGAATAATAATTATTTTTACTACACTAATCGGTGCAAGACAGTACTCGTATGGCTTATAAATTTATAGGTGGTAGAGCCAAACTGCAGCAAGATTATAGTTGTAGAACGAATGGGTCAGCTCGACCGGGGTCGAACCACGATCTCACAGAATACCAACATAAAATAAAAATTTAGTATGGTTTCGTATGGTGTGTGTAGAGAACCGGAGAACCTTTTTACTGGAAACTAGGCATTCCATCTTAGTCCTCAGGCGTGACAACGCATCTGCATTTCGATCAATAATCTAGCATATATGAAGATGTCTATGTTCTACAGCAACCACTTACCATCGGGTGGATTGTGTGCTCGTTTGTCATCCTTATTCTAAAGAAAAAAACATTCTTAGAAATAGAGAATGTCTGCGCTTAACACTGAGGCACGTAGAGTGTAATATTTTTTTAATTTTATTTTTTTACTATATAACTTAAACTTGTATATATGAAGAATTTTCGAAAGTTTAGCGTATGGTAATGTGTGAGAATTCCACGTTTTCAATAAAAAGAGTCACCCGCTTTCTATTCTCACCATACGAAACACAGCAGAAGCCTTAAGGGGAAATATAATCTCAAATGGCTTAGCAAGATCCTCCGTTATGCCGAAAGTATTGCAGCATTAATTTTGAAATAAATATATGGTAAAGTTGAGGATTAATGTTAAGGACTATAATAGACGAAAACACGATTCCGTAAAATTTTCTCGATAGAAAAAAATCCAAAGTTACCTCCAAACTGAACAATAAACCGCTGTTATTCATAAAATACTTTAAATGAGATCATGAAACTTTGCATACTAACTGAACTAACTTTAAAGCATTGCTTATGTTATGTACTTTTTTTAAATACTATTATTTTCACTGTAAAAAGAAATAACCTAAACTATCAGCGCGTAAGCTTGATTCCTGTCGCCCCGTTAGTATCGCTCCTGCTGTTGAAGGGAGAAGTTGTGTCGCTTACGATCAGAATACACATTACGGAACAGGACGACATAAAATTAAAATGGGAAATAACCGTTATAAAAATAAGAAGCGATTGGGTTGGCGTTAAGAAACAGGCATAAATATGATAAACCAAATGAAATAAGTATCTAACGACCTATCTACTTACAGTATTAGTGATTACAAACATGTTGGTACATAGCATACGACGCGCGGGGAAGTGGGGGCGAAATTCGAATTGGAGCTGACTTACTCTATACTCTTAACCTGCTATTTTGCGCTGGTATTCTGTGGGAGCGTGGTTTTACCCCGGTCGAGCAGATCAATTCGTACTACAACTAGTATAGCTGCAGTGAGGCTTTACCATGTATAGATACAACGTATAGCTTTATAAGTTTCATTCTTTATATGACTCAGTATTAAGCACAGGCCTCCCTTGATTTGTAAGAGGGTTATATTTGCGATCACTGTATAAACAATACGTTCACTGTTGATACAGTATAATAAAACATGGAAGTAGTCCTATTTCCGAAAATAACCTAACGAAAATAAGGCTACGGTAAAAGTGGCTTACCAGTTGGGTAGCGAATGAATTTTGTTTCTATTATCGTCAGGATCATAGTCGTATTCAGTTTTATTTTGCATTAGCTTATTCCCGCAGTTTCGCCAGTATGGTGGACGAAAAAAGACATGATTTACAAAAATCAGTTAATCTTCTTTATAATAGCTTTTCCCCGCACCATTGTCTACGTACTTAGATATAATATTTTTGAAGATGCTAAAAATTTATTAGTTAAGACCTAAGTAATAAAACAAAATGATGTATTTTTCCTTTATTAAAAAGCTCCTACTGCATTCCTCAAATGCGTCCACTAACCACTAACATTTGTTCGGGTTAATCCCAGCCGCCAAATTTCGTGATCAGTACGTTTGCAGATCAGACTCCTATTTAAAAAAAACTAATCTCGTCACAACTAATTCCAATATCACTAGGAAACTACACCAACCATACTAGGATAGACAAACCAATGTTGAAAACACGACACTGTTTCGCCTCTAAACGAGGCATCATCAGCGGTAGCTATAATATTTTTACCGACTTCAAATAGGAGGAGGTATTCAATTCGACTGTACGTTCTTTTTTTAGGTATTACCTCATAATTTTTCTCCGGTTAAACTGATTTTGGTGATTATATTTTTATCTGAAAGCTGGTGCTTCTCGTGTGGTTCCATATAAATTTAATCAATATCTGACTAGTAGCTTTTGAGTTATCTATAATGATGTGTATTTAATTGACTTTTGAGTTGTACCCTGGTAGCTCAGTTGGTTAACACTCGCTGTAAATATAACAGAACGCGAGTAACCCGGGTTCAATCCCTGCCGGCACCAATGAAATTGTTAATTGCAATTTTAAGTGCTGATTTACCACGTGCTCGGCGGTGAAGGAAAACATCGTGAGGAAACCTGCATGTCCGAGGAATAAGGAAAAAAATATTTCGCAGACATGTGAAATTCGCCAACACGCATTGGGGCAGCGCGGCGGACACTTCCTTGCCCTAAAACCGTCTCAGAAATGAGGGGAGGCCTGTGCCCAGCAGTGGGGCGTATATAGACTGTAACTTTATTTTACTTTACTTTTGAGTTGTACAATTTTTTTTATTTTATATCCTGTTTACACCGCTGCACTAAATGTAATTATTTTAATAATTTTCTGTTATTTATTTAGTATATTTTTAGTTTTATTTGCTATATGACACGTATGTAAACAGACCGTTAAACTAAAAACCAAAGTAGGTTGATTATTTATCAACGAAGCTCTTTAACTTTAGAAGAATTTTAAAAACAACTGACCGCAGACCTGGCTGATTAAAAACGCAATTTAAACTTGCCTCCACCGAAGTAAACGAGAGGACTTTAAAGAAAAATTTATCAGTAAGCGACATGGTACAATTTATTAATTTCCAGCAACACTTGCAAGTTTAGGCATTTGGGCACTCGCATAGTGCCCAAATGCTTCATTTTAAAGTCTTACTCTCGGACTTATGAATGGTCACAATAAATTTTTTGATGATTTAACGAAAAAGGTCTTTTAAAATATGATTTTTTAGAACAATCATGATTATAATAAATTCTCCTTTAGCTGCCTTGGTGAAAATAGTGGCCTATATTTGCCAGCTCTGTGATGCGCAGCCAACAGATCTACTCGCTAACTTCGGTAACATAAAAATGTAAGTCACATTGTAGTACGCTGCGTGGTATGACGGCTAAATGGAGCAGGGGCTTGACTTACGTCGGCAAGAGCCGAATTTTCTTATCCTGCTCGGAACAACTATTGGCATGGCCTATAAATAATTGTTCCGGGTCTAGATGTTTGTCCTTGTGCAACTTATGTGTGTAAACTGCCTATATGGTACAGAAGAAAAGCCCAGTGTAGGGGTAACGTTTTTTTTATAAAAAAAGAGAAAGAAGTAAAAGTATGGTTTATAGCTTTCTGTAAGAGCTACCACGGCTCAAAAAATGGACGTTGCAATGTACTACAAAGATACTAACATTCTGATTTGAACATAGTTAACGAGTAGGAGGCATTGCTTTACATTATAGCTTCCAGATAACATAAAGGCACGCTCGTTAACTCCCAAGGGGTTGAAAAACTCGACAGGGCTGACAATTCTGTTGTTTCTGATAATACTACAGTATGTATTAATGAAATTTTGACTAGGTCACAATCAGATTTTCGAAATTACCACACTTATCCGAGACCACGATTTAAGTCTTATTATTTAATAAACATAAGTAGTAATTGACATTCTTTTATAAAATAAAGGACATAACACAATAAAGTTGTAAAATCGTTGAAAACAATAATATTTGTACAAGATAAAAAAAAATTAAAATCATCAATAGCCAAATTAAAATGCAAACATTTTGAAATCGCGTTTTTTTACGCTGATGTACAAGTTTTGACATCCGTACAAAAGTTGCAATCTGTAAAAGTTATAAAGTACCGGAGTCAAAACGCAAACCAGACAATAGTTACAAAATAAATGGCTTTTCAATTGCAGACGACACAAAGTATTTTCTAAGCCAACATTATGTTCAGCTTAAGTATAAATCTCCATCATCAACAGTTTTATATCTTCAAAACAATATATCAATACTTTGTTTTGAAAATATAAAATTGCTGGGTTCATTCTAAGCAATTTTGGTATTTAACTATATACTATAAGTTTATTAACTTTACAAAACAAATATTGTATAAAAAGGGTTATTATAAAATTAAGGAATTTATAGATGAGTATAACTTCTGAGAACGGGGTGTTCGCTACCAATCTATTTCTTATTTGTTTTGTATTGTTAATTATATTTTAACTTTAATAAGTCCCGCTGGGTTTCTTGTTGGTTCTTCCAAGGACAGAGTATTATCTGAACCAGTGTAGTATTTTCAGAACCAGTTGTAAATTAAGTGTGAAAGTGACTTTAATTATTTGTTTATTTTTATAAAGACTATAAAAAGTCCATCGCTCAGCAACCTCCCCATAGATTGCCTCGCGGATACTAGGCTGCACTAAAAGTATCGGGAATGGAATATTTCCACTGTTCCTGTCATATTAAAATCTTTTTAATTGAAAACTCCATGGTTTTTAAAATCGAATACCATTTATTTATTTAAAAAAATAGTCTCGGTCTTGTCACAAGGTTTTGTCAAACTTGTTTAGTCGTTGAGAAAATGGAATTGACTCGAGAAAATTCAAGAGCGATGATTTATTATGACTTTCGAAGTGGTTTAACAGAAAAACAGTGTGTTGAATGGATGATTTCTGCCTTTGGTAATGAAGTCCCATCCAAAACTACAATTTATCGCTGGTTTGCTGAATTTCAACGTAGACGTGTCAAGCTCAGTGATGATCCCCGTCAAGGTCGTCCAAAAACTGCAGTCACCCAAGAAAACGTTGATGCTGTGCGTAAGCTGATTGAGGAAGATTGACATGTGACATACCACGAAATTCAGGCAACTTTAAACATTGGCATGAGTCAAATACAAATAATCTTACACAAACAATTAGGTGTAAAAAAGTTGTTTTCCCGATGGATACCGCATTCGCTCTGTGAAGAGCAAAAAGCGGCTCGCGTTACTTGGTGCGTCAGAACTCTCGAAAGATTCCACGCAGGATCCTCAAATGCTGTATACAACATCGTATCAGGTGACGAATCCTGGATATACGCGTAATGAACCCGAAACAAAAAACCAGTCACGAGTTTGGGTGTTCGAAAATGAGATAAAGCCAACAAAAATTGTTCGTTCACGGAGTGTTGCAAAAAAAATCGGTGGCCACGTTTGTCTCCAAAACCGGCCATGTTACGACTATTCCTCTTGAGGGACAGAGAACGGTTAATACAGAATGGTATGCTAGCATTTGTTTGCCACAGGTCGTTTCTGAACTCCGTAAAGAGAACTGCAACCGCCGCATCATCCTCCATCACGACAATGCGAGTTCTCACACCGCACACAGAACAAAAGAGTTTTTAGAGCAAGAAAACATAGAATTATTAGACCATCTGCCGTACAGCCCCGACCAAAGCCCTAATGATTTCTATACTTTCCCTAAAATAAAGAATAAATAGCGTGGACAGAGATTTTCATCACCTGCAGAAGCTATGGACGCCTACAAATCGGCCATTTTGGACCCCAACTTCCGAATGGAATGGTTGCTTCAATGATTGGTTCCATCGTATGGAAAAATGTGTCAAATTTCGCGGAGAATACTTCGAAAAGCAATAAATACATTTTTAAATAGTAATGTTGTGTCACTTCCTTGATTCCCGAAATTTTCAGTGCCGCCCTCGTATATTTACCTTATATACCACGCTTGGGCGGTCGATTGGTAACCGTAATTTTTTATTATTTTGAATTATCAGTAAGATGCTACTTCTCATCCTTATTATTTAGCGATAGAGGGCGCTTACAAGCTGAAATGGATGGATAATGCATTAATGATCTAATCTTATTCTATTTCACGATAAATAACTGCTTACTTAAGTCTTGTACGGAACACATTAAATTTAACTAAAAACTTATCTGATTGAAGGAAACTGAAAAAGTTCTTGACAGTTTCGATAGCTTAGTTCAAGTTCCGAGTTCACCGCCTCGAAACGATTGTATTGGATTTGAAAGGATTGACAATAGCACTCGGCTCGTTTGATTCCGAAACTTTTTCTTACATAAGATAGAAAAGTTTATTGTGATCGTTTAATTTTATTTTCTATATCGTATCCTGGTGAATTCTATGTTGTATAAATTTTCTGACCGCCATATTCTATTTACACAGGGTAGTGTCGTTGTAAGAACCTACCCCACTATGCACTACACTACAGAAGGGACGATATAACTTTATTACAACTCACTGCAAATTAGACACAAAGCATGAAGACGTATCCATCCAAAATGATACATAAAATAATTATTACATAAGTCATATATCATATAAAAGAAAACACTTAAACTTCAGTACGATTGATTGAAGTTAAATATGAACAAAAAAGTTATTTGATTTGAAATTATTTGCTTTGATTCATAAATCGTCTTTTTTACAGTTATTTTTAGTTACTGCGCATAAAAATATCAAGTCGAAAAATAAACCACCTCATTTCGCCCCGTGGGTGTCCTCAGAATCGACTTATATTGATGTCTGAAATTTTTTTTACTAATGATGATGAATGAAGGAATAACAATCGTCCAAAAATATATCTAAAATAAATTAATAGTAAAAAACATTAAAAAAAAGCTTTTATTGAAACAGTTTAAAATGAAGAAAAAAATTTCAGTTTAATAAAACCCATAAATTTATTACATAAATAAAATTGAAGTGTCTGTTTGTAATGTTAAAATAACAGCTTTATACTAAACTTATAACAAAAAACGCATATACGATACTTATAACAAAAAAAATTTTTTTCACATACGCGTACGATGAGGCTGGAAATTTCTATTAATAAAATAAATCTTAAAAGTTAAAAGTAAAGAAACTAACTGTATAAGACCCACAACTGGGCACGACTTTCTCTTATTCCATAGAGGGTTTGGGACCATGCTCACAGTTATGTATAATGTATAGAGAATCGGTGAGACTTTTAACTGCTAACTTTTAACAGCTAGATGTTTATGAGCCACATCATCCATTTACCATCACGTGAACTGTGTGTTCATTTGTCACCCTAATTTACGATGTTTCACTTCACCGCTGAACACGTAGTATATTAGCACTCATAATTACAAAATAAATATTAATTGCTTTTTATTGTTCTCAGCGGGGAACGAACCCCGATTGCTCGCCATCTTAGGGATTTACTGCCAGCACCTAACCTCTTAGATACCATGGCTCTGTTTTAATTATAATGTTGTTCTACATCTAGTAATGTATAAATAAAGACTGATGGTTAAAATTAAAATTTTGAACCATAATTTTTTTACACATAGTTATAATAAGAATGTTATAATATGTTACATCTTATGAGTTGACTGTTAGAGAATGCCTCAAGGCATTAAGTCCGCCCTTTGTATTCTTTTGTCTTAAGGATGTAATAAAGAATAAATAAATAAATAAAATATTGTTAATAGGTCGTCCTCAACCAACGTTGACTTGGTTAATAAACAGCAAGTCTATCGAAGACCACACGATTTTGAAAAATGATGGTAAGGTGATCATCAGCAAGATCAATATAGGAGGCGCAGAGAGGAGCTGGTTGAATACGACCATACGTTGTCAAGCCACCAACACGGCTCTACTGAGTCCCCATGAACGAACTGCAAGAGTTGAAATGCATCGTGAGTACAATTTCTATGAAATAGAAGAACGAACGGATAAATGAAAATATGTATGAGTGCATGAATCAATAGAACCACATATAGTAATTAGAAAATAAAACATTAAACAAAGAAAGAAATCAATATACACAAATACATTGGGTAGATAATAGATATAACATAGGGTAATTTACCAATATAGATCCCACAGCTGGCCACAGGCCTTGTCTCACTTTTGAAAGGGTTGTGACCTTAATCTACATTTATTTTCAAAAAGATAATAGCGATACTATAACGAAGGAGTTTAATGTTTCAAAACAATTACAAGACTGATATAAAATATAGCTAAACTCGTCAAATTTATTATCAACTGTTTTGAATGTTAAGTTATGGTTAAATGTTTATTAAATCTAGTCGAACATGGAGAAATATTATTAAAGTCCACATATAAAAAAATCTCTCGAAACCTCTTAGTCTAAGTCTAAAGACTCTTGAAAATTATGATTCTATCTATTATTAAGCTGAACTTGTTAAAATGTTTGAAGGACGTCAAACCAAGACCGTCAAAGAAATATTGGTCTAACGAGTTGTGATTAGGTGCATAATTGAACTTGTCTCCATAACATGAAAAAGAGAAAAAGAAAAGAAAGAAACATGTTTTTTCACAAACTAATTTACGTGGTAAAGCCATGCTTTATCTATTATGGTATAATCACGAATATGTCGGCTCAATCGGGGAAGGACCACGCTGTCACCGAATAGGGGCGTGAAATGCTTAATGTTGTCGTGTTTCTTATGGCAAGTGTAAAGAACCGGAGACCCTTTTTACTGAAAGCAAGGCATTCTATTCTAAACCTCAGGGATAACACAACCGCATTTTCATTCTTAATTAAGGATGGATGTAGATGTCTATGAACCACAGCATCCATTTATCATCAGGTAGACTGTGTGCTCTTACCTTTATTCTATAATAAAAGTTATAGAAAGTCTTATTTTTTTACTTTTACGACTAGTTCGTATAGAACTTCTGTCCTGAGAACAACTGGCAAGAAAACCAGTAGGACTTCATTAGAAACTCAGCGTGACTTTCTTTACATATATTATAAAATTTTGACACATAAAAGCACAGCATATAAAAAATATTTTCAAAATTTTCACGATCGGAAACCGCGTTTTGGCGTTTTGTTAGATATTTGAGTTGTTAGCAGTAAAATGCTCGTCCCCTGTTTCATTTCTTTCGCTTGCTTCTTACGACATCCATGGAATGATATGAGACAGTGGATTTTCTTACGTTGCCACTACACGTTGTAAAAATTACAGCATATGTACGTCCCATTGCCGGGCACAGGCCTTCTCTTGCCGCTAAGAAAGTTTTTAGGGCAATGATGTGTCCGCTGTGCTGCCCCAATGCGTACTGGCGGACTTCACTCGTCTTCGAAATATATTTTTGTTACTCAGACAAGCAGGTTTCCTCATGATGTTTTTCTTCATCACAGAAAACGTAATAAAAAATAAACTTTAAACTTTAAGAGTAAAATTAATGTTTGCAGATTGTGCTGAAATTTCAGATCTATGCAATCTGTAGGTACTTAAATCATAAACTATTTAACTATTCATCGCTTAGGAACGTATTAGGGATGCAAAGCAAAATTTACCAAAGGAAATTACCAGAATTAAGTTGCTTCGAAACCGGCACACAAATCGTGAGATACGAATTTGTCTTGGCACGTAGCTTCGGTACTGATTAATGCAGCTAGGATTTGCAGTTGAGACGCTTTGACTGGTTTACGAGATGCAACTCGATATATTTGTAAATGTTTAAACGTTGAATGTCGCAATTAGCAAATGCTAGCTAAGAATTAAGTTATAGCAAATATTTTATCAGTATTTAATAAATAAACTTTAAGAAATGAAATTATTTAATATAGATTGTTAATATAGATTTTATTTAAATTATTAATATTATTTAATATAGATTTTATTTAATATAGATTATTGCATAATACTTATTGAAAGTCATTTTTTTTATTAACCACTGGTTCGGGAAAAAACCTCTGCCCTGGGAAAAACCGGCAAAAAACTTAGCGGGACTTTTTTTTAAACATATTTCACTTTACAATTTATTTTGTACAATTTTGAATGAATTTTACAGAAGTAGCATGGTGACGATCACCTGATTTTCATTTATGTATTCTACGATATAATAATAACCCATTTTGTAATTTTTTAATAAAACATTTAATCGTTTTTAATGATAAATTTTGTACGTTTTCTAGGATTTTGTTGTAAAAGATTACTAGTTCCGTGGAGTCTATTAACTGTTATCACAAGCTTATGTTTGTTCCTAGTGTTTAAAGTGTGAACGTCTTTAAATCTATTTTGAAACTCCATTTCAAGTTCTTTGCCTAGCATAACTTGTTTATTTTAATGCATCAGGGCTATACAGTTTTTATTAATTCTATTTTGTGAAAATACACAGTTAAGTAATAATGAGTTGTATTCTAAGCTATATTCTAAATTATCTTTGCTAAAGATTATATCTATTATCTTACGTGATTTTAATTACTTGGGACTGATTTCAAATCAATTATAAAATGATTTTGCTGCTCAATAAAAGCAGGTGTCATGGACAGAAAAATTTAGAGTTAAAATATAAATAATGAGATAGCGTATTTGCTACCAGTCTTAAACTATATTTTAATAGGTAATACCCATCTCTCGTCAATAAATTCTTTTTTTTTATTATCTGCGAGCAGCTACGTAGATCTAGGGAAAGATACCAGTATCATTGCGACCTAGAAGATCTATTGTGGTCGCTGCTATGGCTCAATAAATTCTTAGCTAAATTAATAATTTAAACAAGAATTCAGTTAAATTAAATTAAAATTAAATTCAACTAAAATTAAATTAGAGCAGTGGTAGACTCAGACGGCTAACGCTCGCTGTAAATATAAAAAAGGCGAGTAACCCGGGTTCGATGCCCGCTGGCATCAATGAAATTTTCAATTGCAATTTTAAGTGCTGATTTACCACGTGCTCGGCGGTGAAGGAAAACATCGTGAGGAAATCTGCATGTCTGAGGAATAAGAAAAAAAATATTATATATATATATATATATGTATTTTGATTGTCATCCGTTTCGTTGTCCATATAATAAATAAACATATAAAATAAGTAATAATAATTCTTTCTATAAAAATAAGAGCTCATGTTTAGCATACTATATTAAGCCAATTGAGTATTACTTTAGGCAGAGCGGAGAACGTTTACTTGCCAGAAAACTCTCTTAAAAGTTACCTGTGTACATCAGTGGGATAATACGCTGTAAAATTTCTTCACTTAAACTTTACTATACAGTACAACAATAAAAAATAAGTTCACTGACTCAGTATAGTATAAGCCTATTTAGTAGTTGGAAAACATCTGCGTTGCGGGAGTCAGCTGTAAGCTCATCGTCAGTTAAGACACCCTATCTTTTAATTATTTCTACATTTGAAAAAAAAAAGTGAACAACTGTGTAAAACCCTATGAGGCCGCTATACACTATTCTTATTCGAGGTAATAATCTTGAGACTTCTTAGACATGCTTTCCTCCGATATTAGAAGCAGATTGTTTCAGTGTGGAATACGAGGATTGAAATCCGTTCGATCGCTTGCTATTAATTTGCTCCTTTTTTGCTTAGAAGCCAAGTGGTAGGTAAAAAACCCTTTCATCTATTCTTGTCGCCAAACAGTAGCGCTGGCACTGTAGTGTTCCGATCTGAAGGGTATATAGAGCCAGTATTACAGGCTGTGAGGCATTTCATGTTATTTCTCAACTTATCTGGAGCCTTATTTGTTTGCAGGTGTCCATGTACTGTAATAGCCACTTACCATCAGAACTGTGCGTTTGGTTGTCACTTTTTATACAAAAGTTTATCATAAACACAGTTTAATAGAACAATTCAAGCTTCCTGCCTCCGAAATTTCCCGTTTTTATATTGACATTCAAAGTCGTACATTTACGTTTTGACAAACTCAGGGATAATATATTCACGGGAAAGCGCTTGTTAAACAAACACACTCCAGATGCGCAGTTAAATTCTAATTTTAAAATGGTCACACTCGTCTCCTTCATATAAAATTATTGTGTCAATTCACCAAAACACAAAAGCCGCAAGTATAAATAATTAACATTTTCCATAGTTCGACCTACATCGGGGATCATTGTTAGAAACCCCGGTCAGATGTCAGCCGATACGGGGGTGACGTTGGAATTACCTCAAAATCGTACATTTATGTTTTGACAAACTCGAGGATAATATATTCGCGGGAAAACGCTTGTTAAACAAATTCACTCCAAATGCGTAGTTTAATTTTAATTTTTAAATGGTCACACGTGTCTCTCCCATATTAAATTATTATGTCAATTCACTAGAACACAAAAACCGCTAGAATAAATAATTAATATTTTCTATAGTTCGACCTACATCAGTGTTCATTATTAAAAAACCCGGTCAGATGTCAGCGGATACGGGGGTGACGTTGGAATTACCTCAAAATCGTGCATTTATGTTTTGACAAACTCGAGGATAATATATTCACGGGAAAGCGCTTGTTAAACAAACACACTCCAGATGCGCAGTTAAATTCTAATTTTAAAATGGTCACACTCGTCTCCTTCATATAAAATTATTGTGTCAATTCACCAAAACACAAAAGCCGCAAGTATAAATAATTAACATTTTCCATAGTTCGACCTACATCGGGGATCATTGTTAGAAAACCCGGTCAGATGTCAGCCGATACGGGGGTGACGTTGGAATTACCTCAAAATCGTACATTTATGTTTTGACAAACTCGAGGATAATATATTCGCGGGAAAACGCCTGTTAAACAAATTCACTCCAGATGCGTAGTTTCATTTTAATTTTAAAATGGTCACACGTTTCTCTCCCCTACTAAATTATTATGTCTATTCACCAGAACACAAAAACCGCTAGAATAAATAATTAATATTTTCCATAGTTCGACCTACATCAGTGTACATTGTTGAAAAACCCGGTCAGATGTCAGCCGATACGGAGGTGACGTTGGTGTGCGTTTCACATGGTAGCAGGCCACCAGCGCAAATCACTTGGTTCCGGGAAAATAGACGATATACACGAGGAAAGGTGGGTAATTCTTTTCATCTTGCCTATATAAACTTTAAAAGTCAAGAATGTAAGAATTCTTTAACATTTTCATCTTTCGTTCCGTTGGTACCGTATATGGCGATTATAGGAAAAAGTGGAGACGATAGTTGGCAAATAACTATTCGTTTACGCCAGATATAAAATATGTTCCTAGACTAACGATTGGTGCAGCGTTATAGGCTAGACTCTTGTACTGCCACCACCAACCCCGGGTAGGTTGGTTTCAAGCATGGCGTTTATGACACACACACACTTGCCAACAACAATGGTCCACATCCAGAAGTTCATGGGCTGAAAATGAAGATGAAGCTATTTTACATTCCTCCCACAACATCGTATTAATGTGAAGTGTATTCGTGTCTGTGTAATCCTATTTCAATAAAAATGCAAGTATTTTTTGTTAAAACTACTAAAATATTTAGAATAATTAGAATCCTTTTTTTAACGATAAAAAGTTTTTAAATGAGTCTTCTATCATGAAGTTGACATATTATGCCAGTAATATTTGTAGTGGACACAAAAGAAAAATAAAAAATCTTTTATCATGAAATACCAATCAGACATCAAACATCAATACTTAAAAAATATTATAATATGTGGGTTGGAACCATTTCATATAACTACGTCCAATTATTCTATAAATTGTTGCCCTCCAAGTAACTTATAATGATTTATCATAACATAACAAAAAACAACAAAACAATTACGAATAACGTTTGCAAAGAATTTGAAGAATAGGTTTTTAACGATATTTTACCGTCGCGTTGCACCCGAAAGACAGAGCTGGATAACCAAGGGAGACAGCTGCCGCTCGGGATGAGTATACCTATGAAATATTGACAAAACCATCGCCGGGATTCCCCCGTTTCCTTCCCCAAAAGTGGACAGACGTTAATTAATTTTGCAAAAACTATAATAAAAATAGTGTTGCAATTTGTGTATGTTTTATTTTTTATGTTTGCCTGGACAGTTTTAGTAATTCTAGAAGTTCTTACCCGACTGCACCAGAAGATTTTTTCGAGTGTTTGTATCTCTGCATATATTTCTATTTATTTGGCACCCTCTGTAGCCTGAACAGCTTGACGTATTTTAACATATAGGGTATCGTTAGATTCGTCTAAGTTGTGGAAGTAACATAGAAAATAAAATTATTTCTTTTAAGTAAATGTTCTACACAGTCGGATATTACATTACTATTGAGTTGGGTGAACAGTTATATAGTTTTTTTAACGTATTTAAAGCCAGAGCCTGACCACAATCCCATCTGGTGGTATGTGGTGATGCAGCCTTAGATGGTAAATTGCACCGTTTTAGCGTAACTAAAGCCTATTTACTCTTGCCTTGAAGACTCCCAGATATACGCCGGCAAATTATTCCACTCTTTTGCTCCTTTGCCTTGCTCCTTTACTCTTTGCCTTGCTCCTTGGTTCTTTGATACCGTATTATAACAAATAAATTGCAATTCATTACATTAAAATATATTTTAAGCAATTCACCACAGGGAAAGACACTTTTATTTTACTATCCAGAAGAAGTCTTATTATCGAGAGAAAAACAGAGAAATATGTACATCCAGAAGAAGTCTTATTATCGAGAGAGAAAACAGAGAAATATGTACGTCTGTTTGAACTAAATGCCGCCCGGATATCTATACCAGATAGAGCGAACTTCAGACTTTAAAAGTAGTCGGATTGCATTCGCTATTTGTCGGCCGTCGTAAAGAACTCCTAACATAAAATAGACAGTTAACATAAAACAGTTTAAAATTACAATTAACGTTTAAAATATTATATTAATATGCAAAATATTACTTTTATAGGAAACTAATTGTTTATTTTACTATCCAGAAGAAGTCTTATTATCGAGAGAGAAAACAGAGAAATATGTACGTCTGTTTGAACTAAACACCGCCCGGCTATCTATACCGGATGGAGCGAACTTCAGACTTTAGAAGTGGTCGGCATGCATTCGCCATGTGTTTTATGCTTAATTGATGTGGTCGAAGGGAGTACAAACAGTTTAAAATAACAATTATTAATTAAAATATAATATTATTATGCAAAATATTACTTTTATAGGAAACTAATTGTTACGGATTTAATAGTTCAGCATCCATGGTCACGGGGACTGAAGTGTTCGACGTTCCAATGCTGAAAGTACTGGAAACGTTGGGAATTTCTAATAAGTTTAAATACTATATATTATATATATCATTATTTATTATCATTATAAACTGTAGATTATTTAAGGAAACGGATATTTTAATCATATAGTTGTGGTGTAATTTTGTATTCAACAGAACAGTGACTTTGCGAATGAGACATCGACAATCAGTAGACTGACGATGCTGCCACAGCCGGATGACGACGGCGCAGTAATAAGGTGTCGCGCTGACAATCCTGTTCTGAGAGTGGCTTTAGAGGACTCTTTCAGGATGAGTGTTGTTTGTAAGAAAAACAAGTATAAATTATTTCTTTTGTTATGTCTACTTCTGTAGATTTTTTTTATCTTTGAATATAATTTTCGATAATTTTATTTTCGTTATTAAATATTGCTTTATTGGTTAAATTTTTTTATAGGGTAGGGTGACAAACGGGCACACAGTCCACATGATAATAAGTGGTTGCTGCGGCCCATATATATCTACATCTATCCTCGATTGCAAATCAAAATGCAGATGCGTTGTCACCCGTAAGGACTAAGATAGAGTGCCTCGTTTCTAGTAAAAAGGGTCTCCGGTTCTCTACACTCATCATACGAAACACAGCAACATTAGGCTACTACTTTACGCTGATATTCTGTGAGAGCGTGGTCCTTCCTCGGTCGAGCCGACCCATTCGTGCTACAACTATGTATACTACTAATACAACTGCAGCATGGCTCTACCACGTATGTAATGTAAATTGTAGTTAGAAATAAAAATTGTATTTAATAATATTTCAAAGAAAGCGATTCCTTCCTTGACATATCGTTATTATAATCAAAACCTGTAAACGAACCAATTACAAATGTGTAACTCAATGTAAATTGAATCGTTGTTGGTACTTTGTAAGTATTAATAACATTGCAAGTCCCCCAGTTCACTGAAAAATATTTTTTTTATTATTTCATTTTATACAATTACTCACAATTACATTCAAAAGCCAAAAAAAGTGATATGTTTCTATCGATTGATTTCTTTAATAAACTTCACTTTAAAGTTCTTTGATTTTTTTGAATTCATTGATTTCTCTCGTGATGGTTGAAACATGATGTAGTTATATTATGGTTGCTATAATAATGAGTTAGCTCAAACTCAGAAAAAGTAATAATAATATTACTGTTATTCATGTGGTAACAACAATCAGAAACTCACTTTACTGAAAATAATGCATTACATTGTGTGCCGTAGAGCTATACTTCAGCACGTATAGATCCATGCTGCAGTATAATATGATTGTAGCACGAAATCGTAGGCTCGACCGGCGAAAAACCACGCTCTCACAGAATACCAGCCTAAAATACTCGTAGCAGCTCAATACTGCTGCTGTGTTTCGTATGGTTAGTGTAGGAGAACCAGAGACGCATCTTACCGGAAACGATGCGTTTCATCTCAATCCTAGGGGTGACAATGCATCTGCATTTTGATTCTTAATGGAGGATAAATGCAGATACTTATGGACCACAGTATCCACTGACCGTCATGGAATATATGGTCGTTTGTTGCTCTTACTCTATGACAAAATATGTCAAAAGTAGTGCCAATTAATCTGTACTTTTATTCTTAATCTATATTTCTTAATCCCATGATAGATGTACAATAATATATACGCAGCATCCGCTTACAATTGGGTAGACTGTCAGATCACTTGTCACCCTTAATTTAATTAAAAAAGGTACTTATTTTTCAGACAGACCAGTACTAACAATGTCACTGGGTAGTACTCTCAACCCAAATGATATTAAAGAAGGTGACGACGTTTACTTCGAATGCAACATCAAAGCAAATCCAAAAGAGCACCGCATCTCCTGGTATCATAACGTGAGTGAGTTAACAACGATATGTATGTCATAAATTTAAAAATGTTTAGTGCAATATCAAGACGTACGTGAGCGTATCTTTTTTTAGTATTTGTATAATTCGAAAGGTGTTGTGCCTAAGATATACAAATAATGTCCTTCAGACCGAGTTTCGGTTGCTGCGGTCTGTTTTCACTGAGGCTAGACATCTACGCAAGACAGAATTATAGTACCCAAGTGTATGCACAAGCGTGGGTGCACTTTCTATTCCTACAATCTCGTAGTCCGATGGAACGGTAAGCCGACAAGACCAGTGAGAGATCAGGCGCGAGACCAACAGCTTTACTTGCTTTCCGAGACTACTGAAAATTTCTAGTCAGAAAAACCCGATAACTGATTATGACTCGAGCCAGGTATTTCGAGATCATTCGTCGTGTTTATGACTACTTGACCAACGAGGGAATCTAAGATGTACTACTAATATTACTACTACTAGCTAGTAGTAGTAGTTGAGCAATAGATCACTGCCCATTACAATTCCACAGCTCAACCTCCCCCCCCCCCCCATAGATTACCACAAAGTACGGTCTTGAGCTATGTGTGAGTAATCAGGTTGTCACCTTATCTATTGGGAGGCCACCCAACAATTCACTTGCCATTACGAGGCTGCTACTCAAAAACATTTCTTCTCCATTGGTTATCGATTCTCGATTTATGTAGCTGGTCTATTGCCACTCAGGTTTACTGTTCAAGAAACTACAAAAAATCTTCTTACTTCTGACATACATCAAAATCTTAAAACGAAACTGTATAATGCGTGTCGTCAGAGGTGATTATTTTCGAATCCCACAAGGAACAAGTATTTGCATGGCCTTCAAATAATTGTGCCAGGTCTGGATGTTCGCTCTTTTGCAATTTGAATATATTATCTGCCTATATATAAGACATATTATATATATATATATATATATATATATATATATATATATATATATATATATATATATATATTTAAATCGACGAAGACTTCTTGCGTCTTTACAGGCTACCACCCTGCCGCGTCCACTGTATGCGGCAAGATTTTAAATGTTTTTAATGTGTATTTACGAAGTTTTAATCAGTATGATTACATTAGTCGACGTGGAATTTCAATTAAATATGATATGTTAATATTCACTTTTAAATAATTCCCGGTAACTTAGTACGTCCGTTCACCACCAAAATTATCCAGCACCCTGAATATCCCTGTATACCATCTATACACTGCATAAATGTTCCTACCTCCATCGAAACTTACGCTTAAGCTGATTCTGTATAATTCCCTATATATGTTACAAAGATCACGATGATAAAGTTACATCCATCAATATTGGAAAAGATTGTGATTCCGTATACAGTTTTTACATTTTGTATTCATCATACTAGTCAACCGGCTTCCAGCTATATCAGCGATTATATTGTTTCTGATATATCAGTAGATACAATTTTTATGTTAGTATTTATTTCGTGTTTTAATAATCTCAATAGTGATAAGCTAAATTCTCAATTAATTTCCTTAGGGGTACAAAGGATCTGACCTTAGTAGAAAATATTTAGACAGTGGAAAATACTCAGACACGATAGAAGCCTTTTATTTTTAAACAACTAAAGCTACTTCTTAAAACCGCAATTGACTATAAGGAATTTTTCCTCTATTTATTTATTTAAACTTTATTGCACCATAATAATTCAAATACACAAGGTGAGGTTGTTAGGTAAGTTAATGCCACGGGCAGATGATTTGTGTAGTAAATGTATGTGGTAAGGTAATTGTTAGGTAAGCTTATGTTTTTCTTATAAGTAAATGTTAAATTGTAAATCAATTATATCTCAATGATAATCTTCGCTTTTAAATTATGATATATCATTGTAATTTTCAGAAAAAATTAAGTAATAGAAATAAAACAATAATATTCTAAATATAGGATATTAGCAAACTAAATCACTGAAGACATACATACATAATACATAAACACTCACGCCTGTCACCCAGAGGGGTAGGCAGAGACTACAGACTTCCATTTGGCACGATCCTGACATACCTCTCTCGCCTCCTTCACATCCATACACCTACGCATACGTGCTCGTCGGTTAAGGGTACTCCTAATTTGGCCCGTTTTCAATAAATCGCAAATTTGGTCGATAAATTTTCGCCTAGGACGTCCCTTTCCGACTCTGCCATTCACTTCTGCAACATAAATTTTCTTTGTCACTCTTTCCTCATTCATTCTTTCCACATGACCAAACCACCGAAGCATTCCTTTCTTAATCCTGGTCACAACATCATCTTGCAAACCACACTCTTCTCTTATTACACAATTTCTTACACTGTCATTAAGATTCAGCCCTAACATACTCCTTAACGACCGCATTTCTACTGCGTTCATTCTACTCTCGTGCTTCTTCTGCCACACCCAACTTTCACTACCATACGTTAAAGTACGGACCAACACAGCATTGTGAATTGCCATACGTGCCTTTTTCGACACATTTTGACTCTTCACAATAGAGTGCAGGGCCCCATTTACTATATTTCCCGCATTCAGTCGTCGTTCTATATCCTTATCATATCTCCCATCCCTGCTAAATACGCAGCCCAAATATACAAACTCATCTACTTGCTCGATCAATTCCCCTTCTATTCTTATTTCACAAATCGTTTTACTTTCTTCTCTTTCAAAAACCATAACCTTCGTCTTACTTGCGTTCACTTTCATACCCCTTTCTTTTAATGATCTGTTCATTAATGTAACCATCATATGCAACTCGGCCGCCGACGACGCAAGGATAACTTGATCATCGGCGTACAAAAGGCATTTGACGGTTAACTCACCCATTCTTAATCCGCATTCTTCAACTTTCAAATTTTGCAAACAACTGTCCACAAATAGGTTGAACAGCCACGGGGAAGCCACACAGCCCTGTCTGACACCTTTATGGATGTCAGACCAGTCCGAGTAGACCCCGTTGATCCTAACACAAGCACTAGAGTCCCTATAAAGGGACTCCAATGCCTGTACATCACATCCCTATTCACTCTGTCATAGGCCTTTTCCAAGTCCATGAACGCACAAAAAACCTTTGGTTTTTGGCCAAAAACTTCTCCGCGATCATGCGCATGGAAAAGACTTGATCTGTACATCCCATTCCCTTTCTAAATCCCGCTTGCACATCCCAAATTTTTCCATCAGTTTCTTTCATGACCCTTTCAATCAGTACCTTAGCATACAGTTTTCCCACAATGCTAAGAAGGCGGATGCCACGGTAGTTTTTACAGTCCTGCTGCGACCCTTTTCCTTTATATACTGGGACTATCACGGCTTTGCACCAGTCTACCGGTACCCGCTTCAGTTCCCAGCATAAATTAAACAAGGTGTGCAACAGGCCTGCCACCACTTCCTCTCCTGCCCTTAGCATTTCGAGTGCAACTCTATCATATCCGACAGCCTTACCTGCTTTCATGCTTTTCATTGCTTCATTTCATTATTTAATCTATACTTATCTCGTTACCTCTTTCCTCTTCTTCCGGAATTTCTACTTCACTTAGTACACACGTTGTCTCCTCACTCATAAACACGCTTTCAAAGTATTCCTTCCATCTCTTTAAACTCAAAACTTCATCATTCAGAATATAGCCATTCTCGTCTCTTATAGCATTCATCATAGGCTGTTTTGAATATCCCCTGGCAGTTCTTACAAGTTTCCAGAACATTTTAATATTTGCCTGGAAATTATCCGATATTCTTCTATCATTCTTATCCGTTCTTTCTTGCTTTTTTCTTTCAACTACTTCTTTTACTCTCTTATTAAGATGTCTAAAGACTGCCTTTTTTCTTTCAATATCATCATTCGTACCGCTAGAATTACCAGCCTTTGTTGCTAGTAAATCTAGCCATGCTCTCTTCTTTGCTTCAACTTCCATACGTACCTCATCATCCCACCATAACGTATTATTTTTCCTTTCATTCTTTCTCTTCCTAACACCACATACTTCGGTAGCTGCATCCACTAAACCTTTTTAAATCACTGAAATTATACAATATTTAAATTATTGATCATTGGTATGTATTGAGGAACTTGAAAGATACTTAAATTATATGGACATCGTTTGGAAAACAATAAAAAAGATTGTTAATAATTCGTTAATTTTTGAAAGTAAATATTTTGCACAAAAACTTTAATTTTAAGGCAGTCTTTGTTTTCCAGCAAATCGCCGTGTTGTTCTTTTAATATTTAGTATTACCATTTAATATTTGTAGTTTGAAAAATGTTTCCGTCAAAGGTACTAATGTTCTTTTCTTTCCAGTTTTTATTTTATTTTTGGTATTTAATACCTGTGTTACCTCTTCGGTGACGCATTGTTGAGAAGTCCGAATACCGGATGGTCCAGCCTGATATAAATTGTTTTAACTACGCATTTGTTGAATGCAATCAGAGTTGACAGTTTCGATTAGCTTACAATCACAATCGAGTATTTGATCGTTATCAATAACCTCTTCATCTAGCTCTTCATTCGTATCTAAATCGATCTCTTTGAGAGTCTTTCCTTTAAAAGCATCTGTTTTACCATCTTCTATAACAATAAGAAGTTTCGATATGTTAGCAGTTTGGTATACTTCATCAGGCAATCTATAAGATTTTTTGTGCACTTCATTGTTCATGTCATTTTTAGACATGGTAAATATTTGTGACAACGTAGCTAAGTGTTTTCTGAGTTCAACGTTTTCTGAGCCTTGTAGATGAGATTGCTTTTGAGTTTTTTGCTCCAAATAACCTTGCATGCCTTTCGAGAACTTTGTAGCCATAGATAGTGTTTTCATAACATGGATTACCGAATAAAAAAATATTTGGTTATGAAGAAAAAAAAAACAGGTGTCTTATTGACAATAATGGTTTTATGTCCACTTGAACTTCTTGATTAAACAAAACGGGTACTCCACGACCACGTTTGCCTCTAATAAAAACTCTCTTAAATTTTCTTAACCAGAATCCTTTCAGATGCAGTAAGCCTCTGAAGATCAAATTCATCATACTTATCAGATGCATCATTATCACTTTGTAATTAGTCGTGCAGTGTGATTCTTTGAAGTTCGCCAGGCTTGCGTCTGTTCAATAGTAAAATCCTACAATACACAGTTTCTAATAGTTGTGTGTATGTTGCAATATTTTTGATGACTTCTTTAATTTGTATAGAAGCCTCCAAAGATTTTTATTTAACTATTCTTTTAGAATTTTCAAGTCATTTGCTAAAGGGACAATAGATATTTTTATAACGTAGTACGTTTCTAGGGCAGGCGGAAAAAAGTACATTGACCTCAAGTATTATGTTAGCATCGAAACAAAACGACAGTTATTGCTTCCATACCTTTCTTTATAGATTACGTATCGTTATGCGCTAAGCGTGTCGCATGGTACGGGGTAGGGTGAAGGAATGACCGCTTCCTTCACCCTAGCCCGTACCATGAGACACGCTTAGCGCATAACGATTCAGAGATAATAAACCTGTTTTGACGCGATTTGCGATAGGTCTCGCGCCCTGCTTATTTGAGAAAGCGGATGAAGCAGAACTCATTCCTCATTCTGCTGTGGGATGCGCTTGCGTGTAGATAGTTTGAGATTTAAAATTTTCGGTTATAGTAGTTGTTTTAATTTTTATTAAGTTTGTTTTGTTAGTTGTATTATTACGTTTTGTACTAAAGTTTTTGTTATTGTTTAGTGACGTTTTGTTTTAGAGACGTTTTGTATATTATCACTAGTAGGAAATCGGGTCCATCGACATAAAAATCTCATAAAAACTTTACGTCGCCACGAAAGAATCGGAAAGTGTCGCATATTTCGAAAACCGAAAAAATTGTGATTGTAAACATCTATAAACATATAAAAGAAACGTCGTCTAGTGACGTATTATATCGTTATATATCCATCCAAAACCGATATAAAAAAGAAGACTGCCGATATTTTAGGTTAAAATCAATGTAACGGACTCTTCTACGTCTTCATCATCATAAACTGATTCTGAAATAGATACAGATGAATAGTTTGTCAAGTGTCTCTGACAATCCACAATGAGAAGTTGTATGCATGCTTCAAGGTTGGCTGCTTAAGAATGCTTAGGATTAAAAGTTCGTCTTTTTACCTGACTGCCAAGAAGTGGTTACGTTTTATGCAACTACCTACCTACCTACTTATTAAAGTACATACCTACTATTAACGTAATAATGAAAATTGTGATTATGATTTATAAATTATAAATTTAAATTAATATTAATTTGCTTTTAAATTAATTTAGGTACAGGATAATCTTATTTCTTTACAATATAATAATAGACATAGGGCCGGTAAAGAACTTCGCACTCGGCACCCTTAAATTTCTTTCTGATGATGTATGTAATGATAAAAAGATAAAAAAATGAACCTAAACAAAAAAGATTGCCAACACCGATGATATCGTCAAAGGTCAATGTACTTTTTTCCGCCTGCCCTAGAAACGTACATAATACTTATACTCACATCTTGTCTCGGTGGAGTATAATTTGAACAAGTATCAGTATCAATCTGTTTACAAATATGCGGCCGTTGCACGCACGTCCCTCCCTCCCTCCTACCCGCGCGCCCCGAACGTCCCGCAGGAGTCGCACTGTGTCCCAATTTAAGTAAAATACTAGACGCAAGATCATCATCGTGGAGAATTGATAAAAACATTATCGATATTCAATCGGACGCAATAAAATCGGTAAATTAAACGCTCAATATACGTTCAAAAATATACACACATGGATAGCGCCTTCCAATTTCCGCGCGGCAAACGGCTGAACTACGAAATACGCTAAAATACATTTTAGTGATGAAATTGAGTCCATGCCAATTTTTTGCCCATACATTCTAAATATGAATTGTCATCTATGGACCAAAAATGAGGGCTGGTTAATCTTGCATCCGTATACCGGAAGCCCCAAGTCAGTCGGACGCAGTATCATCGGTAAAAGTCGCCATGTAGGACGCAACATGATCTACAAGATGTGTGTATATGTGTATATATATATATATATATATATATATATATATATATATATATATATATATATATATATATGTATATATATATATATATATATATATATATATATATATATATATATAACTCAAATTCACTTAGCATATGATGTTAAACGTGCCTATTCTCGGGATTCCTTGCGGAATAAAGCCCATAACGAGCACATCCGCAGTACGAGAATAACTGACGTAGATGTACACAAAAAAATCAAATGATGTGTATGCTACCGTTAAAGCAGATAAAATAAAGTGAACATACACGCATAATTTACCCAATGAAATGTTCACATTCTGCTCCATCGCTCACTTCGCGCCAAGCGCCTGGACGAATGGATGTGCGTGCCGTCTTGTTTTTATATAAGTACAATCTGCCAAAATTCCTTTTGAGTTGAGAAACGAAAATACAATCAAGTTTTTAGAAATGCTGGAATCATAAAATCTATATGGAATTTCAACGATAAAAACCATAATCCATCATCTTCTGCGACGACGAATTTTCTTCTTTTGAATTTGATATCTTTTTGAATTATTAACATTATTTTGTATTACAAGAAGACAGCGCGGACGCTGTAATTATTTCGACGTCTGCCATAGTCAAAAGTCGAAAGTGATGTGAGTGGTAGGGCAGAATGTAAATACACACCCCTCGATCCGGCTACGGCAGTACATATTTAGCGAAGTATGAACGGCAGCGCTAGGAGTAGTGGCAGGGGCTAAATGTAAATGAGGCTTTATAGAATTCAGATATCACCCGTGCGAAGCCGGAGCAGATCGCTATTTTTTTAATGTAAAAATTAATGTATGTTTGTTTGTATTTTATGCACTGCTGTTCATCAGAGAGCAGTAAAACTTTGTCAACTTATTGCATGCATTTGCACGAAGATTATAGGCATAGTACAGTTAAATTACCCTAAGTGGTTACAATAAGTATTACATGGTCTGTAAATAATTATAGATCATGTAATTATTATTTTCATGAATATATTATCATGAAACAATATAACTCTTCCTAATTTAAAACGACTTTTTCTCAATTATTTCTTGTGCGGCAGCAATGCTTCGGGTACCAGCTAGATTTTAATATATTTCTTTTAAGTAAAAATAAGAATATTAAATGCGATAGCATTCGTAAAAATAGTTTCAGTTGTGTAGTGTTAGCGTAAATATACGACATCATTAAGCAACTACTTTGTTGACACAATATATTCCAACTACAATGAGGAAATTTGAAAATAAATTATAATATACGCCTTATTTTCACTTTGAAATTTCTTGCTTAACCTCTAATCCACCGTGGAACGTTGTGGTTTGAAAAAGGAACGTAAAATATAATCACGTACGAAATATTGCATCCACCACAGCGCAAATTGTACAATATTTCAAAAACAATGTATTCGAGAAACAATATTTTCTCTTTACACCTGCTCTAAAATCGCTTTTTGTATACGAGACTGTTAGGCAGAGATCAGTTATTATTCGATTGAGTTATAGGTTCTTGCTTGTTCTTGCTTATAGTAATATACTTAAGTTCGAACGATACATAGAAGATGAACGTCTTACCTGCGCAAGGGCGACACGCAACATTAGTAAGCGTTCCACATAGTATATATAGCAGGAGACGGACAGCAGAATTTTACTAAAAAAAATTATTAAAAAACTGCGAATTAGCGCGCCAAGCGTGGCAACTATGGAAAATATACTCCCTATGAGGAAACCTATGAGAGAAGCGTTTAAATGAAGGATTTTAATAACTTTATTGATGATAATGATATAATTACGCATATATTTAATTATTTAAAAATTTCCTTCATGGGAATTTTAATTCTTAATCGACGATAGACGTAGACGCGCGCTAAATAAGGGGGCGAAATAAATGGCTAAATAAAGAGTTTTCGTTTCATTTCATTCAGTTACAGTCAGGGGGACTGTGTGCTCGTTTATCACCCTCGATTCTGTATAAAAAAAACTCGCGAAAATATTCTCATTGGTTAGACGTAATGTCTCTTAGAATAACGGATGGTGTGCTCATTTGTTATCGTTATTTCTGTGAAAGAAATAACTCGGAGCGAACGCAAGACTTTATTCTCTATTTCCGGTTATAAACACAACACGTGATTCTCTTAGATTAAATATCTTTTTTTATAAAAACGAACGCAAATTTTTAGGGGATATTCTAGTGAACAAGTCTGAAATGGTCAAAATGAGACTTACCGTCTAGTTGCGGTGTGAGAGTACCTATGGGTTTTGTAAGAAACGACACAGAGTAATAAACCGGAATATGGGCCGCAGGGTCTATCATCGAAAATTAAAAAGCTGTGATTTCCAAACCACCTACCATGGAGTATAGAGGTAGCTACCTACCAGGCGTGGCAACCATTGTTTAGGAAATCTGTTGGGAAAACTATGTTCAGCAGTTTATTTTTGGTAGGCTGTAATGGTAATGGTTAAAGATTGTAGAAACAAATTTGTTTCTAATCTAAGATAGTAATATCTCTTGATACAGTTATCGATTGCTGTCCTTAACTCTCGCTAAAACTTAAAAACGAGTAAAGATATATTTTTATAACCATTTGATAAAATTTCTTGTATGCAATTAAGCGGGTCCCTGGTTGGCTAAGATTCACAACTGGACCCGATAGGTGGCTGCTGTAGTCGCGATCCAGAAATCTACCGTGCGAAGCTGGGGCGGATAGATAGTTAATAAATATGTAAGAAATTTGCCAAGCTCAAGCTACACACATATGCAAGAGAGTGAATTTAAAAATAATGTAAAATCTGATGGAGATAGCTTGATTAAATGATGAACACATTACGTTCCAAATGATAACTGCCTTGCGGTATTTATCTTTAGGCTAGGCTCATGTCGACGGGTAATAGCTATACATCTTAAACAGAAATACATTCTGATTTCTTAAATTTACGCGAACACTACACATTGAATAAAACTATTATTTACGGATTTTATCGCGTTTAATTACATTAATTTATTTTTGAACTGTACAATGTAAGAATGTATTTCTTCAGTACTTATCTGTGTTAGCTTTTGATATTCAGCTGTGCACTTGTGCACTGGAGGAATTTTTTTTAGTTACATTGTTATGCGTAGAGCCATAAAGTAAAGATACAGCCTATATATATACGTCCCACTGTAGGGCACAGGCCTCCCCTCATTTCTGAGAGGGTATTAGGGCAAGGAAATGTCCGCCGCCCTGCCTCAATGCGTGTTGGCTTCACATCTCTTCGAAATATTTTTTTCTTATTCCTCAGACATGCAGGTTTCCTCACGATGTTTTCCTTCACCGCCGAGCACGTGATAAATAAGCAATTAAAATTGCAATTAATAATTTCACTGGTGCCGGCAAGGATTAAGCCCGAGTTACTCGCGTTCTGTTATATTTATTGGTAGAGCAATGCTGAAGGTATATTAGTTGTGGAACGAATGGGTCGGCCCGACCGGTGTAGGACACCGCTCTCACAGAATACCAGCGTAAAATAGCAGCCTTATGCTGCTGTGTTTCGTATGGTGAGTGTAGAGAACCCTTTTAACTGGAAATGAGGCATTACTTACTTAGTCCTCAGGGGTGACAACGCATCTGCATTTTCATTCTTAATCGAGGATAAATGTATGGACCACAGCATCCACTTACCATCAGATGAAAAGTGTGGTCATTTTTCAGCTTTATTCTATAATAAAATATAATAGCGTTTAAAATAACTTGAACAACATGCATTCTCATCACCTGTAATGAAGATTACTAAGACGTAGTCATGAAATTATTTTATTGTTATCGGTTCCTAGTACGTATGTAAAACATCAGATTATTCGGACGTCCAAAAGTTGGTGGAAGTGGCATTATATTTTGTTCATGCAATCACACGTACAGGTAATGCTAATGAAAATCTATTAAAAACATAACGTCTTCGTTTTCAGAATTTTGTTTACACTTTTTTTTCATTTTTAAAGTGAAAAAAAGTGTAAACAAATTTCTGAGAATTTTGTTTACACTTTCTAAATTTATGTCTATATTTATTTAAAAGAACCGAGAGAGAACAGAGGATGTATATGACTAAATTGAATCCTTTGGCATAACTTGTGACGGCGTATAGTTTTACAAAGTCCAAAAATCAGAGTGTTCTTATCAATTAATTTCTTTTTAGGATCAACAAGTCATTCAAAACATGTCGTCAGGTGTCTTCATTAGCACGAAATCTCTTGTATTGCAGAGGGTAATGAGAAGGGATGCAGGACTGTATACTTGTAGAGCAGCTAATCAGATTGGAGAATCTAGTAGTCAAGCTGTATATCTCAGAGTGCAGTGTGAGTTACCTCTTACAGTAATAACTCTTTTAATAAAATCTGTACGATATATTTTTCTTGTAATATTTTAATAAAACTCTTTTAATTTATAAATGTATATTGAGTACACAGGCGACGATCTCAGGTATGAGACCTCTCTAGAAAAACTTGGAAAGAAATCGTTCTCTAAATACAATTTTTTTACATAATGTAAACATAACAATATATCTAAGAAGTTATGATCACATTATTTAGTGTTAGACTTAACAAACAAATTTTGTGTATTTTTTCATAAAAATGAACTGGAGGATTGTCTCTTCAACTAAAATGGCTAAAGTCAATACGACTTTCATCTGAAAGATATTTTTAAAAAGGGCTACTTTATTTCTTATATTTGGGTGAACAATTCACATTGATTTCTTCTTATTTTTAATTCAGGACATTCAGCTAGTCCTCTGTGTTGAATATAAATAATTTGTGTTGATATAAAAAATCATAATTTATCAGCGCCACTTTAATGTTTTAATTATATTGTCTTCCAATTAACCCAAAAATTGCTTAGATGTCAACCACAATGGTAACTATGCTTGACTTTAGATTTCATTCAAGACCATTAATTCGGCATAAAACCAGGTAATGATCCGTCCCTACGTTGGACTCCTGGTAAACCCTTGTATCTACCACTGCGATCCTCATTCCTTCATCCACAATTATGAAATCTATCATGCTTCTATCATCACCCCTTTCCCATGTATACATGTGAATCTTCTTATGATGAAAGTGTTCGTCACAAAAAGATTCTTTTCCATACATATAAGTATAAATGAAAATGTTGAACGCCTCCTCACCGGCTTTCACCATTTTCATTTATACTTTCATCACCAAACGTTCCCACCATCCTTTCATAACCAAGCCTCTTCACCCCAACCTTTCCAATAAAATCTCCTAACATAACAATATTTCATTTCTCTTACTTTTCATTGACACCATCCTTACCATCTCCCAAAACTGCTCTCGGATATAAGTGGGCTTAGACACGTCTGGGGCGTAGACCCGTAGCACAAACATCTTCTTTAAGCCCACTTTCATTCTCGGTTTCAGTCTCGGGCTTACACATTCATACTCTTTCACACATTGACTCATTCTTTCTGAAAGGATGATACCGACTCCCTGGCATGCCAGCTCGGTCTCGTCTACACCAGACCAGTACGCGGTATACGTGCCGTGAGTAGTGACATCCGTTCCCTTCCGTTTCGTCTCATTTACATATAGCACATCTTTTCCTCTATCATACACCATATCGCATGCTTCATCCATCTTATTATTCATTGCTCCACATATATTTAGCCCGTAGACAGACGGGTTTCCGCAATCCACTTTTCGCCTATCCGCGAGATAGAACGTGACGAGTGGCGAACCTCGTCGCCGGTTTTTCTTCCGGAGATTCTTCGCATCCCTACCCCATTAAAGGAGCGCTGGGAATTCAGGGTCATTTCCTTCCTTTGTTGCGTCATAGTTCGAAACTGTGAGGTGGTATATTTAACGCCGCTACCACACGGCGGGTAGCCGAGCTTGTACTTACGGCTTGTCGCTCGTTTATCACCACCCGAGGGACACGTGTAGGGTGGGCCTAGGATTAGGTGGTCGAAGCCTACGGACGCAAGTGACTTATCCCCCAGTTAAGTTAAGTTATAAAGATATTTATGTTAATGAAATTTTTGTAGATGCGCCCGTCTGTGAGCAACCCTCGCCACTATTAATTGGTGCGAGACTGGACGAATCACTCCGCGTCCGTTGTACGGTTACCGCGGACCCCGCGGAAGTCAGTTTCTATTGGCAATTTAACAACAGCGGAGAGAGTTTTCAAGTGTCTCCCGCTAGATATGGTAACTATGGAACAACTTTTTATTTGATTTAAAATGAATTTCATAAAAATAGTTTCAGTGGTTTTCCAAACTTCCCAAACGGCGTCTTTCAATCGCGCCAATTGTTTGCCCAATAATCTCGGATTGTTGCCGATATCTGTAATAATTTTTATGTTATTTTGATAAAATAATAACAAACTAAAATTGATAACAACATAACATAGCGTCACTCCTGAATTTTTCGAGGGTTTGCGGAGTTCAAAGAACATCGAGTTTCTCAGACTATCTTAGCAAAAATATTTAATCGCCTATATAACCACAATTATCCCAATATTCCATTTGTTTCCTTATACTAGGCAAGTAACATAGTTAGAACATTTTTTCTTATAAGTCCCACATAAGCATGGTATAATGTATATATACATACACGGAAAAATTGATAATTTTAATTTTATGGTAATAGAACAAAAGATCAATTTCATTGGTGCCGGCGGGGATAGAACCCAGCTTGCTCGCGTAGTGTGACTTTACAGCGAGCGCTAACCTACGAGTACGAGTTACCACGGCTCCAGTTGATTTACCACGTGCTCGGCGGTGAATGAAAACATCGTGAGGAAACCTGTATCTCTGAAAAAAAATATTTTGAAGACATGTGAAGTTCGCCAACATGCATTGGGGCAGTGCGGCGGACACTTCCTTACCCTAAAACCTTCTGAGAAATGAGACGAGGCCTGTGCCCAGCAGTGGGACTTAAATAGACTGTAAATTTAACGTTTATAATGGTGTATATAGTCATTAAAAATAATAATTAGGTAGATTATTTCGTTGCATTTAGCTCTTTTAAAACTTGTCTACTCCAAAAACCACAATTGAATACTTCCAATATTTGTAGTATTTTATGATTTCAAAAAGTCAACGAAAAGTTAAGTTGTATACATCCTAAGCACAGGCTCCATCTCATTTCTGAGAGGGTTTTAGGATAAGGAAGTGTCCACCGCGCTGCCTTAGTGCGTGTTGGAGGATTTCACATTTCTTCGAGATATTATTTTTATTTTTCAGTCGTAAGTTTTCTTCAAGATTTCTTTTAAGTTTCAATTCAAGTTTTCTTTTAACGCCGAGCACGTGAAAAATCAGCACTTGAAATTGCAATTACGAATTTCATTGGTGCCGACGGAAATTCAACCGGGGTTAAAATTGCAGTAAGCGTTTAGTCTCTCGGCTACTACAGGTCAAAATATTTGCACAAAGTTTGTAATATCCCCGTTGTAGTTTCGACGGGTGGCACGGCCAGTGAGTTGCGATATCGAGCGGCTAGCGAGAGAGACTACGGTGCGTTACTGTGCAGAGCGTCCAACGCCGTCGGTCGACAGCAAAAACCGTGTGTCTTTCAGATTGTACCAGCTGGTAAGTATTATTCTTTACTTAATATCTATTTATAAATGTATTAGTTGCGAACCAACCATTATGAATTTTAGAATTTACGGAGTTAACATGGTCTAAGAATTCAGTTACTTCATCTTATGGTAGCCTGTGGACTATTATAGGGTCACTCCCGCCACTACATCATATCCGAAAGACCACAAATCCTCGCAAAAGAACATCGATTCCTGCAAAGGATGATTCGCGAGACTATTTCAAAAAAATCATAATTTTATAGAGAAGATGGCTGGGTCCATCTGCTTGGGGTCCTATATTTTTTTCTTTTTTATAAACATGTATTGTAGAGGCAATTTATAAGCATTAATTGCACAAGGACAACATCCAGACACAGAATAATTACTTATAGGCTATAAAAATACTTGTTCAGTCCGTGCGGGATTCGAACCCGTGGGCCCAAGCGCTGCAACTTATTCCTAAGCCCCCGCACCATCCATTCGTCCAACAAAATTAATAAAATTAAATCCCTACCCAAACACACAACTGCAAAACTTCAAGATACTATAAGTTCATACTGCGTAGATCGGACCAAAACTTAATAATTTAATTTTGAAGGTAGTCGTGCTTAATTAACTGTTGCACGTCTAACACCTAAGCCCCCCTCCCCCTCCCCCGTGAGACCATGAGTAATGCAAAGTACTTAAACTCCGCTAAAGAAATTAATGTCATTTATTGATTCACGGTTAGTCACTATTCGTTAACAATTGAAAACGCTTAAAGGCATTCATGAGCCCCTAAAATAATTCTTGATTACTCGATACGTGTGAACGGCCTGTTCTAGTAATAATTCTTCAAAATAGTTAAAAATATTTTAAATAAGAGCACAACGCAGTTTAATTCTGTATACTATAAAATTTGTCACAGCCGATAAGCAAATTACTAATTTTGAAACTTCATTAAAATATTCCGATATACTCAGATCAAATTTCGTGCATTAGTAAAATTTGCGGAATACGTTTTAAAATACGGACGAAGTTTCAGACTCGGAGCAATCACGTCTGCGGCCAATATGGAATGGGTAACGAGAAAACTTACTGTGTTCAACTTTCTACTGATCCTTTTGTATGGGAATATGCGCCAAAGTCTCATTTGAAGAATATTTTAAATGTGCTCAATTTTATTACTATCGCAAGTTTCGTAATTTACATAATTTTCAATTTATATTTATCGTCATAAACACCACCATCGCAAGTCTTTTCAAGTTCAGTTCTAATTCCTATTTTTATCATATGTCAATAATGTATGTATATACACACACAAGCGATCCACTCTGGCTTTGCACGGGCGATTTCTGGATCTCGACAACAGTGTCACCTACCGGATCCAACTGAGTTTTTAATCCATCCAACCATCCAGGGACTCTAGAAATAGAGAGTACCTGTAGTCCCCGTTAAGACAGGCCTCCCTGACCGATATTCGGTCTATACAACATTATTATTTATAAGGGTTCCTAGTTGACTACGGAACCCTAAAAAATGCCGTAAAACCAGTTAATAGTTTATTGCTCAATTTATTACCAAAATTATCTACTCAGTACTAGCGGTCGCTATAAACAATCGCTTTACATTATCTCTTAATAGCATGTGACGTAAAACCAATAACGTGGAAATTGTTTCCCGAAGATATTTATATAATAATGTAGTATTTACTTATTATAGTCATATTTCAAATTCTCTTGTTTAGTGATACTGCAATCGAGCTATTGCTATGGAAATAATAAATTGAATTTGTTAACATTTACGAATAGTTAAAAGTTGCTTATTTAAAAAATACACTATTAACGCTATTAACATAACTAATACCGGGATTCTATATTTAAAAATGCTTCACTTTCTTTTACGAGACGTATTGCAGAGTTTAAGTGCGCGGAAACCCCTTTTTAACCTATTTTTAAAATGAGGAGGTATTCAATTTGACCGTATGTTTTTTTATTTATGTTAACTCAGACCTTTTTTCTGGGTGTATCGATTTTGAAGATATTTTTATCTGAAAGCTGGTGCTTCTCGTGCGGATCAAGATCAAGATCTGACAAGTAATTTTTGAGTTATCCTTAATTAATTCGTATTTAATTGACTTTGAATTCATTGATGATGTTCTTATTTTAATTATATTGAAGTTGATGACATTTTTTTTAATTTTACTACTTGATATAACCGAAATACCAATTCAACTATTTATGAACAGTTTAAAGTTATGTTTTATTCTAAGTCATCCTATGTTGTGTAATGAATAGTTTGTATGTAACGAATAATATAACGGATCGTTACAGTTAACGAAAATTTTGTTGAATAAATGCATCAGGCATAATACTATAGTAACCATTCCAAGTAATTAAGTTTAAAGTGGTTGAGCACAATAGTCAAATCTCTGTTTCGAACCCACAACTCCCTCATTTTGTTGTCTATATCCTTCCATTAGTCCCTCCAAGTTTAGTTATTTTATCTTTTAAAGTAATTTCTAGTTACTCGTAGAAATAAATACGAAAGTAAAAGTCATATAATTACCACTACCCGCATTCCAACAGCCCAATCATTACAACAGTCTCTCATAAAGAGTAACTGCGAATTTTATTGCGCTTAGTTAACCTTTTATAGTCCCTACGTTTTGAGTATCTGCAATAAATATAATTTAAAAAATAAGTGCGTTAATCGCGATATTTAATAAATATGTTTCCGTAAAGTGTTAAAGTAAATTTGAAAGTTATAGCATAAATACGTGCCACTACTGAATACTGAATGCCTCCCATTCCTTATATTTATTACGTCAATTAGTCCGCCGCACAACTATAGGTAGTGCTTGATCGTCGTTCGTTAGCCATATTTGTATTAAAGAAAAACTACGCAAGTTTGTTAAAATTCGTTTCTATTGTATTGTTAATCACCATTTGTCTTGTAGCTAATTAGTCATAAATTCGATACCAGTAAGTAATAAGAGAATATCGAAGCATTTGACGTAGAATCAAAGAATTTTTTTAAGTGGTAGAGTCATGCTGCAGCTATATTTGAAGCTATATTAGTATAATTGAAGCCCTAATATGTCGGCTCGATCGGGGAAGTACCACGCTCTCACATATACCAGCGTAAAATAGCAGCTTAACGCTGCTATGTTTCGTGTCTTTTTACTGGAAACGAGGCATTCCATCTTTGTCCTCACGGGTGACAATGCATCTGCATTCTGATTTGTTATCGAGGGTATATAGGGTAAAGGTCTGTGGGCCGCAGCAACCAATTACCATCAAGTGAACTGTGTGCTGGCTGGTGTGTGTAACGCTTATCCTCTATGAAAAAAAGAATCAATACGAGGTATTGTGACATTTGGTTAAAATGTTATTTAATACGCTGCGGACAATACTAGTTTCAAAGAAGTGGCAATGGTCACAGAAAAAGGAAGATTTCCTTTTAGCCTATGTGTACTACTCGGGGAGCAGAGCATAGCCCCGTGTGTTGTATAAAGCTTAATGGTAAGTTACGAATAATATCCAAAAAATTAGCAAGTTTATGGTCATTCGACAATTTTAAACGAATAAATGAAAAAATGATGATACTTTGGTGATTACTTTGACGTAACGTTTTTATCATATAATGTTATCGTTTTCGTTTTTGTTTTTGAGTAAACGGACTCAACTCCGTATTCTATCAAAGATAAGATTCAGAATTCTTTACATCTTCATGTTAATTAAGTTAGATATTATGTTTTATGGAACATAAAAGTAACGTGATATTTCACCCTGAAATCTGAATTTTAACCCTGAAAATTTGTACGAAAGTCTTGTACAAATTGTAATAGAAACTTTGATCCACATAATAACGATGTTACATTTATAACTCTGCTTTTTATTTATACCTTATAACACAATTTTGAGCATGTTCTACGAACTGCAAGTGATTTAATATTGCACGTATTTTCGCTTTTATCCTTATTCATTCATAGACATATAAATATAATTTTCTGTACTTAATACAATGCTTAGAATACACGTACCTTTGTTAACAAGTAACATTATGATGAGTTATTACAAAGTATATATTATCTCTGTGTATATCAAAATTTATTTGGTTATTGCGTTTTGCTAATGATGCGAAATAACTTTATTAACATCGTAAACTACTCAACAAGTTTTGATTATTATAAATTTATGAATCACCTAATTATATTTTTAAGCTTACCATCTATCCAAAATATATTGATAATAAAAAAGGCCTCCCCTTGGAGATATTTACCATGTTTGACACGCTTATTAGGAGGGTTGGCAACCTCAGTTTTTAAATTGTTATGTGGAAGACGCTCCTGCCCATCTCTTTTTTTTTTTTGGTTTTTCCTCTCCGTCGCCCCTTACGACTCCCGCGGGTTGATAAGTGGTAGAGCCACGGTGCGGCTATATTATGGTTGTAGCACGAATCAGTTTTCCCGACCGGGGAAGGACCACGCTCTCACAGAATACCAGCCTAAAATAGCAGCTTCATACTGCTGTGTTTCTTGTGGTGAGTGTAGAGAACCGGAAACTTTTTGACTCGAAACGAGATATTCTATCTTAATCTTCAGGGGTGACAACGCATCTGCGTTTTGATTCTTAGTCGAGGATAAATGTAGATCCATGGGCCACAGTATCCACTTACCATCAGGTGGACTGTGTACTCGTTTGTCACCCTTATTCTATAAAAAAAACTTATAGCTTAATATAGTCTATTTTAATAACCTCTTTAAAAAAGTTCCCAATTTTTCAACATTAATTTAGTTTTTAAATATTAATTTAGTTTTCTTATAATTTAATGTTACATACAAAACGTAAAAGAAAAGAGTTTTTGATAAAAAGTGCTATAATAACATTTTGAACACAAGGAATAAATACAAAGTAAATATTCATTCATTGGGCAATGGTATATTTTTTACTATAAAATCTCAGAAAAGTACAAGTTTTTTCTGTTACCAAGTGTAATTCATAAATGATTTATTACAATATTTAAGGCCCATGTTTAATTTTTTATGAAATAAAAGTTTTTTTTTGTGTTAGAAAGGTTTTTATAAAGGGTTATAAAATATAAATTTTAAGCTGTATAACAGTCTTTGAATAACACACAATATACACGATTGATAAAAACGCCAGTGAGCGCTACCAAGCTATTTCTAAATTGAATTTTTAATTAACTATACAACACGTGTATTTAATTGTAAAATTTTATTTTGAAAAATGTACAACTGAGTTTCTTGTTCATTCTAATGGTGGCTCAATGCTGCAATATTTCTTATATTAAGTGTAGAGAACCGGATACCCTTTTTACTGGAAACAAGGCATTTCATCTTGATCTTCAAGGGTGGCAGCGCATCTGCATTGTATCTCTTAATTAAGGATAAATGTAGATGTGTATGAGCCACAGCATCCACTTACTATCAGGTGGACTATATGTACGTTTGTCACACTTGTTCTGAAAAAAATCAAGTGCAGAGAATTTTTTTAGAAAATGAAATGCATTAAGTATTTCTAATCAATATTGAACAAAAATAAATTTATCTTTTCCTTTTTCTTTATCTCTTGCGTCATCCACGGGATGATAAAGCGTATTTCATTCTCTTACGCCGCCACTACCGGCGAGTGCGCCGCATGGGCATTGTAATAATGTAAAGAATATGTAAAGAAAATTCTATCCACTCCATGAGGGTGTTTGTAGGTATCGTGATATGATTCTGTTCAAATCATCCCTTACAGAGATGATATAAAGAAGATGTATAAAAAACCCCACAAAAGTTAAAGTAAAAAAAATATTAATTGGCCAAATCCGTGACAGTACAAGGGAACGAAGCGGCCGTCGTTTAACAATATTATTACGAGTTCAAAGTTCAAAGATATCGATGCCGACGACGGTGTTGCAAGACTCTAAAAAATTGCTAAATTGTAGTTAAAACACGTTGTATAAATATAAATAAAATTAAAGTAGTAACACATAGTAATGTCGAATTAACTACCTTTTATCCAGCTCAAGGGGTTATTTGCATGCCATTAATGAGTAGACATTTGTAAAAAAATCTGTCTGTCTGCCTGCTCGACGTAAGCTTTGGAGTGGTTAAATCGATTTTAACATAATTTCACAAATAAATATAAATCAATGTAAATAGTATCTAGACTATATTTTATCCAAAAAACTTGGATAATATATTTTTATATTCACTAATTATGATACCTATGTACAGTGTACACTTTCTGGATTGGGTCAAGGCTTTCTTACATATTTCTTACATATTAGAGCTGTGGTAGCTCAGATGGTTAACGCTCGTTGTAAATATAACAGAACGCGAGTAACCCGGGTTCGATCCCCGCCGGCACCAATGAAATTGTTAATTGGAATTTTAAGTCCTGTTTTACCACGTGCTCGGCGGTGAAGGAAAACATCGTGAGGAAACCTACATGTCTGAGAAATAAGATAAAAAAATATTTCGAAGACATGTGAAGTTCGCCAACACGCATTGGGGCAGCGCGGCGGACACTTCCTTGCCCTAAAAACCCTCCCAGAAGTGAGGGGAGGCCTTTGCCCAGCAGTGGAACGTATATAGGCTGTAACTTTACTTTACTTTACTTTACTTTTTCTTACATATTGTATACGTGTAGGCAAACTAAAGCCTACATTTATAAATAGTTTATGAACATCTACCATTATTGCTCTTAACCCATTTTGAATATATAACTCTTTTTAACAGCTCGTCCATCTCCACCAAAAAATTGCACTGCGAAGAGAATAATGAAGAACGGTGAAACCTACCTCTCGGTACAATGTCAAGCGGGATACGATGGTGGACTTACGCAGCACTTCACTTTAGAAGCTCTAGGTGATACTGGAAGAGTGTTAGTCAACGTAACTGCTGAACAAAATGGTGAGCAAATCTGAAAGGATATGATAAGTGTTGTTCAATTTACCTTTAAGCTTCGAAAATAATAAGTTACTAAGTATTTCATGCCACATATTAGGATCAATTTCATTCCAAGTTAAGAAGTTCAGAGTCAAGAAGTGCCATTACATTTGTGCATTGCCGATATAGGCACGATGTAGCTAATTTATGACGGCAGCACGAATCAGTCGATTTGAACTGGAAAAGAACACGCTTTCACGTAGTGTCAGCGTGATGAGAACTGAACACTCTTTTTATTGGTTAAGAGGGATTACGTTTTAGTTTTCCTTGGTGACAAGGCATCTGCATTTTGATTCTTTTTCGAGTTCGAATGTAAGTGTTTATGGTGGCAGTATTGTGACGATAGGTTTGTTTGTCATTCTTTATTCTACTAAGAGCTGATTTTTCACTCGTCAGTTAACCTCTCGTCAGTCCAAAACCTTCTAAAGGTTGCTCGTTCTGTGACGCGGTGTCGTGTGTTTACGTGCAAAGTATTAATTGTTGAAAGTGATTACGGATGTTAATATTAAAGATAAACATGAATGGGTTAGTCATAAATACTTTTCTATTAATTTAAAACATATTAGGTGGCGATTTGTACATAAATTGTTCCATTTTATCAAACATTGCTTGCCATTTCGACCGCCATGTTGATAACATGTTCGAATGAATTTCAATTGTTTTAAGTTAAAAGTACAATTGTGAATGGTAAACATTGTTTTAATATCGTTAACATATTTATTTACAAACATAACAATAATTACAATTGTATAGTTTCGATTAAATATTTCATAAAACTAAAAATAACAAATTAAATTAAATTTATTTTTTAAAAAATGCTTAAATCTCGCGTCCACCTGGCGGTAGTGGACAGACATGGGTCGTAAAGTTATTTACATGAAATCCGCCATCTTAGAGAGCAGGTTGTATAGTATGGATACGATTTTGGGAATGCCAGTGTTGGTATATTTTTACGATAATTTTTGGTGTGGATTTTTATTTGTTTTTCTTATTGGTTTTGTTTTAATTTTTTTTAGTAAATTGTTTTACTTTTTGTATGTGCATGTCATTATATTTTTTTGCACTTGATTGACAAGTGAAACACTCTTTGTTTTCACTCTTAGCCCAAGATTACCTGCAAGAGATTGCTTTTTGTACGTAGTAGTTTTTATTGCTAAGCAATAAGCCTTAGCTCGTTGCGGTTCTATAGTTGGAATAGCCTCAAAGTACGAAACGGTCACCCATCCAGTTGCAAGCTAACGCTTGCATTGCTTGACCTTTGTTATGTATCTCGCACGCAAGCTATCACTAGGCTAGGGTCACTTCAAATTAAGTAAAATTAAAAAAATCAAAATAACAAAAATAAAAACCTTTATTTTGGCAAAAAGAATTGTCAAACATTTTTTATAATAACATTCAAATGTTAATCAAAAATATAAAAAAGCAAAGAAAAATAACTAATTTTTATTTCATTTTAATTTTATGTTCGTGATTACAATTATTAAAGAAGTCCCCAAAGAGCGTATCAATACTAGCATAGCTGAGTACTACGTCATACTTGGTGCTTTTTGTAGTGAATGTGTAACTTTTAGTTGATGATTTCTAACACAATTTTGTATGAAAGATGTCTTCTTTGTTTGGTTTTTAACTTAGGAAATGTTATTAAATTTAGGAATATACATTCACATGTAAATAAATTACAAAATTTATCGTTACAAATGCAAAAGTTTGAAAGCATTTTTTTTTAAGCTTTTTCAAGTGTTTGTTACAACTCGTTCATTTCTTAATAACTAAATAGTTGTAACATTCGAAACTGTCTATATTAAGAACAAAGAACAAACTATAGAATAAGTTAAGATTTAAAGCCTATTGTGCCTCAGGCGTCGTCGATATTGTAGTACAAAATGTGCCTTTTTTGTGCCTGTTTCGGGTCATCTTAAGTGGCCCACATTATTGTCGAGCTTGTGGTGTGAAAAAACTGTACGTAGAGGTGTGTTTTTTTATTCATTATTGTATAGTGTGTGTTCTTATAGTAAATGAAGTAAATATTTATTGAAATAATTGCTTAATTTTTTTAATGATTACATTTTATATTCAACAAACCGGAAAAAAATCGCTTGTAGCAATTTTACCATCGAATTTATAACATACCAAAAGGGTGAACGTACACATTAACACATATTCTATTAGCTTATTTAACAATAATTCTAACAACATATCATATTATATAGTTTTCATACGTAAATATTAAGATATTGCCATTTTAATGACACGCGCCACGTAGGCAATAAATCACTCGTTTAGGGTTTGACAGATGCGCCAAAGCGGCTATTTTGGCCCGGACTGCTGAGAGGTTAAAAGTTATCTATCAAATAAATTATAACATGACTAAATTTAAGAGTGAAACAATTGACAACAACAATTTTATTCATACAACTTCAATTTTTAACTTGTTTAGATTGTATTCTAAAGTGTGAATAAATTTTATATATTGAGTATTGAAAAATTGGCCCTAAAACAAATAATGCTATGTTATATGATGAAACATTGCTTACAGTATAGTGATCTTCCCTTTTTGTAGTTATTTGTTTACTTAACCTTGCACATACTCTCATCTATAAAACTAATCCTCTCACTTAAAATAATTAATGTATTAAATTATTTCAAGCGAGAATAAAGATTTTAAATCACAAAAATTCAGAGATTGGTGTCTGTTCTTTCCTCTAGATTTAGTTGTGTGGTTGAACATCAGCCTATTGGAGCTTGATACTTTAAGAGAAGGCGAAACACTGGCTGTAATAGCTCGGAATAATAAAGGTGCATCGGATCCCGTAATTTTACGAGAACTAGTTTACAGAGATGCTGCAAAGCAAACAGGTAAGTCTTTGCTAATCAAAATCTGTTCAGTTTCATTTAAATTTTAGTAAAATCTTAGATTGAGAATTTCAAAGGGATATTTAAACATAACAGTATTAAAATATTTGATAGAATCGGGTGTTACGTTGCAGAAATTCATTATAATAAAGATATAAATAGTTACTTTTAAACCATCTGCTCAATTAAATACAATGATGTGTCTTACCTAGATTGAAGAGCACCTCCCGCCTTCCCTCAATTGCATGCACTAATCCCGTCACTACTACTTCCAAGACCACTATTCTAGGAAGGACACACTATCGATGATAATACTGTACTGTACTGTATTATCGTCGATAGTGTGTCTTTCCTAGAATACTGGTGTTGGGAGTAGTGATGTTGGGAGTAGTGATGTTGGGAGTAGTGGTAACGCGATTAGTGCATGCAATTGAGGGAGGGCGGGAGGTGCTTTTCAATCTAGGTAAGACACGTCATTGTATTTAATTGAGCAGATGGTTGCAAAGTAACTATTAATATCTTTATTACAGTATTGAAATTTAATTTCGGTAGTAATTTCATTCTAAAGCACAAAATGTAATAATTTTTTTACGTTTATTTAGAGAACACAACTCGATCAGATTCACGATTCCCAGCTGCAGCAGCTTGTGCAGCATTAGCGGCTATTCTTGCTGCGATTGGAGCTGTTGTAGTACTTATTGTGAAAAGGTAATTTAGACATAGTTTGTATTCAAGTTACCTGTAAATATATTCTTATAGAAGTGGCATTTATTTATATTTTCTTATATAGTAATAGAAATACTGATTTAAGTTTCTTTATGTATCACGTTTTATTCTCTCAAATCAGTCTGTGAGGCCGCTGTGTAGTGGTGGTTTGGGAATATCCACTCCCCTGTATCCTCCCGTGAGTGTCGTGAGAGGCGACGGAAGGCAACAAACTGGAATACGGGCAGCAGCATCGTCCTAAAACATTTTAAAACGGATAATTTAATAGATTACTTTCTCAGTAAGCCCGTAAGAAATCATTCTTAGTTTTATAATTTTTTTATTATTACGTTAATTTTGCGATCATCAAACCACCTGCCAAAGCGAAGAATAAGGAAAATCGAAGAAGAAGAAATTTCTAAAAATCTGCGACGCGTGTTTGTTTTTTTTTTTCTAGTCACTAAGGGAAGTGTTAGAAATTAAATAGCAGTAAAGTGAGTTCAGTTAAACAATTGATATTGCCGTATGTGAAAAATGACTGACTTTATGACTCTAAGCAGGATATTTGTATCGCAACAACCACTTTTGCTAGTAGGATTGACCGTTTATGAATATGGTAAAATACTCGGAGTATGTCAGTGATATTTACTCTTTAGGCAGTTACAAAGGCAAATAAAGTGATATATTCTCTTATTTTAACTGATATCAAAAAGGAGGAGGTACTCAACTCAGAACTTTTTCCTAGGTGAACCGATTTTGATGTTTTGAAAGTTGGTGCTTCTCATGTAATTCCATATAAATTTGATCAAGATCTGACTTGTAGTCGAGAATTTCAAAGAGAACATTACAGTATTGGAATAATTTTGAGTTATCCTTAATAATACACATTTAATTGACTTCGATTACATTGATGATGTTCTCATTTTATTTTTATTGAAGTCGGTTGTACAAGAATTTTTTTACCACTTGTAAAACTACGTTAAATTTCTAACAGAAAAAATCATAAAACGACATTCGCATTTAATGTTTTGCGTTTTATGTTCAGACGTAGCGAGAGGGCTTCAACGAGCAAAAGGCCTTCTCAAAGTGTGGTGCAAGTGGATGCCAACGGCAGACGTTTCTTAATTGCCTACCCTGCGCCAGCTGAAAAGATGGAAACAAAACCGGATATTCTTAATCCAAAATCCGGTAAGCATGATTTTATTTAGTATCCATACAAACAAAAACAATTGAATGTCTATTTGTAATGTCAAAATATTAGTTTTTTACTAAATGTATATGAAAGTATAAACAGTACTTACAACAAAAATATGATTTTTAAAAGTTTTGTCTCTCTGTCTGCCTGTTTGTTCCGGCTTATCTCCAAAACGGCTCTATCGATTTTGACTAAACTTTCACTGACAGATAGCTGATATTGTAAGAAGTAGCTTAGGCTACTTTTATTTTAGCAAATGAATAAAGAATTAAAAAACTGGTTTTGCCAACCCTCTTGCTTTTACGTGGTAGGGCCATGCTGCAGTTATATTAGTAGTATAGTTGTAGCACGAACTCTAGGCTCGACCGGTGAAGGACCACACTCTCACAGTATACCAGCGTAAAATAGTAGCTTAATGTTGCTGTGTTTCGTATGGTGAGTGTAGAGAACCGGAGACCCTTTTTACTGGAAACGAGACATTCCATCTTAGTCCTCAAACGCATCTGCATTTTGATTCGTAGTGGAGGATAGATGTAGATGTCTATGGGCCACAGCAACCACTTACCATCAGGTGGACTGTGTGCTCGTTTGTCACCTTATCCTATAAAAAAAGCTTGACAACTATGCCAAATATCCCCTCGATGAGTCAATTCATGGGGGAGGTCCATGTTCAGCAGTAGACTTTAACAGGCTGCAACGGTAACAGTAGCGGTAGGTATTAAAAGCAGAAAATAAACGGCTGATTGGCTTTAAAATAAATTATGAAATGTATACTGCGGGCAAAACACACGCAAGAAGCAAATTAATACGGATTGACCTTGTGCAGGTTGCGACTAAGGTGTTAATAATTTTTTTTTTTATAGGATAGGGTGACAAACGAGCACACAGTCCACCTGATGGTAAGTGGTTGCTGTGGCCCATAGACATCTACATCTATCCTCGATTACGAATTAAAATGCAGATGCGTTGTCACCCGTGAGGACTGAGATGGAATGCCTCGTTTCCAGTATAATGGGTCTCCGGTTCTCTACACTCACCATACGAAATACAGCAGCATTAAGCTACTATTTCACGCTGGTATTCTGTGAGAGCGTGGTCCTTCCCCGGTCGAGCCGACCCATTCGTGCTACAACTATACATCTAATATAACTGCAGCATGGCTCTACCACGTATATATATATAAATTTACTGACTTGCTGTGTAATAGTTACGAATTAGAGCAATAAAAATTACAAATTATCGAAATTAAGGTCACCACGATCATGCCATTTATGACATTGCATTTTTATAAGCCACTTATTTTTTTCCTGAAAAATAAATGGTTATTTCACAAAGAAAAGTATATAAGTGGTAGAGCCACTCTGCAGCTATAATATGGTTGTAGCACGAATGCGTCGGTTCGAACTGGTTAGAACCACGCTTTCACAGAATACCAGCGTAAAATAGCAGCTTAATGCTGCTGTATTTCGTATGGTGAGTGAAGAGAACCGGAGAACCTTTTTACTGGAAACGAGGCATTCCATTTTAGCTTTCAGAGGTGACAACGCATCGCAATTTTTATTCTTAATCGAGGATAAACAACATCCACTAACCACCAGGTGGACTGTGTTTTAGTTTGTCACCCTTATACTAAAAGTAAATAGATAACATCTGAACAGATATCTCAGTTTTCCTGCAAGTGCGTAGCGGTTCTATAAATCATGGTCACAATTTTAATTTTTTATGTGGTTTTACCCCCTCATAAATATAATAGGAGAGAGTTGAATATGGGCTGTAACTTTTCTCTTTGCTTTTTAAATGTTTAGAACAAAACTGTTATATTAATGTATGATGGTGAATAACTGAATGAGGGAAATAATAAGAGTTAATCAATGTGCCTGCCAAACATAGCTACTATGGCAAACTTCGCACCTACTCGTATGAGGCCTATATTCCTCCCTTTTTGGCAGCATAATGAATAAATAAAAGAAGTAAATTTCAAAGTATGTGTGTACATAAACTGTTAAATAAATAAATAAATTTTGTACGACAATATTTGATACAACTTACATAACATATTAATACTTTTTTAGTAACAGTTGGGATAAAATCGAGCACATTGTCCACCTAATGGTATGTGGATGCTGTCATTCTATAAATAGTATTTATCACATCAATACAATTTATAATATGACATAATCCGCGGACACACTGTCTATTTGCACAAGTAATTAAGAGGAACGGTTTGTAGTCGGAAAAGGGGCTCTACCTAATCTAGTATTAAAAGATGTTATTATTATTGTTGAAGTTCTTATTAAGGAGGCTTTCCTATATAATACTATTTTGTTAATAGAGAGCGAGCCCCCGCGTGTAGTGTTGGAGTCCAGTGACAGCAAAAGCTATACTCTTCGAGATATCCACAGCGAGGGCCACTCTTCGGAACCCTACAGTCAACATCTCTCTCACGACGATGTGGTACTTCTTACAATTTATAACAAAATTCATAAAAGATAAGCTATTTACAGAAAATCAAAACAAAAGTACACTAAATTGTTTTAACTCAATGCATCAGTCAGAACATCAGTAGTTTTTTTTTTTTAAATTAAACGCTATATAATCCGTAAAATATATCCGTAAATCTGTATTTGCGTAAATTTATGAAATTATTGTTCAAACTTTAATATCAAGAGACTTGTAAACAACGATATTACCTCTTAAATTAACAATTTACAGCAAATACCATAGCAGGTTTTTTTTGTTACAGATTCCACTGAGATAACAAGAAGACTCGCAAAAATGTGACCTGTAAATAAATCATCCAAAGACTACATTGTAAATTCCAAGAAATTGCCAATGAATTTTAATATTAAGGCTACCAACACGGACGGAAAAATATGCAAACTTAATGATATAGAGCTGAAAATGTATAAAGCGCCCTAGAACTTACAACTTTGCTTCTAATACGCGAGATACATACATACACACAAATGAGAATTGGCACTTGATGTATTTGTGTGCGTGTATCAAACAAAATTGTAGGGATCTACGGTGCTTCATACATTTCCAATGAAACACCACGTCCATATTTTTTACATCCGTGGCTACTGATAGATGAATTCTTCCATATCAGTATATAATGTCCTATTTTATGAGGTAATAGACATGCATGTAAGATATTGGCAAGAGGTTTTTATTCGCTGATTTCAAATGATTGTAAAACGTTACTAAGTGTTATGATATATTTTCTATTATAGTCATGCATCCATCATCAATCGTGCTTCTCGTAAATTTTATTCGATGTATCTAAAAAACACCAAGTGACACCTTGTTAATTGTAAATAAGCAAGTTACCAATGAAATTGTCTATAAATTTTAATCGTGTTAATTTACCACAGCCTCAGCGTTAAAAGAAAATATACTGTAATAATCAGCATAATTTATTTAATAAATAATTAAATAAATTATGCTGATTATTACAGTATATTTTCTTTTATTGCATTTCCATTTAAGATTGGATATAAAGGGATGACTTAACGCCAATTGGCATATACCAGCTCAGAAATGGAGTACTTTGAAAATATGTGAAATATAAATAATTTAACACGTATTGCAGCGTATAAACTGCTTTATAACTTACACGGTGGGCTAGCGACATCAAAAATATACTTGAAATATTTATTGAATTTGTTATATGGAGATTTCTTCACAATGTTTACTTTCACCGCTAAACACGTGATAAATGGTCACTTATCATTGCAATTAACAATTTAGTTAGTGCCGGCAGTGATCTAACTTGGATTGTCCGTGTTTGACGGTGGGTGGTCAAAAGTCAGGGAAAATTCTCACCCAAACACAAGTACCATGTTCAAAGCCTATAATAAAAGAGAAATCTTAAATGTACTGATAAGTTCTCTTAGTCTCAGTATGCACCCTCAAAGCCACAAATCATTAGCCACTTTTCATATTTAAGTCCACCGTAGGGCGTGGACCTTTCAAAGAATGGAAAGATCTATCTATACTCACTACATTGAGCCAACGGACTGGTGTTATAATGAATTGTTGCCAAAATTCAAACAATGTCATTGTTATACAAAATATCTTTTTGTAATTTTAATTTTTGTAATACCTGCCAATCAAAATGAAATATCAAATAGAAACCTCATTGAAGCAATCTCGCTTCGTGAAGATTTGAATTAAATAGATTTAAATTGTATTTAAGGTAAATTCTATTGTAATTATAAATGTTGATTCTTAAATAAAATTCTGTTTTTATGTACATATTTTTGTATGATTTAAGAATGTCCGATAATTAACGTCTACAATTAAATGGTTTTCTTCGTTAATAGTAATGCGTACAGCAAAGGAGTTGTCTAGTTTGCCACATTTCTTTCTGAATTTCCCTCCAATTACACCGCGTATCTTCACGGTAAGAGTGAAAAGGCTTTTATTACACTAAGGCAAAGTAATTTACTGACAACTTATGGGTAAAAAAGATTTTTGAGTGGCAGTATCGTGGCGGTAAGCAAATCGTAGGGCTTGCTCTCACAAGATGGAGTCATAACCCGATAGGAAATGCAGGAAGTCGATAAATGCAGAAGGCTCAGGACCGTGCTTGCTGCGCTTTAGAGGAGCATAACTGAACATAAGGTCTTTGAGGATCAGGTGTGATTGAAGTCAAGCAGTGATCTATAATAAGTATTTTCAAAATATAAGCCTACAAGATCGCTTTTATCTACAATTAAACTCATCTTTTCGAGTTTAGTCACCATACTTTTCCTTCTTCATCAATCAGTTTTTAAAAGTCTACTGCTGGACACGCATCATTTCCGTTATAAACAGGATTTGGTGGAAGCATCACGCTTGGCAGGCGTATTGAGGATTGCAGTAGCAGATGTCTCGCACCTTTGACGTTGATCTTCGTCGCGGTTGTTAGCATGACTGATTTACATGTAGTCCAGACCTTTAAAAAAGAAGGACGTTCTTAGTGCGACCGTATCAATATCTTAGACGTTAATTAATTGATCTGCATTTTAGGGTAGTTAGCTTCAACCGGGTTAAAGTGTTATCCTGTACAAAAGCAATTCGTAAAATGATTAGTACTTAATAGTTATTTACCTTTGTAATTGCCGTTCAGCAGTACTGGCCATTTCAAAATCAAAATAATTTTTGTTTGCCTGAAAATTCTCGTTTCAAATTAATTTTATTTTAAAAAAATGAAATTCTTTTTTAAATATTTCTTTTCTAAATATTATTATAATTCGTACATTGAATAGCGTTATGTTTTCATAACATTTGAATCTTTTTGTCATCGTGGATACGTTAAAAATTCGAGTAATTTTCTCTTTAATCCCCATAAAATCCCATGCTGTCACATGGGGCCGTCAAATCCCGAGCGGTCACATGCGACCGCACCTACAGCACTTTACACAATTAAAACTTGTATTTAGAGACTACTTTTTTATGAAGAAGTTTGGCAATATAAAATCTTTATAATATTGTCTATCTTGTGGTCTGAACAAAAGTCGGGTTTTACTTTATTACAAAAAGTCTACTGTATTTTGGTAACAAAAAACGGGTAAACACCAAGCGGATGTCGGCAGCGTGAAAATATCTGTTATTTCTGTATATTACTCAAAATTATTTACGTAAAAAGATAAATTTTATTCTCACAAAAACTTTCATACCAATTTTATTATAAAACATTATAGTAAAACACTAGAAAAATCCAAAAATCAACGCAGCAACAGCCAAATGAAAATGGCGTACGTAATTAACGTAGATTATAAATAAATTATCCATAGACTAACTGACTTTTTACTTCACTGGAGGATAGAAAATTTCATATTGATTCTATAATGTCAAACTCCTGCAAAGAAAAGTAGTCTTTAAACGTAAGAATTTATGGGTTAAATTGCTGTGGGTGGGTGTGGTAGATCCGACCACCTGGGATTTGACGGAATATCGCCGTGGTCGGATCCGACCATTTGGGGTTTGGAATATGAGTATGCCATCTTGGCAGAAACGCGACACAATCGGCACGCAACACCAACGACATTTACGGAGCGAATACTACAAACGAAAGCACCACCTGATTGATTTGCTCGCTTCCGTTCCGGAAATTTCGACCTGCATTAAAGGCGTATAAGAAATTTGGAGTAGGGCAACGGAACCGAAGGGGCCAGCAGCTGGCCGACTTTAAGACTTAAGAGTTCATCGAAAGAGGGACTCTTTATGATGAACTCTTTCTTCCAGAAGCGGCCCCAAAGGAAGTGGACCTGGTCCAGCCCCGACGGTTCGACAAAAAATGAGATTGACTTCGTTATGACGACCAGACGCCAACTGTTCAGTGATGTCTCAGTGATCGCAAGGGTGAAAACCGGCAGCGATCACCGAATGGTTAGAGGCACACTGAACCTAAACGTTAAGTTGGAGAGGTCTCGTCTAATGAAGTCAACGCTCCGTCCCCCTCGTGCTCTAATTCAGAATCCCGAAAACTTTCAGCTCGAGTTACGTAACCGCTTTCAGTGCCTAGAAGATTGCAATCCAGTGGATGATATGAATGACAAGCTCGTGGAAACTGTCCATGCGGTCGGAGCTAAGTTCTGCAAGACCCGCCGCAGAAGAACACAAAAACTCTCCGATCACACTCTTAATCTCATGGCTGCTAGACGGGAGATGAGGCTGCAATCGTCAACAGATTTGACAGCATACAGGCAACTGAACAGACAGATCTCCAAATGCATGCGGCGAGACTTACGCAACTTTAATACTGCTCGTATTAAAGAAGCGATCGAGCGGAACCAGGGCTCTAAAGTCTTTGCCAGAGATCTGTCTGCCAGTAAGAGCCAACTGTCAAAGCTGAAGACTGAGTGTGGCAGCATCGTTTCCGGGACACCTGAGATTTTGAGTGAGATTGAGAGGTTCTATGGGCAGCTGTACACATCATCGTTGGAGCCACACGCAAGTGTGAGTAACGATCCAAGAGCAAGTCTTATCCGACACTATTCCGATGATATCCCGGACGTCAGTCTAAGCGAGATTAGAATGGCTCTCCAGCACCTTAAAAACGGCAGGGCCCCAGGCGAGGATGGAATTACAGCGAAGCTTCTGAAAGCGGGTGGAACACCGGTACTTGAAGTCCTTCATAAGCTCTTCAATTCCGCCCTCCATGGTGGCACTACTCCAGAGGCGTGGAGCAGAAGTGCGGTGGTCTTGTTCTTTAAGAAAGGCGACAACGCTCTCTTGAAGAACTACAGACCGATTTCGCTTCTGAGCCGCGTCTACGTGCTGTTTTCGAGACTCATTACGAATCGCATCGCACGCAGACTTGACGACTTCCAGCCTCCCGAACAAGCCGGTTTCCGAAAAGGCTTCAGTATCATAGACCACATACATACCCTGCGGCAGATTGTACACAAAACTGAAGAGTACAATCTGCCACTTTGCCTGGCGTATGTGGACTATGAGAAAGCCTTTGATTCCGTCGAAATTTGGGCGGTGCTACAGTCCCTTCAGCGGTGCCAAGTTGACTGTCGGTATATCGAAGTGTGAAGTGTTTGTACAGTAGGGCTACGATGGCTATCCGAGTACAGAACCAGAGCTCGAAACCTATCCAACTGCAGAGAGGTGTAAGACAGGGTGACGTTATATCCCCGAAACTCTTCACCGCTGCATTGGAAGACGTTTTCAAGCTACTGGACTGGAAAGGATACGGTATTGACATCAATGGCGAGTACATCATTCACCTTCGATTTGCCGACGATATAGTTCTTATGGCAGAACCGCTGGAGGACTTAAGCACTATGCTCAATGACCTCAATAGTGCCTCCCAACGGATAGGTCTTAAGATTAACATGGACAAAACAAAGATCATGTTCAATGTCCATGTCACACCTATGCCGGTAGTTCTTGGGAGCACTATGCTTGAAGTTGTTGACGAGTACGTTTACCTGGGACAAATAGTCCGACTAGGTAAGTCCAACTTCGACCGAGAGGTCAATCGACGGATTCAACTCGGCTGGGCAGCGTTCGGGAAATTACGACATATATTCTCGTCAGGTATACCTCAATCTCTGAAAACTAAAGTGTACAACCAGTGCGTGTTGCCAGTGATGACTTACGGATCTGAGACGTGGTCCTTCACTGCTGGCCGTATGAGGATGCTCACGGTCGCTCAGCGAGCTATGGAGAGGGCTATGTTCGGAGTTTCTCTCGTGATAGACTCAGAAATGAGGATATCCGCAGTAGAACCAGAGTGACCGACATAGCCCAACGGATTAGTAAGCTGAAGTGACAATGGGCCGGCCATATAGCTCGAAGAACCGATAACCGATGGGGAAGAAAGGTTCTTGAGTGGCAGCCTCGTACCGGTAGGCGTAGTGTAGGGCGACCCCCCACTAGGGGGAGTGACGACCTGGTAAGATGTGCGGGAAGTCGATGGATGCAGGTGGCTCAGGACCGTGCTTTGTGGCATTACTTGGGGGAGGCCTATGTTCAGCAGTGGACTTGTGAATGGCTGTGATGATGATGATGATAAAGCTAATGATACTCAATCTACTAGCTAATTGACTTTCTAAGATGATACTTAATCTACGATATATATATATATATATATATATATATATATATATATATAGTAGCTTTCGACGTTAACATCATAACAATATTCTACTTGTGCCAAATTGTAATGGTGAAAAAGCTTGACAAATGGGTGCCTCATAAACTCAATGATCGCCAGCGCGAAGTACGCGTCGAGACGTAGCTTGCACTGGTCAACAGGCATACAAATAAAGGGACTCTGAACAGTATTGTTACCTGCGACGAAAAAGAGATTCTATTTGACAATCGCAAGTGCTCAGCAAGTTGATTGGATCGTGATTCAGCACCTAAACAATGCTATAAACGAAAACTTACCCCTAGAAAAGTTATGGTTACTGTTTACTGGTCTAGCGCCGGTGTGATTTATCATAGCTTCTTACCAAATGGGATGAGCGTTACTGCGGATGTGTACTGCAAAGACCTGAACGCAATGACGGGGAAGCTCGCTCGTCTTTAACCAGCTTTGGTGAATCGCTTGTGCCTGCACGTCAACGAGTGACCTCGTACTGTACAATACATGGTCTCCAAGTAACAAGAGCTGGGGTTGGAAGCTCTCCGTGATCAGCAGCACGCACCAGACCTTGCGCCTATAGATTTCTACTTTTTCCAGAATTTGTTCAACTTTTGGCGGTAAATCAATTCAATACCCGAAAGCCAGTACAAAATGCCTTTGAAGAATTGTTTTCCTCCCGTCCAGCTGGTTTCTGCCCTTCTTGCAGTAAGCTGCTACTGCGTTGGCAAAGATGCATCGATTGCATAAGTAATCATATTTTGGTTAATAGAAATAAACCTTTACCGTTACAGCCTATTAAATTCCACTGCTGAACATAGGCCTGCCCCGTATATTGCCATATAGGGAGGATATTTGCCCCAGTCGTCAGCTTGCCATGCTCGGCAAGCGGGTTGGCAACCGCATTTTTTTATTTTTAACTGTTATTAGAAAGACGCTGCTGCCCATCTCCAGGTTTGTCGCCTCCTGGTTTTTCCCCTCTGTCGCCTCTTACGACACCCATGTCATGATATGGGGTAGTGGATATTCTCACGCCGCCACTACACGGTATAATACACGATATAATACAAGTACAAAGTATAGAAAAAATAATTATTTCATAAAAAACGGCGATTTCATAGGAAAACACCTAATGTATAGTATATAAATGAAATACAAATGACCTAAGAATGGCACCTTGTTCAATGTCAATTAGTGTACTAACTCAAAAATGCTTTCTATTATAAACTCTTCACCATTAAAATATACCACAATTCATTTATACTCATATTTAAATCGATTGTTTAATAGTTTATCGTATCTTTTCTTCAAAACGCAGGAATTTTGGATAACTTATGAGTCTACTTTATTCTCAAAAGAACGTTGTTCAGAAATCGTAGCTTGTTAAACTATTGTGAATGTTGTTTCTGTAAAATACCTTGCTATAATAATTTTTACTAACCCGTAGCAAAAATCTGAAAAATTATTCCTAATCAATATTATTAATTACAAAAAAAAAACATAAAATCTGTAGAGAGAGAATTATAACTATAGACGATATGTTTCATATTCCTACACGCACGCTCGATTTTGAATTGCGTACATGTGTGTTGGTATACTTCACTCATCTTCGAAATTAACGATCACTGAGCTTTAAGCTTATGAATTACCACTTATTTAGCACTTAAAATTACAATTCATAAATTCATTTAGTACCAGCTGGGATTGAACCTGGGTTGCTTGCGTATTGTAAAGTTTACAGTCAGCACTTAGCCCCTCAGCTTCCACAACTACTTAAAGTAGTTAAATTCCTTTACAAGTAATTTGCACCTATCTTTACAAAAATAAAATCTCATAGATCTTGTATCTTCGTGTTACAATTTTATTGGATTAATCCTCTTAGCTTAATCCGATAATAAGAAATTAACGCTGATTCAATTAGTAAAGATTTTACGACGTTGCTCAGATTTCAAGTTAAATAGATAAAAAATATAAAGTATTTATATATTTTTTGTCTATTTCAAAATGCTACTTATTGTGATCGTGTTCATCCTGCTTTTTAGTAAGAATGGTGGTTGGTGAGTATAATTTTGGAGAAAATGTTAAAGAATTAGTTAATTTTATATAATATCGATTTGAAAGTAGACCGACTCGGTGGAAAGATTCATTACTCATCCATACGAGGATAATTGACTACATCATTCTTAGTCTGCGGCAGATAGTGGACAGCCGCAGGCTGTTGAAGATTGACAGACACTGCTGAACATAGGTCTCTCCCAAACCGCACCATCTGGCCCAAACTTCAGCTGTACGTATTTGATTTGTTGCCATCCACCTTGCGCAGTTTATCGTTCCATCTAACTAGGGCGCATCCAATACTGCGTTTACATAAACGCGGTCTTCACTCTTTGACACATCTACTCCAACAGTTATCGCTTCTGCGACAGATCTGGCCACCCTACGGTCACTTCAGCTTGAAAATACGTAAAACTATATCAGTGATCTTCGTTTTCCCCCAGATTTATTCAGTATAAATCTTATCCACCAGAAAAACTCCAAACATAGCTATTTCCATCGCTCGCTAGGCGGCATTGAGTTTGTAGAGAAGCCGAACCGTTTGTGTCCATGTTTCGGCACCATATGTGAGTACGAGAAGAACGTACGGGCGACGTTAATTACACATGACAAAGCAATGCTGCCCGTTCCAATTGAATCAACCTATTGGCTTGTTTCTATATCTGTAGATTTACTCTTGGACAACTTCAAGAATATCACTATCAACGATAATCTAATCTGGTATGACATGACCTTTAAAATGACTTTCGTCTTTAGAGTACTTACGTACACATAGCTAAACACATTGGCAGAATTCTTTTAGGCTGCTTAGTATATCTTGTAGTTCCCGCAGCAATTCCAACATGACGACGATATCGTCGGAAAAGCGTAAGAGTAAAATGTGTTCGCCGTTTATATTAATACCGCGACCATTCCAGATTTCTATTTTAAAACATCTTACGTTGTATTTGTAAACAGTTTCGGGGATATTATGCCCCCCTGTCTCGTTCCACGATGCAACACACAAGAGAATTTGTATCAGTTTTTTCTGCCAAAGGACTAACATTAACTGCTTTTCTCTCTATCTACCTCTCACTTTCTTCTCATTTTCTTTTTCTACTCTACAACTGTTGATGCATGGGTTCAATATCTACATAACCCCTTCTCTTAAGACCATATATCATGATGATGCGCTTTATATTTTGATTAAATGTAAAGACCAAAAACTTATTCGAGTAAATCACACGTTCATGTCATAATTCGTCAAACATTGAATTCCTTATGAAATATTGGATAAAAGGACAAAAACTCACAGCATCAAATGAACATTATTTCTGAACACACCCTTGTTCATTAAAGTAGATAAAATAACTTTTCATTCGGTTTTCATAAAATTTTTGATTGCGCGTTATTAATTCATGAATTTTATTCCATATTTTTATAATACGAAAAATGCTACTATATTTGCGGTTTAATTTTTTTTTGAGTGTGGTGACAAATGAGCACTCAGTCCACCTGTTGTTAAAAGAATCAATATGCGGATGAGTTGTCAACCCTGAGGACTATGATGGAATGCCTCGTTTCCAGTAAACAGGAAATTTAATTTAAGGTGATTATGAAAAAATCATATGCGTATTATATTTTTTGTAAAGTATCAGTGCCATAAGTTTCTACTCCGTTCACATGATGTACCCTATTTTTTCCTGACGGTAAAAAAAGTCATCCAGTATACATGCAATATGTAACAAAAACCCTGTAGTTCCCGTTAAGTGCGTTATCAGAATCAGTATTCAAACGTATAGAAATTACTTCAGAATACTCGACATAAAATAACCAAATTAAATTTTAATTAATAATATTTGTAAATTTTATGTGGATTGATTAGCTCTGCCTGGAACTATCGAGAGCGGCGCCCGGCCTTGGCGTATATCAAAGACGGGGCGCGCGTTAGACCGTTAAGCCAGTCCCTAAAAGGTGGGGTTTAGTGGGTAAAAGTCTCCACATAACCACGCAGCCGGCTGCGTGGTATGCTTTGAGCATTCCCCACCTCCCTCCTGTTGGGTTTGGGTCCTGGAGGGTTGCCCATATTTGCTTCGGGCGCAAAAAAAAGTGCGGCATACCTACACTACCTGCACTAAAATCGTGACCTCGTCACATTACAGCTGTTATCACTTTTAGTAGTCAAACACTAATTCATCACTATGTCTGCTTGACGACCACGAAGATGTTGTTCAATATGTCCATCCTGTACCAACTATTATTTATTCTGTGCTTATATATTATATACCTCTATACATTTGCGACACCGGTTTATAATTTCTGAACGCACGCGTTGCATAACAGATATTTCGGACTTTATTTTTTCAAAGGATGCAACTATACGCATACGCATTTCCGCCTTGGTATCGCATGTTATTTGGAATACAGTTTTTGGAATGCAGCTTAATTGTACCCCAGGGATAAAGAATAAAAGGATGAGATCAGGTGATCGCGCCGGCCAGTTGATCGATCCACCACGGTCAATCAATCTTTCTCCAAATTCAATATCCAAAAAACTACTTACACAAATATAATCAAGAAAATACGGACCAATAATTTCGTCACCTATAATTCCCGCCCACACATTGGTTTTCCATCGGTGTTGCAAGTGATTTGCTTTATAAGAATGCCGATTTGTCGTTGATCACACGTGTTCATTATGAGCGTTAAATGCACCTGTTAATGCTAAATGCACCTGTTGTACGTGCACCTGAGAGAAGAAAAGGATACAGGTTTGATTGCATTATCCTTGTGCAAGTAAAGTACTCCTAAATGTATTGTTATCCGCTTCCTTCCTCCACCAAAGTGGACAGCTTGTATTTTCTCATTATACTTGCAGCAAAAATTTTCACTGTAATCTACATGAATTAGAATGTTGTTTATTGTTAGATTTTTATTTAGATTTTATATTTGTATAGCTTAATATTGATGTGCTATAATGCCAATATCTGAAAAAGTGGTAATACTGCTTCCAGGTTTCCTCCTTTTCAAATGAACTGACTTCATAAATCCATTGTCGATATGTCACCAACTGATTAGACATTGGTAACTAGTACTCCAAAGAGGTTGAACATTCCCTGAATAGACATTTAGTGGAATGCAGGTTATTGTCGCTAAAGCTGAAGTCAAGCCACAAAATTTCAATGCAGACTTCATGCGATTTAGATATCATCAGCTTAATATTGGCATGCTGTATGCATTGACAAGTATTTCGGTCATTAAAGTTTTGCCAACTAACCCAAAAGGGTCTGGATCTGCAAAAGGTTGATAAGCTTATCTTATAATTGACTGTGCTTAAAAACTTTTGATGTAAATTATAAAGTGTATCACATAAAATACGCTTTTGTTGAGTTTTACTATATTTTGTATTACGATAGTCTTTTTCCCCGGGCACTTTCTTGAATTTTCATCTTTCTCTAAAAATTTAATTACATCGTCCTGTACCTTCAGTATTTTATTATTTTTCGAGGTTATTGTGGTACACGAAATCTGTTTTCTATGACTCGGAACTACGCCTATAGAGTAAGAGTACCGGAAAAGACGCGTTTAAATCGGTGCCAACTCTAGAGCACACGTCCTCAGCATAATTGTGGGGATTTCGTCAGGGCCACTCGACTTGTGGATGTCCAAGGAGATATTACATAGTACACACACTGCGAGTTGATCGGCGGTGTGTTACCCCGTCATCAAACGTCGATTTGGACGCAGTTAGAGAACCTAAAAGATCGGCTTTCTTTTTTAAGGTGTGAGCCAGTGAGACGTCCTTCTTGTGCAGAAGTGGTAGTGGTCACTTATAGAAATTCCCTTGGACAGACTTGGCGAGACACCAGAATGCACGGTTTTCCGAAGGAAGGCGAACTAATTTCTCTCCAATTCTGTCAATATGCTCATACTTTTCTTTGCCAATAACTCCTTTGAAAGACGTAGAGGCGGAGTAATACTTGTTTAGATCCCGAGCCGCCGAAGCGTCATCCCAAGCCTAAAAACACTCCTGTTTGCTGCGTAAAGCAGTTTCAAAGCAGCGATCAAATCAAACCAGCCTCCCATAGGTACCGCAGATGATGGAATAAACAGTTACATTCCCTGTAGCACCACATAAGTGACAGAGTCAGCAACAGCACTGGGACCATCCGGCAAGAAGCAAATCCACCTCCATTGGTAAGATGCATAGAAAGAGCGCATTTCGACCCAATCTAACGACCTGTAATGCTAAACACTGCGGCAGCGTACAGAACTTAAACGCAAAGGAAGCGTAAGTGGCACCACACTCTGGATCAGTCAATAATCCGAAGAGCCGAGAGGGGCGTCGACGGAAACCTGATATCCGTCCAGATGAGAGGTCAGAAGGTCTAACAAGGAAGGTATATTTTTTTCTTTTTAAAAAACGTTACCCCTACACTAGGATTTTCTCTTGTATCGTGTTTACAAACATAAATTGCACAAGGACAAACATCCAGACCCGGGACAATTATTTATATGCGATTCAAATACTTGTTCCGTGCGGGATTCGAACCCGCCAGCCCCAGCGCAGATACTCATTGCTAAGTCGTCGTCAATATATGATCTTCCACATCTGGAATCTACTTAGGCGAAGTAACCAGTTATGTCAGACCATTTGCCAAAGCAAAGTCATAAACAGATCTCCTTGCACGTTAAACGTGGACGGAGCCATTTGGCGTGGTGAGCGTTAAATCAGCAAGTATCACGATCTCTGCGAATGGGATCTGTGGGTTTAGTGTACATACATTCAACAAAAACCGAAAAACTTTTAATTGAAACGCAATTTTTAAATGGTTTAGCACTACGTGGCGAATAACTTAATATCAGTCCCAGCTAGCGACATCTGTTGAAAGGAAAATTATAAGCCCTTAACACTAGTAAAAAGAGCTATGATGCTACTATTGCGTAGTTCCAGCTGAAAGCTTGGACAAGTATAGGGCATTACATTCCAGTACTTAGGCGTGTTAATGTACTTGTATTTTTTTTTGTCAAAAAAACGATACTCTCGTACTGGGATTTTCTTTTTTATCGTAGAGTCGTTTTGTATAGTGGCAAAAATACAACCATTCAGACCCGAAACAATTATTTTTAAGTCTTGTAATCTTCATTGTAGTACGTTTATTACAAGCAGTAACTGGTTGTACAGTAGTAATTACAACAAATCTCCAACACAGAAGCTATGATACGAGTAAATAAGTATTTTTTGAAAAAGCTTTTGGTTGGTAATTAAGGCAATATGTATCTAATTTAAGAAAAATAACCAACAAGAGTCATCATTATATGTAAATACAACACCAAATCAAACTTGAATTTCGATTTCACTTCGGCGCAGCGCAAGCAGATATTCAATTTCCGAAAGTAATATCCGCGCCTTATGATTTACGATTTCTTACCAACTTTGTCGTCTTGGCATAATTTGATTTTATACCTATTTGTTTCAATATAGTAACTTTAAATCGTTTCCATTGATTTTAATAAAACGCGCTTTAGCTTTTACTCACAGACCGTAACTATACTGGCCTCCTATATCTTTTAGACCAGACAACAAACAAGCACTGCCACTAATAGGTAAAAGGGAGGTAGAAGGCGAAGAGGAATTATACCACCTAGTATAATATTTTCCATTCAGTGGGAATTGGCCGACTGCCTCCTTGGTCTAGTGGCTGTAAACGTGATTGCTAATCATGAGGTGCCGGTTACAAATCCCGGTTTGGGTCAAAATAGGGATTTTCGTCAATAAATTCTCAGTAGCAGCTCGGAGTAAGGAAGTTGACGGTGTTTCATCTACGTGTCTCGGAAAGCATGTGATGCATTTGTTCCTTTAGCCGATCTCTCTCCGGTCATTCTACTATCTTCCCATTGGACAATGAGAGTGAAGAAATAGAGAGTGCACCTGAGCATATTTGGGCAAAAACACGGGCACTACAATACCGTCCTGCACATATGACTTGTCTCCGTTGATACTGGTCGCGGTGATCGAAATCGGTTCTGAAGACATAATTTTTTTTATTATTTCCAATTCAGTACACACTCTCTGTCGCCATCCCCCTCTCTCTCCAATAATACAATTAGCCGTTACAAACGACACTTCATAATACACTGTAGAAATATTACCATTAAGTAATTTACATAAAATGCGATTGCTAGTGGCTTAAGTATATCGAGGTTAATGTTAATCCTGAGAAGCTTTAAAAGATTTACTTAATAGCAGGTTAAAATATTAGACGTATTTTTGGATAGCTTATAGCTTGAATCTGATTTGTAATATTAAAGACAATCCAATTAGCAAGAATCTTACTCTCTAATATAACTTGTTTTATTTTTGCTTTTCTGTTGTTCAGAACCATACTTTAAATAATAAAATTATTAAAAAATAATAAGCATGCCATTAATAACGTAACACAACATTTTAGCGTGATATAGAACTATAAGGCTGCTGTGTCATTCTGAGGGACGTGAGAACCGGGTACATTTTTTTACCGAGACTTTCCATTTTAGTTCTCAATGTATTTTGCTTCATAATGGAGGACAGATGTAGGAGTCTATGTGTTACATAATGCACTTACCACCGGGTGAACGGTGTTTTTATAGAATAACATGTACATAAATAACTTGATGGTAAGTGGTTGCTAAGGCCCATAGACATCTCCATCTATCATAAATCAAAGTGCAGATGCGTTGTCATATTTGTGTACTAAAAAAGGTGTCCCCGGTTTTGTCACTCGCCCTACTAAATACAACATCATTAAATTGTTATTTTAGGTAGTATTTCCATGACTAAGATTTCTTACCCGATTGGCTACCGAATGATGCTTAATCATTCTAGCTTGTACCGTATGTACCGTATAAAACAGATGAATATTGGGTTTACGAGGTCAATTATTAATTTAAAGAAACTCGCGCTTAAAGTCAATTACAACTAAATATGAAACTAAAATTACGATTACTCTTCTTCCTGCACGTGACACTTTCTTTATTTTATTACCTTTAACTAAAACAAAATAGTGGCGATGAAACAGTATTTAGCCGAAGGACAAGTAGATGGGTTTATGGCGGCGCTGTCGTCGCGCCACAAGCGAAAACACATCGAAGCCCAAATCGCGCTATCAAAGTTTCGAAATAAAAAACAGTATATATAGAATAGCTCCAGATACAGGGAGCCTCTCAACGGCTACTCGCCTCCTGCGCCCCCTTTTCCCCAAGGGGGGGTCGCCTCCGATATGGTAGAAAGACCCTTCAGGCCAATACCAGTCTCAGGTGGTGTTTAGGGTGAAGGCAATTAGGTTTCTCAGTAAGTCCCACATAACGACGAAGCCGGCTGCATGGTATGCTTAGAGCATTCACCCCCTCCCCCCCGCGCTTCCCGGAGGGTAGCCCTTTACTTTGCTTCTGGGCGTAAAAAATAAAACTATCACAGGGAGCGTTGGCCGCTCTCCGGGCAGAACACCTTGCCCGGCGGAGATCACCCCTTTTCCTTCCTACGGCCACGGGTAGTTTTTATAAATATGTAATCAAAATATAAAATAACACTTTCATCTTTTTGAAGGACAAAATGTCTACCTAATAAAATTCAATTTTCGTCAGAAAATTATTCCTTAAATTTTAGATAAGTCGCAAAATTAAACACGTCCAAAACACTTAATCTTATTTTAAATGCAAATAATTTTATCTGTAGTTCTGTATGGTCGCACACATTGCAAAGAAATTTAATTTGACCGGTTGATAATATTCTTCACAATATATATCATACGTATACATCTACGGTTCTTACTTATAAAATTGATATTTTGTAATACTGGATAGTTCGAAGTTAGCTTGCATTTGACTTGGATTTATGATTAATGTAATAACAATAAGGAAGAAATTCATTTTAAAAATCAGTTGGTCGTTTATTTTTCTGCTTCTTTTTTGTTTTGTAATTGCTGTTACGTTCACAACGTTATTATTAAATGAATTCCATTGTAGCATGCAATATCAACGTACAGACCAGGTACAAAATGAAAGCGCGGAGCGAGTTTGTTATAATATCGCTTTCTTGTTAGAAATTTCGATAGCAAAAACAAAGGCGAACGATGACTGGAAACCAAACTAAAACACATTGAAAGCTATCAAAGAAGCGGATTTATCCCAAACAGGAAAATAAAAACTAGGAAAGAGGTATCGTACCTTAAGAACTTCATGAAGGACCAGTAAAAAAGTTCGATTTCTGTTTTTTTTTTAATGTGGAAATGTGGCAAACGATTACATAGTCCACCTGATGGTAACGGATGGATAAAATTATTTTTCATGCAATATAAATTGCAAGTAATATAAAGGGGGATGCCCATATTAGGCCATGGAACGCCCAACAATGTGCATTTGTTAAAAAAATATATCTTTATTTATGGTTATTAATCGCGGTATTCATTTATCCTAAAACAATGGGAATATTTTTGCACAAATTAAAAGTACCGAAAAGATAAAAATAAAATTAGGTAAATACGTAATTCATTAGTCTGTAAATAAAATAAAAAATGTTGCCAATCACAAAAATCATTAAAAAATCGATTCCCCTTTTCGATCGATTACTTATGGTGTCATTATTACAATGCTTATATGACAATATACTATACAATTTAAGAATCGTATTTACACACTTTACTTACTCAGATTGATTATTGTAGATAAAGAGGTAATAAACCTAAAGTAAAAGAGCTCCGCTTAAACGAAAAAACTATTTATTAGAATAAAACTAAATGTTGAAAAAAAGTGGTTCAGTGCGAGTCGGACTCGCAGGCCCATGAAGAGTTCAGTAGTAACAAGCATATATTTTAAATCGAGTCAAAATACCACTATCATTATCGCCAGCAACAAATTATTTTGTTTTTCATAGTGTTTGTATAAATAACAAAGTTGTTTTTGCGGTTCCTTAAAATGTGCTACTTGTATCAAAAAAAGGACTATTATACATTAAAGGGGTTTCTGTGGTTTATTCATTACCAAAGAGAAAAAACTTATTGCGCAAAATAGGTTTTTATTAATTTCAAGTCATCAAAAGCGACAGTCAACCATTAAAAACTAAAACAACCGTTGTTATAGGCTCGGTTGAATTCATTGACAACCTTCACATTTATAGTTATGATAATTAAACAAGCGAATTACTAGCTGATTTACCAAGAATTCTTTAGAGTATAACAAAACGCTACTGCACAAGTTAACTGTTATTCTTATCTGTTTTTAACATAACATTTAAAATGGAATCATGTTATGATAATTCAAGAAGTTAATTTCCAGCTGATTTACCACGAATTCTCTAAAGCATAACAAAACAATACAGCACAAGCTAACTGTTCTTAAAAATACATTTGAAATAGAGTTTCAATAAATAAAGGAAATTATATTTTAAAAAGCGTGCAGAACTTAAAACGCGTCAAAGATTATTCTTTTTATGATATAATTAATCGAATAAAAATCGATATCATTCCATAGATTTTATGACAGTTAAGTGGCAACATCGTATCCGACAGGTAGGCCGCTGTCACTGTTATGTCACAAGAATTAAATTACGTGTTATCGTGTTATTGTTTTGTTGTAAAAGTAAAATGCAATTGTTGATCTCTCAACAATTGGTTCGAACACAGCAGGTAAATAGTTGGTACATATCACGATGTGGTATGTCTTCCTCTAAGAAATGCTTTATAACTGAGTTTACTTGAATAATACCAATATAATAATTGTAGCTTCTTTATTAGGTACAAGTTTCGAGTACAGTGAACGTGTAGTGTGGCACTCGCAAAATGCACCATTAGTTCGTCTTGAACATCTATACATCAGCTGTGGCACTGACACTTATGAGAATAAGATCACACACATTGTTTGTCTTCGATTTTCCACGTGAGGAACTATTTGCGCTACTTGAGGTAAGTGTTTAACATGTTTAACATTTCAATTTATTAAATGTGATCCATATATCTGATAATTATACATGTTTTTACACTGATTGTATATCAACTCAAGAACTTGTTTTATTTTTTCACATCTGCCCTAGCTATATCTGACAAACATACTAGCTTATTTATGAGATTGACCAGTTTTATCAACTACCAAGAAAGGAGACAGTTGATTTTTCATTGTTTTTGGACTGCTGGTAGTCTGTCAGTCCTTAATTATTAAATAATATAGGGCATTAAATCCGTCCTTGTGCAGTAACATTTAACTTGATAAATATTTTATTTATATTTGAGTTTGAAATAAATCTATTTTATTTTTATTTTTTCACTTTGACTTCATTTTTTGTATTTTACATTATTTCAGTTGTCATGCCGTGTATATCATAATTGCTGGCAATGAACTGATAGAACAGCATCATGTTCAACTGCAGAACGGGAACCATCTGAATCATCTAGTCCGTCCTCGTTGCAATCTGAAGTGAGTAATGTATTGCACCCAGAACAACAAAGCTTAGATCATACATCACACAGTGTACTGCTAACTAATTATATAAAAGCACAATGTTTTTTACCAGGTTGTAACAGTTCCATCAGCATTGCAAGTATGTCTCTTTTGTGATTAACTACATTTTGCGATAACAAACATACATAGTGACAAGTACTATGTATGTGTGTTATACTTGGTAGAGCCATGCTGCAGTTATATTAGAAGTATAGTTGTAGCATGAATGGGTCGGCTCGACCGGGGAAGGAGCACCCTCTCACAGAATACCAGCGTGAAATAGTAGCTTAATGCTGCTGTGTTTTGTATGGTGAGTGTAGTGAACCGGAGACCCTTTTTACTGGAAACGAGAAAATGATCTTAGTCCTCACGGGTGACAACGCATCTGCACTTTGATTTGTAATCGAGGATAGATGTGGATGTCTAAGGGTCGCAGAAATGTCTCCAGCAGATGGTGAATCTCATATGCTAATAAATCCAGAGCCGTGACTATGTGTCGATATGGGTAGTAGAGGTGGTGAATGGCATTTTTAAAACTGAATTTAAAATATTTCATCAAAATTACTTTAACAGGGCTTCTACACATTTGATGATAGACTGCTGTGGCTTCTGCTATAGTTAATAAATTCCACACAAAAATAAGGGACAGGGATGATGCGGCTCAAATACTTGAAATAGTTCATCAAAATATGGAGACAAATAATGATTTTTCTGAGTATGCTAGGGAAAACAATCTAAATAGAGCTAGGGCAGGCAGACTTTAGAAATATAAATGTAGACTTTAAAATGTTAGGGAATTTCCTGTTTTAACTTACAGCGACTTAATATTAATTGCTTGTGTCACATACCAATTAAAGCAAGCTCGCTACTATTATGGTGAGCATATAAGATTTAATGGTTGCTACCGGATAGAACTCTGTAATAACCAGAGGAGCAGCA
>JAUPFT010000023.1:9913342-10103342 GCA_036936625.1 Parnassius smintheus behrii
TGACAAATGAAAGGAGGGTGGGGGAATCTATAAAAGAATGAATGATTTTGAAAAGGCAAGTCATATCCTGATATTTACACCGAGTTTGTAGTGACATAATGTTAAACTTTTTCAGTTTCTCTTCATAGGAGGGCAGACTTCTATTTAAACCGTACCTATAGCAGAGGATTGATAGAAATTTCTTTTGAACACGTTCAATACGATCTACGTGGACAGCGTAGTATGGAAACCAAATAATTATGTTGTACTCTAAAATACTGCGTACTAGGGAACAGTACAAAATAAGAAAGCTTCGTGGATTTTTAAAAGTCTTTGCAGTTCTAAATATAAAGCCAAGAAGTTTTGTACTTTTAGATATTACATGATCGTAATGATCGCGAAACGTAAGCTTTTCATCAAACAGTATTCCAAGATCCTTAACTACGGATTTTCTATCAAGTACCTGTCCATTTATTTTATACTCAAATGTAAGTCTGTGCTTCTTGTTACTAAATGATAACACAAAACATTTTCTCGTATTCAGATGCATTAGATTTTCCTTACACCAATTATGAATGGAGTCTAAATTCGACTGAAGAATGAACGAATCGCTGAGTGTATCAATAACGGAAAATATCTTCAAATCATCTGCATACAACAGGCATGGAAATGTCAATTTATCAATGAGATCGTTAATAAACGTAATAAAAAATAAAGGACCTAAATGGGACCCTTGTGTGTGCCACACACCCGATGTCACAGAAACGGGTGGGGATTTGAAACCTTTTATAGTAACTAACTGACTTCTCCTGTTGAGGTATGATTCAGTCCATCTCAACAGACTCCCATGTATTCCGTAACATGCTAATTTAATACATAAAATATTATGGTTTACTCTATCGAATGCTTTTGAGAAATCGGTATATATGCTATCAACCTGTTTTCTCTTGGCGAAAGCACTGCAAAGATAGTGTTTGTATTCAAGTAAATTAGAAGTCGTCGATCTGTTCTTAATGAAGCCATGTTGTCGAAGCGATAGGAAAGGTTGAATATGATGATAAAGAGAATCATACACCAATGATTCAAACAATTTACCAAGGCAAGACAAGATGCTTACGGGTCGATAATTTTCGCAATTTGATCTGTCGCCAGATTTATAAATCGGAACAATATGAGCTATTTTCCATACTGATGGAAAAATACCTGCCTTAACGGATGCATTAAATATAATACACAAGGGATTACTTAATTCCTTCCCGCATTTCTTAATGAATAAAGGAGGAATACCATCTGGTCCAGAGCCTTTTCTTTGGTCTAAATTCGCGATCTTTTGCTGTATGTGGTCTGGTGTGATTGTGATATCACTTGGGGTACAATTACTACGATTGGATAATTCATTGTGAGAATATAAGGTAGTCTCCTCTGGGTTTGCAAAGACAGAACTGAAATAATTAGAGAAAAGCTCACATATTTCTTTTTCATCGGAGGAGATGTGATTACCATATTTCATCGTTTTGGGAATACTATTAGCATTATTTTTCTTGTCATTGACAAAACGCCAAAAGAATTTTTTGTCGTCATCTAAAGAAGATTCGACGGACGATACAAATACGGAATAATTGAGAACTGAAAACAGAGTTGACAAGATTTTAAAATCTCTGCGTTGGCGTATTGTCAACCACTTGGAGCGAAATTCTGACACGTGATCGATCGTATTTGCGCAGGCCAAAGATGAATCGTATGCAGTTGTTAAGTAATCCGTCCAATCTGTTTAGCAGCTCCTGAGGAATATTAGTGAGACAAACATCGGCATAGTCAAATAATGGAAGAAATAGAGATTGGATGAGTAGAAGTTTAGTTGAAGGGGGCAGAAAGAACCTAAGACGATAGATGGAACGAAGTATGCCTGTGACTTTACGACAAACCTCTGACACCTCTAATATTCAACTCAGAGACGGGTCTATAATTAAACCCAGATTCTTGACACTAGTGCGGAAGGGAATTATACAGTTTTCATAGCAAATTAATGGTAGATCACGTATGTTAAGTTGTGAAACAAATCGACGACTACCAATGATGGTAGCCTGGCATTTACTGGGATTTACCGTTATACCAAAGCACTGTGACCAGATGACTGTGAATGTGACTGAGATGCGTTGTAAGTCCTGATTAATAGCTGCAATAGTGGTTTGAATTTCAACCGAGGATGCTTGTGAGTATAACTGGAGATCGTCAGCACAAAGGTGGTAAGAATATATTTATACTTTCTTATATATGTTGATCGATTTCCCGGAAACTGCTGAATCCATTTAAATGATTTTCTTTATACTAAATAGCTCATCCAATAGGGTTGATCCATTACAGCCTGTTATAGTTCACTGCTGAACATAGGCCTCCGCTGTAGATATAGGCTGATTTAACCTAATTATTCCGCTTAGCAGGTGGGTAGGCAACGCATTTTTTCTATTTTCCGTTGTTGGAAGACGCTGCCCCCCATGTTCTGTTTCTGACTTTCATTTGCCGCCTTTGACGACAACCACGGGGGTATTACGTAAGGTATTCTCCAATAACATGGTCCGATTTACATTTAAGAAAATCAATCAAACCAATGTGTTAAAAAAATATGGGCTGAAGTATTTATAAAATTAATTACTTAGACGTCATACTAGTTGTTACCACTATTTTGTTTTAGCCGTGGAAAGAAAAGGGGAGATCTCTCACCGAACAAGGTGTTCAGCCAGAAGAGAGGCCAACGCTCCGTGTGTTCGTACAGAGCTGTTCCATATATAGTGCAGTACTCCGGAACTTTGATAGCGTGATTTAGGTTTCGGTGTGTTTCGCTTGTGATATTGTGATATTGTTAAATGGTAAAAGTAATGTTAATTCTTCGATAGACCATTTCTTCATCAACTTAAAAGCGTTGTGTGGAAGTTATCTTATTCTGTTTAATTTTTTAAGACGGTTTTTATACTTAATCACACTTTAAATTTTTATTTTAATTGAATAGGTATAGAACATAACTAACGTTTAAAATATAATTTGCGTAGAAAGCAGTGACCAAACCGAAAACAAGACAGACCCTTATTATACTCCTTCCCATATCGTTTGTTTTTGGGAACGCGTGTGGCGCGTTCTCCACTAGAAACGATATGGTAGGTACAACAGCCTCCTGAACTACCTCAAGTTGAAGTGCTCGTGCAGATAGAAGAAAATGTTACAAAGAAGCTTAATATTTAACAATTGGGTTACTCCGAATCACCAATGCAGGTTGTTGAGACAATGTTACAGCATATCACACGAAACTAGCTGGCAAGATTCAAGTTCCTGTGAAGTCCTATGATTACTAACAGGAACTTGAATCTCGCCAGCTAGTTTCATAGAAAATATTATTACTATAATTTACATTTATTTATATGCATCTTACGTACACAAATTGCACATGTACCCTGGCCCAGAATTATTTGTTGACTATACAAATACTTACACCGTGCAGAATTGAATCCGCATCGCTCAGGCATGACCAAAACGCGTAACCTCTTTTAATTTAATTATATAATTAATACGATGGAATCAGTGCGCTCCCGTTTTCAACTTGTTAATTCATAAAATTAAAGATCTTTTTCGTAATGACTGTCGGGGCATTCGACGATTCTGGCAAGAACATTTAATGTGGTAGAGCTGTGCTGTTGCTATGTGACACTGGTTTTTTTTAGAACTGGCCTTCTTACCTTTTGACGTTTCACATTAATCGTTCCGCAATAACGCTCTACAAGCGTACTCATAGAATTTAAAATAATCTTATACGTAAATCTGAAGAATTATGAAGTTATCTATATTTCAGTACAACGTGTATAGTGTTTAATCATTAATTTAAATTTTAATCGTCCAAAGAAATCAAAAATATTTTTAAAAAAACCAGTACCAAATTTTTACTTGACGTCGTTTCAATGATATTTTGCTATGTAACTTACCGTAGTTGTTAAGATTAATTCAGACGTTGACGTACAGATGGCGTTTTACAGTATTTGATTTATGATTAATTCATTAATTCATTCTAAGATTAGTTCAGAGTTCAGACGACGACCCTCAGATGGCGTCGTACAAATTTAAATCGCGGTATTAAGTAGTTTCAAGCCAACAGGTAAGGCCATTGATTTAATTAAATAAATAACCTTTGTATTACTCTGAGTTCGTGGGTTTTATTTAAGTTACCTATACCTCGAGTCTGTGATCAAAGTGAAGTACCACCAGGGAGCGACCATAGTGTTTACATGGTCCTTCGTTGCCGGACACCAGGGGCGTGTCTAGGATTCTCCGTCGCTACGGGCAGTGGATCGCTGTCGCAAACGTGGTGAACTCTACAGTACAGGGGTCAATTGGTTGTGACCTCGGACGGCGCTTGGCTGCAGTGACGTCAGGATACGTCATCACGGAGCGAAGCCACCCCAGTTGCAGCGGTTGCAGTAGGCAGAAATTACGTACGGCGGTACAGCAAGGCGAGCAAGTACAAGTGAGGCAAGTTGTGTCAGTGTGGTGAAAATCGTGAGTAATTTTGAACCTTATTACCAGGAAGACTTTAACTTCAAAATTTTCGTGATCATTATTTGGACTTTAAAATTAAATTAAATTCAACTTAGAGTAGATTTGCATGTTTAGTTAAGACTTAGAATAATTTCGATAAAAAGGCTAATACGGGGAACCTATGCCCGATTTTTAGGAGACATTGGAAATTTTAAAGACTTAGAAAAATTTTAATACTTTAAACTTAGAAAACTTTCAATATTTTACAACTTAGAAAATTTTGGTGTTTTTACTTGAAAAATTTTGCTGTTTTGAATTTGTAATTTTGTTTGTTTACTTTTGTAAGTTCTTGATTATTGACGTAAAAATGGAAGCGTTGTTAAACTTTCAAATTGAACTGTATGAGCGCATTATTAAGGCGCAAAATAACTTCAAAAAGAGCCCAAAAGATCGAATTACTAAACAGTATTTAGAGGGAAGATTAGAATTAATCGAGCAAACGTGGTTCGAATTTTTATCTGGTCATAAAGAGTTAAAGCGTAATTCAGATCAAAAATTATTACTGAATACTAATTATGTAAAGGAAGATATTTATGATAAAGCTGAAGAGTTTTATTTGAGTTTTAAATGTGACTTGAAAAATTCTTTAGAAACATTGAAGATTGTAAATGCACCTTGTACTTCAGAAAGTAACTATGCTCAATCGAATGTAAAGTCATCGTCACACATAAAGTTACCAAAAATTAATATACCTAACTTTTCTGGGAAATATCCTGAGTGGACAGCTTTTAGAGATTTGTATACTGCGCTTATTCATTCGAATCAAGATTTGAGTAAGGTTCAAAAATTACATTATTTAAAAGGTTATTTGACAGGTGAGGCAGAACAATATTTGAGGCATATTCCTATTGCAAACGAAAATTATGATAGATGTTGGAAATTACTCGAGGACAGATATAATAACAAAAAATATATTTGTCATTTAAAGAATGTTTAGCCAGAAAAACTTACTAAACGAATCAGCTAGTAGTCTCAAGGATTTAATAGATACCACCAATGATTGTCTCGCTTCTTTGACCAATATAGGAATTGACGTAGGAAGTTGGGACGTTATTATTATACACATTTTAACTCTTAAGTTGGACCCGGAAACTAAACGGCAGTGGGAATTTCACGTTAGCAATAACAGCTCGGCAGATGAATTACCAACATATGCCAAATTCAAAGAATTTTTAACAAATAGATATCGCGCCATGGAATTTTTGGATTCCGGATCCAACTTAGCCAGGAGAAGTCAGACTCAAAGTAGTCTTCCTGTAAATAAGATGAAAGCCCTACATGTAACTAATGTTAAATGTTTGTATTGTTCGGAAGCACACGCACTTGCATTTTGTAAACAGTTTTCTAAAGAAACTGTGGACGCGCGTAGAAACTTCGTACAAACTAATAAAGCATGTTTTAATTGCTTGGGTAGCAATCATTCTGCCAAGTTTTGCCGTACCAACGTAAGGTGTCGCGTTTGCAAAAGAAAACACCACTCGCTTTTGCACCCTAGTGGGAAAGCTATTTCTGAGACCATCGAGGATAGGCAACAGGGCGTATCAGAAGAAGCAATTGCATCTTCTTCGAAACCAGTAGTGGATTCAAAGGTTCAAGAAACGTCAGTATCTTGTTTTTCTTCAGGCAGAATTTACAATCAGGCTCTTCTAGCAACTGCACTTGTAAGAGTCAAGTCGAAAACAGGTAGCGACACAGTGCGAGCTCTACTTGACCAGGGCTCGCAATGTTCTTTCATAACAGAATCTACAGTACAGCGTTTGGGATTGAGAAAAACTCGGATGTTAGGACAAATATCCGGATTGGGCGAGCACGAGACAACTTCTAAAGCTATGGTTGTTATGGAACTTCAATCACGAGTTGACTCTAACTTTAGAATCAAAGTAGAAGCCTTTGTTTTGAAGACAATAACGGCTCCATTACCAACATGCAAGATCGACCCATCAAGCTGGATTGAATTTGAAGGCCTGGTCTTGGCTGATCCAGAGTATCATACTCCAAATCGTATCGATGTGTTACTTGGAGTAGGTATTTATAATCAGATACTTCTGGAAGGAATAAAACGGAGTCCAGAGGGAGAGCCTTTAGCTCAGGCTACGTCGTTAGGTTGGATATTCTCTGGACAAATTACCATGACTGCACAGTCAACATACAAAATAAATGTCTTGCATTGTTGTTCAAATGATAATGATCTTCTCAAAAGGTTTTGGGAACTGGAGGCGGAACCTGAAATAAAAAAGGAAAAAATGTTCACTGATGAAGAGAAACGTTGTGAAGAAATATTCGATAAAACAACTACGAGAGATGATGAAGGCAGATATGTGGTGCGACTTCCTTTGAAGAACGATCCTCCGCAAGTAGACGGCTCTATGGAGATGTCTGAAAGGAGATTTTATACATTAGAAAATAAATTTAATAAAAATAAAAACCTAAAAGATAAATATACAGAAGTAATGGAAGAATACATAGATCTCAATCACATGGAGCTAGTACCAAAGGAAAAATTGGCGAATCCGTTGGCAATCTACTTACCTCATCATGCGGTAATACGAGAAGACAAAGACACGACGAAAGTTAGGGTATTATACGATGCTTCTTGTAAAGGTAGAAATAATATGTCTCTCAATGATAATCTCCTTATAGGACCTACCTTACAGCCAGAGCTGCGACATTTGGTCATGCGATGGCGTATTCCGCCCATTTGTCTCACTGCTGACATTGCAAAAATGTATCGACAAGTGAAGATTTCCGAATCAGATGTGGATTTTCAGAGGATTGTCTGGAGAGACAATGCTGAAATTGAGATGAAACACTACAGAATGCTGAGGGTGACATTTGGAACTGCCTCCGCGCCTTACCTGGCAGTTAAAGCGTTGCAGCAGTTGGCTCTCGATGAAGGTGATAGTTATCCTATGGCAGCTAAACGAGTTTTAACATATTATTACATGGATGACTTATTAACAGGATGCCAAACTAAGGAAGAAGGATTGACGATATTTCATGAAATGAATGAATTATTAAGTAAAGGAGGATTCGAATTGATGAAATGGACAAGTAATTGTGAAGAACTAGTAGAATCTATGAAAGGGGAAAAAGGAAAAGAGGATGTTCAGGAGGAATTAAAAATTAAATCAGATGAAACTTTGAAAATTGTTGGACAAATTTGGAACCGTAGTGAAGACTCCTTTCGCTACGCTGTCAATCTCCCGAAGCCGGAACAACCTGTAACAAAAAGAACAATAATTAGTGACATTTCACGCTTTTATGACCCACTGGGCTGGGTAGGACCCAGCATCATAAAATCAAAAATAATAATTCAAAAGCTGTGGTTAGCAGCGATTGAATGGGATGAAGCTGTACCAAAAATTATACTGGACGAGTGGCTTGCTTACCGAGAAGAGCTGAAACTGTTAGAGAAGATGAGCATACCAAGATGGGTCCACACTAATGTTGACGATTCAGTTGAATTGCACGGCTTTTGCGATGCGTCTAATAGTGCATACGCAGCGGTTATTTACATCCGTGTGATCGACTCCAGTGGGGCGATTAACGTAGCTCTGTTAACTGCAAAAACAAAAGTCGCACCAGTGAAAAAAGTTTCTATCCCTAGGTTAGAACTGTGTGGGGCTGTATTATTATCACGACTCTTATTCGAAGCAGCAAGAGTGCTAAGTATTGAAAAATGTAACATACGAGCATGGACAGACTCTACAGTGGTCCTCGCGTGGATTAAGAGCCATCCAAGTAGATGGAAGGTTTTTGTAGCAAACCGTGTCTCAGAGATTCAGTCTAATTTGGATTCTCATAATTGGTCGCATATTAGCTCTAAAGAAAATGCTGCTGATGTTGCATCTAGAGGACTATCTCCATCAGAATTGATAGAAAATAGCACGTGGTTCAACGGTCCTGACTTTTTGCGAAACAGAACTATCAATTATGAGAAGTCCAAAGAAGTAACTACAGACTTGGAAACGGTTAAATCACATTGTGCTGTTGTAGAAGACGGTATATGGGAGAGGTTTTCATCGTTGACAAGGATGAAAAGAGTAATAGCCTACTGTAAACGTTTTGTAAATAATTCAAGATCAGAACCCAACCAGCGAAACAGAGGCTATCTGACCACGCAAGAACTAACTGAAGCACAAAATACATGCATTAAGCAGTACCAAGCATTTCATTTTAAAGAAGAGATCTCGTTGGTAAAACAAAAGAGTATCTTACCTAAAAATAGTAAACTCCGTTCGTTGAACCCAGTGATGGATGATGATGAAATCCTAAGAGTAGGTGGGAGATTGGAGCTTTCTGGTTTAAGTCGCAACCAGAAACATCCTATCCTAATACCCAAGAAGTGTCATTTAACCCATTTAATTATTGCTGATGCCCACAAGAATACACTTCATGCAGGTCCCCAGTTGATGATCTGCTATATCCAAGCAAAATACTGGATCTTGGGAGTAAAGCAGTTAGTCAGGTCTTATTTCCGAAAATGTGTGACATGCGCTAAAAATTCCGCCAATACTCGGACACAACTAATGGGCCAATTACCAGTAGCAAGAGTAACTCCAATACGTCCCTTCAAATGTAGTGGAGTGGATTATGCGGGTCCTATCCAAATACGAACAGCAAAAGGACGAGGGCATAAATCTCACAAGGGATATATATGCCTCTTTGTTTGTATGGCAACCAAGGCCATACACCTTGAAGTAGTCACGGATCTCAGTTCTCAAGGTTTCTTGCAGGCGTTTAAGCGATTCGTCTCCAGACGTGGTCGTTGCTCTGACTTATGGAGTGACAACGCAACTAATTTCACTGGTGCAGCCAGCGAGCTGAAACGACTTTTCTTAACCGAAAATGGATCGATGCTACAGGAGGTAGCTGAGTCAGTGGCTACTAACGACTGCAACTGGCATTTCATCCCTGCCCAGTCGCCTAATTTTGGTGGTTTGTGGGAGGCAGGGGTGAAATCAGTAAAGTACCACCTAAGACGTGTAATAGGACAATCAACTTTGACTTTTGAAGAGATGTCGACTATATTAGCACAAGTGGAGGCTTGTCTCAACTCTAGACCGCTGTCGGTTATCGGAGGTGACTCCGAAGATATCATGGTCTTAACTCCAGGTCATTTCCTAGTGGGAGAGCCTATTGTGACTCCGCCTGACCAAAACTACGAATCTCACACTGTTAGTTCCTTAAGAAGGTGGCAGTTCACCCAAAGAATGTTGCAAGATTTTTGGAAAAGGTGGTCTCAGGAGTACCTTACCAAGTTTTTGCACCGTTATAAGTGGTCATCAGAGCAACCTCAGCCCAAGGTGGGCGACGTTGTTTTAGTGAAAGAGGACGGCTTACCACCTTGCCGATGGCTATATGGCAGAGTGATTGAAACTCATCCTGGAAAAGACAATTTGGTCAGAGTAATAACTTTAAAAACAAAAAATGGATCATTTAAACGTCCGATTTCCAAATTGTGTCTGCTTCCAATTGCGACTGAATAATGTAATGTATATAAGTGTATAACTAGATTAGAGTATAAATTTTCATGTGAAGTTCTAAATTACATCTAAGTTAAAATTTGTGTTGTTGTTGAAGTACAAATGTCATATTTGTCCTTGGTGGGCGATTATGTTAAGATTAATTCAGACGTTGACGTACAGATGGCGTTTTACAGTATTTGATTTATAATTAATTCATTAATTCATTCTAAGATTAGTTCAGAGTTCAGACGACGACCCTCAGATGGCGTCGTACAAATTTAAATCGCGGTATTAAGTAGTTTCAAGCCAACAGGTAAGGTCATTGATTTAATTAAATAAATAACCTTTGTATTACTCTGAGTTCGTGGGTTTTATTTAAGTTACCTATACCTCGAGTCTGTGATCAAAGTGAAGTACCACCAGGGAGCGACCATAGTGTTTATAGTAGTGTTTGGATGATTAAAATTCATTGTTATGCGATTAATCGGCAAAAATATTGAAATAATCGGTAAAAATTTTCAATTAATCGAATCATTAATTTTTTTATGTATTATTTGTTTAGTTATTTTTTATTTTTAAAATTCTTTAAATTATATGAATCATGAATAACACAATTTTATTTATTTTTACTTTATCAAGGTCAAAATTTGTGAAAACAAAAAACTCATATACATACATGGCCGCGCTGAAAAATCCACTACGTAATTTCAATCACCCGCCCGCCCCCATTTCGGGAGCTTATTGTGCGTAATTTTAAGTTTGTCTTCTTATTTTGTGACTCGGTTTTAACTTTTTGGGGTGACTGTTTCTTCTATATTCGTTGAAGCATGTATTCATGTCACAGAAGATGATTGGGCAAAAGTGGTAAAAAAATGAATATTGATTATGGATGACTTTGAAAAAGACGTTAATTTTGACTGCATTATTGAAAATCAAATAATAATTACTTTAAACAACGACAGCTCAACTAGTTGTACTGAAAGGGATTGAATAAATTTATTTTCAGTCTAGTTTCGATCCTAAATTTTTATAACTGTGCCTCTAAAAATAAGCAGTAACCACAAATACGAAGAAACTGATAAATCTTGGGTTTTAAATTATTCGTTTTTAAATTAGTAGTAGAGTAAATAAATAAATACAGTAATATAATCATCCTTACACGATAACGCATAATACGATATACCACATTGCAAACTCAACAATGCGTAATATACTCGTACCTGGTTTCGTTTTGAACAAGCGTTGGCCCCTATTAGGGTTGAGTGAGGGACTCGCAATTCCTTAGTCAAGTTAGTTCAATTATTTATACAATGGTCAAGTGCTCAGGCCGTCAATGCATACTTGTTATTTAAATTTACAGAGGCTGAAAAAGAATATATACCACGGAATAGACAGCTTCTAAGGACTGAACATGAGAGGAACGTTACGGCGATGCTTCAAAAAGCAAGCTTGGCAGACATGCAAACATACTAACCCACCGAAGTGGTTCCTAACAGATATTTTTCAGGTTGCTTGGTTTGTTTTAGTGAGGCAGGCCTAAAAATATCTTAATAAGGAAATTAATTAATTTGCAACCTTCCGCTAACTAAATACAATGATGTATCTTACCTGGATTGAAGAGCGCCTCCCGCCCTCCCTCAATTGCATATACCAATCCCGTTACCACTAATCCCAGCACCACTACTCTCAACACCACTACTCCAGGAAAGACACACCATGTCGGTTTCTTGGCCGGAGTAAAAGGAATGCTCGGGTTATTCATGTGGGTGTTTACATACTCGTCATTATTAGCTTGACGTGATTATTGTTTTCCTTATAAAATAATTTAATAAAATAATAGTAATAAAAATAACTACATACAGTGGTGGATTAGGTTAACGAATATACTATTTTTACGGAACTTTGTCAAGGAGGAGGAGTACTAGAAAATAAAATCAGTTTTAAATAAATGTTAATGAAAATAAATATATCATCATCATCATCACCATTACAGCCCTTCACAAATCCACTGCTGAACATAGGCCTCATTCGACTTGACGCTGATCATCATCACCACTTTGATAAGATTGTACATATATCTCCTTAATGTATTAAAATTATTTTGAGGTGAGGTGGACCAGTAAACTCTCTCTTCTCTCTTCTACTACTACTACTCTTCTTTTCTCTTTAAAAAAAAATTTGATCTCACACTAGGATTTTCTACCGTATCATAGAGGCAGTTTACGTACATAAATTGCACGAGAAAAAACATTCAGATATGGAACATTTATTTGTAGGCCATACAAGTATTTGTTCCGCACCGGTTTCAAACCCGCGGTCAAGAAGTGGCAATGAGTCAGCGAAGTAGCTCGAAAACTGATAATAATAGCTTGAAGAACGGACAACCCATGGGGAAGAAGGGTTCACAAGTAGCAGCTTCGTTCCGGTAAGTTAAGTGTAGGACGGCTCCTAAGATAGGAAGTTGATGCCGGTGGTTCAGGATTGTGCTTTGTGGCATTCCTTGGGGGAGGCATGTGTTCAGCAGTGAACTTGTAAAGTGCTGTAATGATTATAAGATTCTTACTGCGCCATCTTTTTCATGCCACAAAATAAGATCTTTGGGGCATTTTACAAAATCGCTCTATATGACATCTAAAGAACGAAATGGCGTGGTGATTTGTCTTGCGATGACACATTATTACTAGTATAATGGTATACCTCTAAAACCCACAACTGATACAATAAATGACTTATCTCTGTATATCTATTTTATTCTATTCTATATAGCGGAATAAAATTATAACAAGAGTAGGGCTCAGTAGCGAGCATTGAGCATGCCGGGCCGTCGGGCGTGATATAGCACGTGCTTGGCGATGAAGAGAAACTTGCGAAAAAAGCTCTTAAAAATAAAAAGTCTAAATTTAGGCGTGCGACGAATTTAGGTTGTTATTATTTGTTTATTTTCTGTAAATTTAGGTCAAAGCCGTGTTAGTTAAGAGCCGCAGTAGCTTAGGGTACTATGCATCCGCAGTAAATTTTACAGTTAACTAGCAATGCGGGTTTGAACCCTGCTGCCACCAATGGAATTGTTAATTGTAATTTGAAGCGCTGATTTACCACATTATCAGCGGTGAAAGAATAACATCGTGAGGAAACCTATATTTCTGAACAAGATATTTATTTCAAGATGTGTGAAGTTCGCCAGAAAGTATCACCTTGATAAACGCTTAAAAGACTATACAACTTATATAATTAAGAATCATATCCGATTAATTTTAATTCTATTTATATTGTTAAATTATCTATTTACCATAACTTTATTTTTTATAGAGTAAAAAGTGTCTTTATTACAAAAATTATATTGAAAGGTACATAAAAATGTCATAAAAGCAATAAAATACAATACGAAATCACGTCGCATATCTTCGAACTTTTCTGCAAATCTCCGGTTATACGAAAATTTTATGATATTTTTTGGAAATATTGTTCCCAGGTGTAATTCGATATGTGAGATGAAATCTAACAGGAAATTTTATATACACTGGAGAAATTTTATAAAACCGATCGTCATTTTAATAGTTTTAAGTCACATAAAGTTTACTTCATTTTAATATATAATTAAATTTAATATTAATTTGAAACTATATCTGCTGTTTAAGGGACAGCATAATAATTTGCTGTGGCAGCGTAATAATTTGCTGTGACAGCGTAAGAATATCGACTGTCCCATAATATCATTACGTGGGTGTCATAAGAGGAGGCAGGGGAATACTGAAATAAGAAATGTGCCGCAGAAAATAAAAAAGTACCCGCCTTGGTTTAACAACTATAGTTGCATAAGCATGACAACTATGGTATAGTCATATGAAGCAATTCATGGAATGACCATCTTCTGGAGTATGTGGATATTAGTGGAACTGTAAGAGGCTGGTTTTCTGAAAGTGCCAGTCTCACTTGCACGCATAGGATGTGTATCCTATTTATTGATGATAAAGGCTCTAGCGACGGATTAATGACGACAAGTCAGTTCAAAGTAGAACGGAGGTAACTTACATTTTCCCACGATAAAAACTCGTTACCAGCGCAAACAATTTGAAAATGCTCACCCGCTTGTCCGGTATCATGGCGAGTATTTTTATAAGCAAAGTTTTATAAGAATTAATTATGTCAATGGGTTAATAATTAGACTTAGGTAAAGAACAAACAATTGAACTCCAAGAAAAAACATCTATTACTTTTTTATAAATAAAGTAAAAATGAAACGAGAAACTACGCAACTCATCTTGGAAATTGTAGAATACAGCTAATGTTTATCCACAAACAAGCAACAACTGGCGATATTACTTCAATTTCTTTTCACTGTACTTATCTCTGAGTGTTCAGAGCGATACATGGCCGCATCCAACGGCGAACTTAGTAATCAAACAACTTTATTTTTATAATATAGTTGGTGCGTCTGTGATCGTGTAACTTCTAAACGACTTGACTGATTGTATTCATATTTTAAAAGTATATTTTTGGCGAGATTATGGTTTACAGCTCTCGTTCATATTTATAGACTAAAATAACTCATAGTAACAATATTAACATATTACGTTAGTACTAAAAATTAAATTTCAAAATTTGGACCCAATAAGTGGTGCTGTGATCGTATTCATCTTCATAATTACAACTCATCTCAAGTCCACTCCTGAACAAAAATATCTCCAAGAAATGCCATAAAGATTCTTCTTTATATCATAATTAATTACTACTACTAAGCGCGGGCATGGCGCTGCAGAAAGGGCTGTCTTACATCATGTCTTACATCTCTCTGCATTTGGGTTTATATCCTGGTTCAGTTCTCTAATAACCATCGTACAAACAACCTACCTACAAACCTACTGTATAAACAGATCAACACTGGAATACCGAAATTTGACTAGTCGGTATCACTGAAAATAATAAATAAAGTATTAAGTTATATTCATCTCTCCTAATTGCCGAAGGGTATGTATGTCGACTATCATACTAAATGTTTTTCGGAATTGGCTTGTTCGGCGAGCTGGAAGGCGTGAAGGTTAGTGCGAGGCGACTTGTGATTACGTTAGAAAACAGCACCTAGACGCGGCTTAGAACAAAAATTGGACTGTAGTTTTCAATGGAACGTTGCCTTTCTTGAATAACAAGACCACCGCACTTTTGCTCCACGCCTCCTGTGTAGTGCCACAATTGAAGGTGGAATTGAGGAGCCTCTGAAGGACTTCAAGTACTGGTTTTTCACCGGCTTTCAGAAGCTCTGCTGTAAGTCCAGCCGCACTTAAAGCCATGCTCTTTTTAAGGTGGTGAAGATTTATTGTAATCCACTGAGACTGATGCCTGGGATATCATCGAAATATTGTCTGAAGAGATTTGTTCATGGATCGTTACTCACACTTGCGTGTGGCTCGTGAATGTCATGTGCAACTGTCCATCTCAGTCAAAATATTATGTATGCCGCGTACTACAATAGAGGTCAGTGTGTGTCCTTGAAATGACGCTAATACAGTTGAACTTCACTTAGATGGTGGCCCTTTCCAGCAAACATACCTTTGGTAATTTTTTTGACATACCCATAAATGAAAGACGAGTAAAAATAATTATGTTCGATAGTGTCAAACCTTAAAAGTAATATCAAACAAAATATGTATGCATGTCAAATATAAATTACTGACAAATCCGTTAGACAAATATCATCATCACAAACGCAAACGATTCAAGTTTTCGGTTTAAATTTACTCTATATTCTTGAAAGCAGTGTGTAGCGGGGTCTTACAATCTAACCGAAGAGATGCGATATAAATGCCATAATTCCCAAGAGAGCTGAGCAATGGCGGGTCTTGGAAAATGTAGGCTGGTGAAGTAAGATTAGAGTCATTTTTCGTTATTGGTTTAGATGTACTCTTGGATAAGACAAAATAAAAAAGCCAAAAGAAAAGCATTTGTGAAATTGCATTAAACTGAGATTCGCTATGCTTACAATGTTGATAAAAAAGGTATTAAAGGGTTATAAAAAATGGCGTAAGGTAATCCACTACCCCATATCGTCACGTAGCTTCACAAGAGGTGATAGGAGGAAAATTGAACCAGGAGATGGGCAGCAGCATCTTCTAGAAATCAACTCGATAATAATTAAGAAACTGCGGTTGCCAACTGTACGCAAGAGGCCTAGAGGAGAATGGATAGCAGCAAACAGTGGACTTGTGGTAGGCGAAAGGGGGCGGGGATGTTGGTACCATTCTCGGCGCTTACGACTCTATGGGAAATCGTTTGGCTTCCGATAGATGACAGCATATTCCTTATAAACTTATTAACTTATTAATAATATTATAAACTTAATAAAGCTTATTACGATAACAAAATGCGGTTGCAAGGCAAGTCCTGTGTTTAGCGGTGTGCTAAAATGGTTACATTAACAGAAACAAAAACTTTTTTAATTCAATATAGATTATAAATAATACCTATTGGAAGCCACTTTGTACTTAATTTACCACTGGTTCGGAAAAAATTACTCTGTCCTGAGAAGAACCAGCAAGAAACCCTGTGGGACTATTTTTTTTAAAATAACGGCTTAAAATCACGTATGTTACAATTAACAACACAAAACAGATTAGCTTTGATTATATACCTGTCTAGATGCCACATTGTCTGTACCGAACGGCCCAAATAAAGTCTACTGAAATTGGTAGACTCGCTTCTCACCTACGTCAGTGTAGTTTGAATAACTTAGGGATAACGTGCTCACGAAAAATTATTAATTATTCCGGTTGGTGCTGTTAAATTGTGTCGTAATTATGCGAGAAAACCGTATAATAACACCAAGATCACTTTTCATCAATAATTTTTGTTACTTAACCATTATTATATTATGAAAACACGAGTTATTAATTCGTTACTTTGTAGGTTCGTCTGATTAGCCGGTGTTTTTTACTATGTTCAGTTTATTACTATGGAGGTTTGGCGAAACTATGGGAGACAAAATACAAATATTATTACATCATCATTCGATCAGGAGAACATCATTATTTCTAAAATTACTTTATTTAATTGATCCGTAAATAATAACTCACCTACGTAAAATAAATGAAATCCATGACGTCACTAATATTTTATATTTTTATATATTTTCATTGTATTTATGTTGTTACTAAAATAAATAAAATTAATTTACAAAATAATTACCTTTTTTATAGGATAGGGTGACAAACGAGCACACAGTCCACCTGATGGTAAGTGGTTGCTGTGGCCCATAGACATCTACATCTATCCTCGATTACGAATCAAAATGCAGATGCGTTGTCGCCCGTGAGGACTAAGATGGAATGCCTCGTTTCCAGTAAAAGGGTCTCCGGTTCTCTACACTCACCATACGAAAAACAGCAGCATTAAGCTACTATTTCACGCTGGTATTCTGTGAGAGCGTGGTCCTTCCCCGGTCGAGCCGACCCATTCGTGCTACAACTATACTTCTAATATAACTGCAGCATGGCTCTACCACGTATGAGATTAATGTCAAACAAAATTTAACCTATTTTGTTTTATATTCATCTCATTAAATATGTATGTAATCAAAGCCTCGACCGTTCTTGTGGTCTCCCCTGCCGAGGTCTCACATCTCGTTGGATTTTATTTATTTATGTATATTATTTATTTATTTTATTTTATTGATATTTATTAATTTATTTATTTTATTCTTTATTGCATCCTTAAACAAAAGAATACAAATGATATGTATGTATGTCTATTATTTTCATTTATATATTTATAAAACTATAACTAAAACTAAATTAATACTAAAATTGACTAAATAAATACCAAAACAAATATAATTTATTATTTATTTGATAAATTTAGTACATTAAAGATAACAAATAGTGGTATATAGTGCAATTGTTTACCACATCTGACATGTGAAACTTATTTAACATAATATATTAAATCATTATTTTTATATGTAAGCAGTCAATATGATATACATGATTAATATCAAATAAAATAAAATAAATTAAAAGTACAATTGTCATGTCAATCATTATTATTTTATGACTCTGCAAATAAAAATAAGAATAAAATGTATACTTAATTTAATTTAATTTATAAAATTTATATATATTTTTTTGTATTTATACTTTAAATATAAAAAAATTAAAGTGTCAAATGAGAACTTAATCTAATGGGAAATATTTAAGAGCTGGTATCACTCAGCTCGCCTCCGAGTGACGCAGCGCGCTTGTTAAACAATAGTAGTTACGCATACTTGTGTGTGTAATAAGCACACAAGCACTCCAAATCAGGCCCGTTATTTTTGTTGCGATTGTAGCGCAACACTCTATCTAGACATGTATATAATCAAAGCAGATTAGAAATAGCTTGGTAGCGATCACCCTTCCCATGGGTTATTATCATCCATAAATTCCTTTATAATAACCCTTTTTATATAAACTTAACTTAGTAAAGTTTTTAAACTTTGAGCGGGTTAAATTTTGTTTATTTTCTGGGATTTTGTTGTAAAAGCGTATATATTGCACCGAGAATAAGTTACTGACTCGGTGGAGTCGAGCCAAGGTAGGGTGAAATTGTCAAAAAAATCCACTACTGTATAATATCGTCCTGTGACTGTCGTATGAGGTAACAGGTGGATATGAAGTCACATAACAACACAAAATAAATAAAAATGCAGCCGCCAATCCGTCTACCTAGCGTGGCATCTATGACAAATATCCACATCAATGAGACAATCTAGGGCTGATCTCACAGCACTATTTTTTCTGCTTCCTGTGCTGCCCAAAAACTTAATTTCATTACTGAAAAAGTTTTTGAAGCAGGGAATAGTTTTGGTCAAAATATCTTGAAATTTAGTGAAAATATTTTTAACTTCGCGGCCATGCAGGTCTTTTTACGATGTTTCCTTCACAAGCGAGCTCTTGGTAATTCAAAACTTTTAGTATGCATGTAGCTTGTACTCACTAGTGGAATATATAAATATGTATATATAGGTACCCTGAAATATCATTTGTTTTGTTTAGAAAATAATATTATTAACGCTATTTATAATAATAATGTGTAATGTAATGTTAACCACTCTAAATAAGTTTAAAAAAAAAAGAAAAATGAACTAAGAAATTACATAATAACATTAAGAGTGCTTTACCACAGTAAAATAGTCCCTAACCTACTATTAGACTACTGTCGTATTAGTCGGTATATATATTGTATATAATAAAATAATTAAAAGTTTTAAAATGTTAAGAACTGTTTACTAAACTACCTGAGTTGTTGCAATTGTGTTAAAAGTTGATTAACACACCACAACCACAACCATATAGTCCGGAAAAGGCAATATACTGCAAGGAAAACTGTTGTGATCAGGAAGTGGTACAAAATGTCTTCATGTACTTTATAGAGACCAGATCCCCAATGATATTACCTCGATATGAATGTGTAGACAATGAGTGTAAATATTTCGATTAAATAAATAACATATTTTTTTCTTACAAATAAAGGTACTTGAATATAAAAAGGCAAATTGTTACTTAAGCCTTAGACATACAAGAAAGATAGATGGAGCGCTATGTACATCTCGAGTGATGCTGGAATCACGCGCATCTTGCTGACACGCACACCTATTTGTTCTTTATTTTATTCATCATCATCATCATCATTACAGACCTTCACAAGTCCACTGCTGAACATAGGCCTCCCCCAAGTAATGCCACAAAGCACGGTCCTGAGCCACCTGCATCCATCGACTTCCTGCATATCTTACCAGGTCGTCACTCCATCTAGTGGGGGGTCGCCCTACACTACGCCCCTATCGGTACAAGGCTGTCACTCAAGAACCTTTCTTCCCCATCGGTTATCGGTTCTTCGAGCTATATGGCCGGCCCATTGCCACTTCAGCTTACTAATCCGTTGGGCTATGTCGGTCACTCTGGTTTTACTGCGTATATCCTCATTTCTGAGTCTATCACGCAGAGAAACTCCGAGCATAGCCTTCTCCATAGCTCGCTGAGCGACCTTGAGCGTCCTCATACGGCCAGCAGTGAAGAACCACGTCTCAGATCCGTAAGTCATCACTGGCAACACGCACTGGTTGTACAATCTAGTTTTTAGAGATTGAGGTATACCTGACGAGAAGATATGTCGTTTATTTTATTATCAGCTCGTAAAAGATCACTGCTGGACACACACATATATACCTAAAATCATATTTTTAGTTGCAAATAATTGTAGATATACTAGATGACCTTTTTTACCGTCTGGAAAAAAATGGGTGTAACATGTTGTGTACGGAGCCTATGGAACAGATATTTTACAAAAAATAAAAACAAACATTTTGAAGTAAATAATTTAAAATCTATCGAAATTCAAATCATATTCACCCTATACATTACGAACGGCAATAAAACAATACATTCAGTTGGCACCTTTGACCTTGTCACTTCGCAGGGTTATAGGCTCAAGGGCAAAGCGCAAAGTAATTGTTTAAAAAATTTAAACGTTTAATTCAAAATTTTTGTTTTTATTTTTTGTAAAATATCTATTCCGTTCATATGTTACACCTTATTTTTTTCCGCGGTAGAAAAGGTCATTCAGGAGACATGGCATTGGCTTGGTTTTTGCATCACTTGGAATGTACTGAATGCTCTTTCCTTGTTGCTCTGAGAATATAACCCCAAATATGTTCTGACTGAGAAAAAGAGCATAATGTTTGCTACATCTTAAGACATAAACATATACACATAAACACTAACGCCTGTCACCCAGAGGTAGCAGGTAGGCAGAGACTACAGACTTCCATTTGGCACGATCCTGATACACCTCTCTCGCCTCCTTCACATCCATATACCTACGCATAAATGCTCGTCGGTTAAGGGTTCTCCTAATTTGGCCCGTTTTCAATTTGGTCGATAAATTTTCGCCTAGGACGTCCCTTTCCGACTCTGCCATTCACTTCTGCAACATAAATTTTCTTTGTCACTTTTTCCTTATTCATTCTTTCCACATGAACAAACCACCGAAGCATTCCTTTCTTAATCCTGGTCACAACATCATCTTGCAAACCACACTCTTCTCTTATCACACAATTTCTCACCCTGTCATTCAGATTCAGCCCTAACATACTCCTTAACGACCGCATTTCTACTGCGTTCATTCTACTCTCGTGCTTCTTCTGACACACCCAACTTCCACTACCATACGTTAAAGTAGGGACCAGCACAGCATTGTGAATTGCCATACGTGCCTTTTCGAAACATTTTGACTCTTCACAATAGAGTGCAGGGCCCCATTTACTCTATTTCCCGCATTCACTCGTCGTTCTATATCCTTATCATATCTCCCATCCCTGCTAAATACGCAACCCAAATATACAAACTCATCTACTTGCTCGATCAATCATCTTAAGAGTTTGGCAAAAATAAAATAAATTTTAATTCATACATAATTTTGCAGTTTTTAGAAATAAATGAATTTTAAAATTAATTTACTGGATACCAAGACATTGTTAAAAAATTGTAAATTTTTAGTATCGTGATTATTTTTTTGGCCTTGCATTTGGTTAACATGTGGGTGTCCTCAATGCAAGAGTAAAATTTTAATTAATACGTAATTTTGGATTTTTAAGACATAAATAAATTTTAAAATTAATTTACTGGATACCGCGTAATTGCTAAAAAATTGTAATATTTATTATCACGATTATTTTTTGCCCTTCAATTTGGTAACAATGTGGATGTCTTCAAGGCAAGAGTGAATAGGGTTTTGCTTTTGTTAAGCTAAGTCAATGCCGTTTACCATCTTTGGCTGCATTCCCACTTACCATCACGAGGCATAAAAGTCAAACACTTGCTACGTAATAGACTTTATATTATGTCGACACAAGATAAAAAATACATTTCCAAAGTATTTACACATATAAAAGTTATGCTAGTTATATATTTGTTTGTTGAAGTAATCCACTTGCGGGCTTTAGCGCGTCGGGTAGTATCGGCTTGTTTTGACAGCGGTGTCAAAGCGGCTTTTCCTCTAAACTTGCGAACTAAAGATAAACTAAGTGCCGACTTGAGGCAAATAAAACTAGATATATACTGTAAGTGAAGTAGAGTTTTGCTTTGTATAGCAGCGGGTTTATTAATTGTCGTTCACTAATTTTCTCGTGCGGTTTCCAGTGGCGTATGTAAACATATGGGCGTAAACCCTAGTGTTACAGTATGTTTTATACGTAGTAGAGCCATGATGCAGCTATAATATTGTTGTAGCATGTATGGGTCGCGTGAGGACTACGATCTCACAGAGTAAAACGAATCAAATTATCCGTAAATGGTGTGAACTCTTTGTAACGCGCTGTACAAAGTTTGGTTTAGATGATAGTGCTTATTACGTCGAAATATTTAAAAACACAAATGGACCTGGCGATTGATATTTGAAGGCATCCACAACTTTTTCTGTCGCCAGGTCTGCGCCACTTTCGAATGGAGTGAAATATTTGACAGATTTCGTAGAGGAAAAATTTTAATTGTTAGGAAAATATACGTTTTATATTAATTAGATTAAAGTGAATAAACTAAACTTCGAATATTTCTAAAAGTAAAAGTAATAAAAGAGAGATTTAAATTTGTTAATAGTTAAAATGTGCGAAAATTATAGAGCAACCTTTGAGGTATTTTTGTGTATATATCTATATGATGGTAAAAGAATACTGTGGCTATTCATTTCTATGTACATCTACATTTTATTCTCAAAATGCAGATGCATTTATATGTATAAAATAAAAAAACCCTGAGGACTATGATCCTATATAAAAAACGGATCTTTTCACAGGTGACATTGTTGTTTAAGAAATAACTTCACTTCAGGCTTCAATCAGCGACATCTGGTGAGCGTATCATATCAAAGGAATAGGTAAATATGATATGTAACGATCTGGTAAATTATACAGGAAGTCAATGGATGCAGGTGGCTCAGGATCTTGCTTTGTGGCATTCCTTGAGGGAGGGCTATGTCAAGCAGTCAAGCAGCCAAAGGTATATTATTCCACTATAAAGTCAGGTTTTTATGGATACGGAAACAATAGGCCAAAAATTTGACTTAGCATCAACTATCTCAACAATGTTCTTTTCTTTCAACTTAAAAATAAAATTGTAATGAAAGTGATGCATATGAGATTAATATGGTATCGGGATGATGTAGGTTAGTTGATACTCTTACATATTATCCTATGAGTTTTGTATTACCATGTGGTGTGAGGCGGAGTAGAATAGCACCACCCCATGTCTGTCTGTGGGTATCGTAGAAGGCGATTAAGGGAGTGTGGAAAAGGTCTGACCCTCTGTACCTTTTTCACCGATATACCTACTGTTCCATCTGTCCGAGTCCCTCTCCGGTCGTAACGGTCTCCGTTCCACTGGGTCCAAGGGACCAAAGACGAGTACGTGCACCAGTGTTCACGCGTACATTTTTGCACGTTAATATCTCCTGCGCAATTGACCTGCATCTAATTAGGACTCCGATCTAAGTCTATGTCCTACGGCGATGGGAGGAGGTAGAGAGGTTTAACGTGATGCTCGTTGGGTTTTGTCTGACTCCTGCACGTAGGCGGTCTTGGGGATGTAGTAAACACCATGATCGTTTCTGCCCCGCATCGGGTTAACGGAGCGGATTCGGCAGCACCCAAGGTGACAAAGCAGCCCTATTCAGGGAGGCACTACTTTCCTCGCTCAGACGGGGAGGGGGCTAGAAAAGGTGCCCTAAACAAATGCTCACTCCAACCTTTTAGGATGGTAGCAACCGCGGCTGCCTCCGTATCACAAATCTGCGGTCGACGCCACAGAAAAAATAATGAAAATTTTAATTTATCAAGATCAATGACATTTGGCGCGTGGAATGTGCGCACACTTCTTGAGCGTGAAGAAAATGCCTGCCCTGAGCGGAAAACTGACATCGTAGCTCGGAAACTAAGTCGCTATAATATTGATGTGGCTGCACTCAGCGAAACACACCTCCCCGATGAAGGAGAGCTGGTAGAATACGGCGGCGGGTATACTTTCTTTTGGAAAGGACTCGCTTCCTCAGAGCCGCGAAGGTCTGGTGTAGGTTTTGCTGTCAAAAACTATCTTGCTGCTCAACTACAAGAATACCCTGTACACATCTCGGACAGCATTACCACATTGCGCCTTTACATGGGACGTGAAAACTATCTTAATGTCATCAGTGTCTATGCCCCTACGCTAGACAAGTCTGATGAAATTAAGGACAAATTTTACGAAGAATTACCGCGGTGCATAGATCGTATCCGTCCAAGGGAGCAAATCTTTCTCTTGGGCGACTTTAATGCCCGAGTAGGACGAGATTATGACGCCTGGCCTAAAGTTCTGGGCAGACATGGTGTTGGTAAAATGAACAGCAGCGGCCAACTGTTGCTTAGCTTTTGTGCACAATTACATCTTGCAATTACCAATACTATGTTCAGATTACCTGCCAAGTACAAGGCAACGTGGATGCACCCCAGATTGAAGCATTGGCACCTTATCGATTACGCAATCGTGCGTCAAAAAGACATCTCTCAAGTCCTAGTCACCCGTGTCATGCGTGGTGCTCACTGTTGGACTGATCACAGGCTTGTTGTTATTAAATTAAATCTTCGTCTTCCACGTCCTTGTAGATCTGAAAGATCTAAACAGATACGTCTAAACCTTGAACGACTCCAAGATACTAACACGAGGGCTAAATATGCCGAAACTTTGAGCACTGCTCTGCAGCTCCTCTACCCAAAATCAGGTGAGATCAATACTGTCTGGGAGTCTCTATCTTCTCATGTTCTCGACACTGCTAAATCTACTTTAGGTTTGAGAGTTCGAAACATGAGGACTGGTTTGATGATAATGATGGGGTACTTACGGACGCTATTGATAAACACCGTAGGCTCCTAAAGCAGCACAGTAAAACTCATCAGAGTGGAAGTGTTAAGGAGTTGCGTCATAGTGATCTGGAGCTGCGTAAACTCGTACAACAAGCGAAAGATAAGTGGTGGCAGGAGAAGGCTCGTCAGATGCAGTGGCTCGCTGATACTAACCAGCTCGGTGAGTTTTATGCTGAGGTGCGACATCTACTCGGTACGTCCACTATGGCAAAAGTTCCACTGAATTCAACTAGTGGTGAAGCGTTTTTAAAAGCAGGGAGGTTTGTTGACCTAGACTATGTTCGCTGCCTACCTCAGCAATCTTTCGCCCTCGAGCTCGATGAGCCAGTCTCGCCTGACGAGGTTGCTCTTGCCATTAAGCAACAGCAAAATAAACGCGCGGTTGGTGTTGATTTTATACCGGGTGAATTATTGAAGTATGGCGGTGGGGATTTGTATTCGGCGATATGGAAACTTTTTGTCGTTATGTGGGAAAAAGAACAAGTTCCTAATACTTTTAAGGCATCCCTCATACGAGCCCTATATAAGGGCAAGGTTGACCGGTTTTTGAATTGCAGTTAGGCAATTCTTACCGTGGCATTTCTCTACTTTCTGTGCCTGGTAAAATCTTCGCCAGACTTCTATTAAACCGCCTCAGGAAACTTTCTGAAAGGATTTTGCCGGAATCCCAGTTCGGCTTTTGACCAGACCGTGGTACCTGTGAGGCGTTTCTTATTGCGTCAACTGCAGGAAAAAAGCAGAGAACAGGGTCTAATATGTCTCTGTTTTGTATACCTTGAGAAAGTATTCGATTGTGTACCGCGAGAAGCCCTCTGAACAGTGCTGCGGAAAATTGGATGCACGGAGAAGTTCGTGAGACTTATGAGACTCCTGCATGACAACATGCTGAGCTGCGTCGTAGTAAACGCTGATCAGTCAGAATTTTTCCCGTTACCTGTGGGGTAAAACAAGGGTGTGTCCTTGCACCCACACTTTTCGCGTTATACTTTGCAGTTGTAGTCCAGGAAGTTTTAAAAACTGCCCCTGAAGGAATCCGCATTCGTTTCAGCAATGATGGCAATCTTTTCAGCTTAGACAGACTTAAGGCCCGTACGAAAGTGTCTTACGCACTTATTACAGAGATCGTCTACGCAGATGATCTATGTTTTGTGACTGATTCCCCAGTCCAGCTGGCCTGCAACAGCTCGTGACCACCTTTCATGAGTCGTGCCGTAATTTTGGTCTAAAGATAAGTGTTAAAAAGACGGAAGTAATGTCTTTAGATATCTACGGTCAAGAGACACTTGCCATCAAACTCGGTGATGACATACTTAAGCAAATCTATACATTTCGTTATCTGGGGAGCATGATAACATCAAAGTGTGACCTTGATGCTGAAATCAACAGTCGGATCGGTGCCGCTGCTGCGGTATTCGGTAAACTGGATCGCAAGATCTTTAGTTCACATGACCTAAAGCTGGCTACTAAAATTGACATTTATAAGGCGATAGTGCTGCCTAACATATTGTACTCTTCAGAGTCATGGACAGTTTACCGCCGTCAGTTACGGACGCTGGATCGTTTCCACTTGCAATGTCTGCGCAAAAATCTCAACATCCGTTGGTCTGATCGCACTCGAAACACGGAAATGCTTCGTAGAGCCCATACCATGGGGATTGAGGCCTACCTTATGGAGCGACAACTCCGTTGGTGTGGACACTTATCGCGAATGTCAGACCAGCTTACGGCAAAGTGCATCTTTTTCTCTGAACTTGAGAAGGGCAAGCGTAAGCATGGCGGACAACTCCTCAGGTACAAAGATGTACTTAAGCGCCACATGAAGAAGTGCGACATTGAACCTTTAGAGTGGGAGCAAGCAGCCGCTCGACGACCGGAGTGGAGGTCTCTGGTGAAAGCCAAAGTCAAAATGTTTGAGGAGAACCGCTGCTCTGAATTGGATGCCCGACGTGATGAACTCAAAGCACGCCCACCTTGTGCGATTAACTACAATTTCTGTAACGGTGTGCTTACCCGCCCGCATTGCGCGCGAACATTTGTAAATAAGATCGGCTACGTTAGCCATGCACGAGCACACCAACGACAGGATCGGAGTTGAAGAGGTCGCGAAAACCAAATCAGGTGATGGACGGATGGATGGAGCAGCGTCATCCAATTAACGACTAAAAATAAAAAACTGCGGTTGCCAACCCGTTTGCAAAGCGTTGCAACTATGCAAAAATGTGCCCCCTATCAGGCAATATATGTGGGAAGCCTATGCCCAGCAGTTGACTTCAATAGACTGTAACGGTATGATCTCGGGAGCTGGGGATAAGTTAAATTATGCATAAAAAAATACGAAGAATTAGTTTAGAGTGATTTTAAAACAAAAATAATTTCAATTAAGCACAACAAAATCCATCAAATTAGTTTAGTTAAATGTAAAAATTTTGTACAAGTCAACCCTATGCTAATACATTATTGCAGTCTACAAATGCCCATTTGTATTTACTTTAATACATACATTCTTACGTTTAAGTGTAGGGAGAATTTTTTATGAAACTCAAGTGACGGACGGTGACCACCTGATGGTAAGTGGCTACTCAAGTTCGTAAACACCTGCAACAAACTTCAAACAAAGAACACCATTGAAAACAAAAATTATATGGGTATGGCCTGTCTTTCGCTGTCACTACACGCTAAACATTATTTTAGAAGTTTGTTAGTTGTTACTTTATTTCTTTCTAAATTATCTTCATTACATACACAAAACGAACAAAACTATTATGTAAAACGTTGTGTTATAAATAAAATAAACAAATAACAAAATCTTCTTTTTGCAAATTAAACAAAAATATATGATATAAAGCAATACCTTTTTAAACACTGGAACCATTTGTGTGTACAACAGAACAGAATGCAAGTGCCGTATTGAATCAAAGGAATACCGAATGCTTATTTTTTATAGAAACGAGACATTCCATCTGATGGATATTGGGGCCCATAGAAATCTACATCTATACTCGAATAAGAATAAAAATACAGATCTTTAACAACTGATATGGAATGTCTCGTTTTCAGTAAAAAGGGTCTACACCTCTGGCTCTCTACACTCGCATCACAAACACAGCAGCATTAAAACTATTATTTTATGTTGGCATTATGACAGAGCGTGGTCCTACACCGGTCAAGCTGACCCATTCGTGCTGCAACCATAATATATTTGCAGCGTGGCTCTACGGCGTGAAACATTTTTGTAGGTAATTTTTAAGAAAGGCACATTTACTACCTTTTAATATTTATGCAAAGTACCTTTTATTGGAAGTTACTTTCAGAAATATTTTATATTATTAATAATAGGTAAAAGTTTTAACCTTAGATTAAGGTCCAAGATATTAGGTACTACAATATAAAAGTAATAAGGACTTTACCCAAAAAGAGTGGGTAACTCTAATTGAACCCAAATAAATGTAGAATAATTCATTTATTTATTCATTACAGCTATCAAAAGTCCTCATAGGCCCACATGGTTTACCTCGCAGGGGAATATTTACCATAACTGCCACGCTCGGCGACGAATCAAAGACGGAGTTTTTTTTCTTACTACGTGTTGAAAGCCTATTCCTCGGATATTATATTATAAGGTCATATATTTCCTCGGATATATTATATGTAAGGTCACGCGTTACAGCAGCCCACCGCTGAACATAGCCTTTCCCGTAGATTGCCTCACAAGAGGGGTAGCTTAGACAAAGTTTCATATATAGATTTTATTTTCTAGTTTTCATGAGGAAGACCTTGATAACAGCTGAATAAAAAAGTGTCGGTTACCAACGCACCTGCGATGTATGACAACTATGTCAAAATCACCCCTATGAGGTAAATCTATAGGGGAGGCGTATGTTCAGCAGTGGACTTTTCTAAGCTGTAATAGATGAGGCACGCTGCTACCCACCTCTTGGTTTGCTGCGTTCCGTCGCTTCTTACGTCACCCACGGGACAATTTGTGGTTATGAATATCTTTACAAAATCACACTGTCCCGATATGTCAAATATTGGGTTCCAAACCCTGTGTAAACTCGTTTCTTACTCAAAATCACGTTTACATTTGAGTTATTTGTTAAAACCGCATGCACTCGAAGCTAATAATTCAAAAACACATATTCAGTGTCTAAAATGCTAGAATAAGTTTGACTCGCCGCCGCGCCGTGCCGGGAGCTCCGGAACGGGAGTAAATTTCCGGCAAAAGCCAGTTATTTTATCAAATCGAGGGAGTAATAGCGGCGCTCCTCGTAAAACTTCAAAAGTGAACAGCTAATTGATATATTGTTTATGGTTTTAAAATTCGATATTTAAACTTATAGAATGGCGGAGGGATAGATTTGTTATTTTTTACTTATATTAAGTTAAAGCCTTTTTTACAATATTATTCATTGTCACACTAGGCAGGAAGAGGTTATTCGACATTTTGCATTTTCGATGTTGCTTTTCGTCGATAGCCTGAGTATTTACGATTGGGAGATGAGACGGTTATAACGACTTCTATGGGATACTATAAATCTTTTAGAACAAAAGCTATAAGAACAGTTGTCACCAGCTTGCCAGCGTGCGAATTACGCCAAACATGTGGAATATTATGGGGAAAGTCTATGTTAAGCAATGAATTTTATAGGCTGTAATGATGGAGATGACACCTGGTAATAGGTTTTTTTCTATAAATCTGATTTGTGATAATAATTTTTAAAAATAAAAATATAAAACAAGTTCTGTTATTTTTGTCCTCTGTGAATCCTTATATTCTTTCTTATTTTTTCTAGATTTGTAGCTGTATTCAATTATCCACCCACATGATTCTTTCTTAAATCCTGAGCACTATAATGAAATGCTTCATAGGCAGTTATTATATTGTATCTCTTACATAATACATATATGATTTCTTCTGGTGTGTACAGCCGTAGGTACACTGCTTTTTGACAGCATAAATAGATATTTATTGTTTCTCATGCCGCGTCGGCGGCCCTCGTTGCTTTATATCTAAAACAACGGGGTTAGCCAAGTTGGCATTCTTCAATCAGTAATACAAAAGTAAAACATAAATTGAATGAGAAGGATCATCTCAACGTTAAAAGTCTTGCCTTAAATTACGATTTCTATGTTTACGCGAAGACTACACATTAAAATAAAACTAAGTAGGGATTTTATCGCGTATATGTACTTATTTTACTCGAAGCTTCAGGGAATTTAAAATAAGTTTATATTCGTGATAAAATAAGTAAAACTTAGTTTCTTACGTTATAGTTAAGCAAAGTATTTAACCTTAAAAAGTAAAAGACTTATACATGTATATGTATATATGTATATCTCGCACCTGACCACATGTAGCGCTTGTTGTCTACGACGACCGCCGCTACGGTGTCGTAGTAAATTTGCATTAGGCCGCTTGTGGCACTACAGGGTTAAATTACCGTCCTTAGCCACGCTTGGTTTGGTGGATATCCTTACCCCGCCACTAAATGGATATTCGGATTTGACCATCGTTTATAAATAACATAAATATCCGCATTCATTTTAAACCACATACTATCGCAGGTATTATTTAATTGGTATTTTCGTGTTTTTGACAAAATTAATTGAAATCACAGTAATTTTAATTGTTATTCGTTACTTCCTGGTTCTAGTGATAAATATTGACAGTTTATACTTTATCGATCGGTTCTACGTATTGTTATGTTCTTTTTCGATTTATTTTGTTTTAGTTTTGCTTCACGAAGTCAACAACTGATAGTTAGTGGTTACTGCAGTCCATGGAGACTTGCAAACAATGAAGCCTGCAGATACGTTATCACCTCTGTGAATTAAGATGGAATGCCCAACAGCTTGTCACTATACCGACTCCCTTTACCTTGCACATACAGTACAGTACACTGCAGTGCAAGTTTAGTATGTGATGGTAATATGGTAATCCGGTTAATATGGTCAATGAAATAATAAAAGTTCAAAAGGCCGCTGTTTTATCGACGCCATTAAGACAGTTGACATTATAGTAAATATTTTAATAAACTTTACTATGGTGTATGGTGCAGTGCACCATACACCATAGTAAAGTGAATTAGTTTTTTTAAGTTGACTTTTCAGTGTTCATAATTATTGCCAAAGCTTGTTAATTTTTTTTAAATATATTAGTTATAGTATTAGTTATAGTATACGATGGCAGAACCTTAGGGATGGAATGGTAAGTGCAGCGGAAGAAGTATGTGGAACGACAAAAAGAGGTAGTAGTAAAAGATGCGAAAACATTGATTGAGGAAGTACGTGAAAGGTGTAGAATAGAAGCGGACGAGAGGTTGTCGCACAACTTTAAGGAAAACTCCAAACTCTTCTGGAAAGAGGTTGGAAGGTCCCGGAGTGGTGCGACAGCCTTAAGAATGAACAAAGTGCTTTCGAGAACCAATGACGTCCTCTCAGAAAGATCGGACGTCATGCAGCGATGGAGTGAATTTTATAGAGAAATGTATGCGTGTCATGATCTTAGTGAAGGATCCGGGGGTGATACCGTGACTGGCACGCTAGACACGGATCTCGATGACACTGAGGTCATCAGCATGAAAGAGATTGAACGTGCGATTCGAAGTTTGAAATGTGGTAAGGCTGCGGGACTAGACAGAGTTACTGCTGAAATGGTTAAGTACGGTGGGCCGCGTCTCTTTGTCTCTGTCCTTCTCCTAGTTTTAGTTATATAGGGCGGCAAAACTTAAGGTAACTTTAAAAAGTTACTGCTGTTTGGCGACATCAGACCCAGACTCTCTTCTTCTCTTCTACTCTTATATAGAAAACCAGTCCTACCAACTAGTAAATTATAAATATAAATATAACGTTAAAATATTAACATAACACGATGCATTACGACTGCGTGATATCACCCATGTATTTCTCACCTGGCCATATGTAGCAGTGCGTAGAATTGCTGCGGTGTCGTAATAATGTAGCACCAGGTCGCTTCCCGTCTGTTTTTTAATTTTTTACAATTCGATATAGATCACTACTGACACTTGGATGCACTATCGTGTTTTCTATATTACTTTTCGTAATTTTGTCCTCCGAATTTTTTATTTTAACATTCCGAACCGAGTTTATTTATAGGATAAGGTTGACACACGAGCACACAGTCCACCTGAATGTGAGTGGATGCTGTGGCCCATAGACATCTACATTTAAACTCCATTAAGAATCAAAAGGCAATTGCGTTTTCACCCTTTTACTATTGTATCTCATTAAGCTTTAGAAATGTAAAAAAATGAAACAGCGTAGTTGTACCATGTAGTGGCGGTGTAAGACTTCACTAACCCTTATCGTTCCGTGAGCGTGGTAAGAGGCAACAGAGACAATTTTAAAAAAGAGATGGACGGGAACATCTTCCAGATAACAAGTCAAAATAATAAAAACAAAGTAAAAAAGTGATTGCCAACCCGACTGTCAATCGTGGCTACTATGGTAAAATCCTATGAGGGAACCTATCAGGGAGGCCTATGATCAGCAGCGGACTTTTATAGGCTGTAATCGATAGTTGGATGTATTATTCCAGTTGTGGAATCATTGATTTCAAAAAAACTTCATTAAAAGAGCAAAAACCGACTTCGAAGAATTAAAAAAATGTAATATTTTTTATATATAACAATAGATTCTTTGGAGTAGACTATTTTCAGTAGTGGAGTTTTGATAGACGGTAGTAAACGATGAATGATTGATATCGTATAACTAAGTCTAAGTTTATACTTGCACATTTACGAGTATATCCTATACCTTTAAACGAGAAATACATGGGTGATATCACGAAGTCGTAATGCATCGTATTATGTTAATATTTTAACGTAATAGTTATATTTATAATTTACTAGTTGGTAGGACTGGTTTTCTATATTTACGCTAATATTTTGTTAGAGTGGTCCTACCCCGGTCAAGCCGACTCTTTCACGCTGCAACTATGTATAGCTAGTACAGCTGCAGCTTGGCTTTAAAAATAAAAGTCATGTCTTCGAAATATTTTGGTTTATTACCCATGAAGGTTTCTATTGTCAACTCAAGTTACTTTCAATTGTCATCAATCATTTGAATGAATAATTTAACGACATTACAAATCGAACGATTTATACATTCGAATAATCGATGACCCTTTTTTGGTAGAGCCATGCTGCAGCTATATTAGCAGTATAGTTGTAGCTCGAATGGGTCGGCTCTACCGGGGAAGGACCACGCTCTCACAGAATACCAGCGTCAAATAGCAGCTTAATGTAAAAATACGAGTTCTACCGTGGCACCCGTGCCGCGGAAACAGCTCGAAGGAATAATGATGTGTACGGCGCTGGTGTCGCAAAAGAAAGCACGGTACGTTTTTGGTTTCAACGTTTTCGCTCTGGAAATTTCGACCTTCGGAATCACTCCCGTTTAAGGCTGGAGACCAAAGTGGAAAATGAAGAATTAAAGGCTATTGTGGAAGTGGATCCATCACAAAGCTCTTCAGAGATTATTGTGAGTGTTAAAATTGTATTAATCCACTTGAAGCAAATCGGGATAGTTAAAAAACTTGTACGATGGGTACCTCATGAATTGAGTGAATCGAACTTGCAAACACAGGTTGACTACTGTGTTACTTTGCTCAACCGACACAAAAATGAAGGGATTTTAAATCGAATCATTACTTGTGATGAAAATTGGATACTGTACGATAATTGGAAGCGCTCGTTGCAATAGCTGAACCCTGGAGACCCAGCCAAATCCTGCCCTAAACGAAAATTGACTCAGAAATAGTTACTTGTGAGTATTTGGTGGACTAGCGCCGGTTTCATTCACTACAGCTTTCTAAAATCTGGTCAAAGGATTAGGGCATATATCTATTGTCAGCAACTGCAAACCATGAAGGAAGAACTAGCTGCTAAACAATCGAGATTGGTCAATCACTCTAGGCCTCTGCTGCTTCACTACAACGTAAAACCACACACTGCTCAACAAACCACCAACAAGTTTGATGAGCTACAATTGGAATGTCTGCGACATTCACCGTACTTTCCGGACCTTGCTCCAACAGACTACCGTGTTTTCCGGAAATTGGACAACTTCTTACAAGGAAACAATTCAACTTCTCTGCGGCAGTCCAAACTACCTTCAAAGAGTTTATTGATTCTCGCCCCCACGTTTTTTTTTTTTAGTAAAGTGATCAATGAACTACCTTTGGGATGGCAAAAGTGCATAGATAAGAACGGTGCATACTTTGATTAATTAAATATATTTTACAAAAAAAAAATTGACTTTATATTCCTCCCATACAAAACGCCAATTTCATATGTAAGGACCTATTATAAAAAACTGGACCAAAATTGTCAAAAATGTCTTCTTTTTCATGTCACCTTTTTTCATCAAAACTACACAAAATTAATACATATTAAATTTTTAACTTATAACTTTTTACATATCGGACATATTTTTAGAATCAATAGAGAAAATAATGTGAGTTTAAAGTTGTTTTTCTATAGTTTAACTACATGTTAAAAGAGTAGTCTTTGAGCATGTCAAGTTAGCATCACTTTCAAAAATTTCTGATTTTTTTATTTGTTTAAGTTCTAGACGGACGACATCGGGGTAAAAGCTAGTACTTAATATAAAAGTTGGAACATAATTTTTTTAATAGTATAAGGTTGGCAGACTAGCACACATTCCACCTGATGCCAAATAATTGCTGTGGCTTTCATCTACATCTATCCTCGACTAAGAATCAAAATGCATACGCGTTGTTACCCGTGAGGACTAAGATGAAATTCCTCGTTTCCAGTAAAAGGGGTCTCCGGCGATCTACACTTACCATACGAAACACAGCAGCGTTAAACTGCTATTTTAGGCTGGTATTCTGTGAGAGCGTGGTCCTTCCCCGGTAGAGCCGACCCATTCGAGCTACAACTATACTACTGATATAACTGCAGCATGGCTCTACCAAAAAAGGGTCATCGATTATTCAAATGTATAAATCGTTCGATTTGTAATGTCGTTAAATTATTCATTCTAATGATTGATGACAATTGAGAGTAATTTGAGTTGACAATAGAAACCTTCATGGGTGATAAACTAAAGTATTTCGAAGACATGACTTTTATTTTTAAAGCCAAGCTGCAGCTGTGCTAGCTTTGCATAGCTGCAGCGTGAAAGAGTTGGCTCGACCGGGGTAGGACCACTCTAACAAAATATTAGCGTAAAATAGCAGCTTAATGCTGCTGTGTTTCATATGGAGAGTTTAGATAACCGGAGACCATTTTTACTGGTATCGAGACATTTCATCTTAGTCCTTAGGGGTGATATCGCATCCACATTTTGATTATTAACCAATAATACCATCAGCTGAGCTGTGTGCTCGTTTGCCATTCTTATTTAATAAAAGAATACGGTTGACCCTATAGGCCATCCCTGGTATTTTCCGCTAATTTCAAATGCAAAGCGCTGCAAATTTCACCTTATAAATATAATTTTAGTTGAAGCACGTTTTTTATTTTTTTCAAAATTTAATATTTCACGAACAAATCAACTGTTTTTGACGCACTTTACGGCATTCGACGCAATTTTTTTTAAGTATTAATAGTTATTTTATTACATCAAAAACGATTTTACGAAACCGAGTTACTTGAAATAAACACTTTTGTTGGAATTTTTATTTAACGATTTCTCTTCAACGCATCAATATATTTTGTTGTGGCTTCCAGATATCAATGACGTTTTTTGAGTTTAACAGCTGATTAGATTTTGGAATTGATTGTTACATCTGTTCAAAAGTTGTTTAAAAAAATTATTATTTAAAAAAAATATATCGGTTTAAATGCTATAGAAAATCTAAGTTTGGTGAAACCCTTTATAATGCCGCTAAGTTCGTTCAAATAGTTAAGCCATTAAAAATTATAAGAGGGTTACATACATCCACACACACACAAACATACACACCCACATACATACAGTTAGTTGCATCCTCGTAGAAATAATCAGAACGGCTTCATAGGATCTCAAAACGTGGAGATCTGATAATAACTCGTTTTTCAAAAACCGGGCCAAAACTAATAACTTCTCAGTTTTTCGAAAATCATTGATTTCATAGTGGGAAGTTAAAAATATGAAAATCGCAAACTCACATTGGGGCAGTGCACTAACTCAGTTCTATCTTAAAATCCTTTTAGAAATGTAAGGATTTCCAGAGTTGGGTTGTATATAGGCCGTTACTTTACTTTTTACTTAATGTAGCCGAGTAGTGGCGGTGAAAAAATATCTACTACTATCTATCTTACAAATATGGTCCCGTTGGTGACGTAAGAGGCGGCAGCAGGAAACAAATTGGAAGATGGACAGCAGAGTGTTCCTAATAAACAGCTAAAAAAGTTATTTGCCGATACGCCTGCCAAGCGTGGCAACTATGGCAAATAACCCCCTTCGAAGTAATCTATGAGAGGGGCCTATGTTCAGCAATGGTCTTTTCATAGGGTGTAACGGTTTTTGATATAATAGGGATGCGGTTACAAGAATCAAGCGGCCCGCATGGCCACACATTAATTACTCTTATCGCGATACAACATTAAGGCTGAAAGCTATTTCAGACAGCTTTTGACTATAAGATGGCCGAGATGCCTTTTATCGCGGACACTGAAATAAAGTTTATTATTGTTAGAAAAGTAATAAGAATTAAGTAAATAAGAATTCTAAATATAAGTAATACGAGTCCTCTTACATACTCGTAGTTGATGATATGATGATGATGATATAGATGATGATAGATGTCTTTAGGCCACAGCAGCCATTTACGATTACCATCCGGTGCACTGTGTGCTCGTTTGTCCCCCACATTCTATATAAAAAACGTAATTTCGTATTTTAAAGTTAAATTACAAATTTATATTCAATATAGTATAGGTAAGTAACTTTGTTAGCCTTAAGTCGCCGCTTAGTTTATTTTTAGCTCCGAACCTATAGAGGAAAAGCCGCTTTGACACTGCTGTCAAAACAAGCCGACACTATTCGAGACGACGCGGCTTCCATCCTTAATAATTTCAACAAACAATCATGAATCCTGTCGAGGTTTTGTTTGTTTTATTTAACAAATGGGATTCGGTAAGTACATAATTGTTCTCATAACGACTAATTATCGACTTACGGTGTTTTTTTTTATAAATGTGAAGTGATAACGAACATACAGCCTAGGTAGACTGTATGTTCGTTTGTTCGTGGGCGACACTAATAAATATATAGATACAATATCTTTATATTGCTACAATATCAACAATACAATTGTGGCAGCTTGGGATTATTTTTAAATTATATAGTGGACTGTATTGATATTCAATATCCCCTGAAACGTTCAGTTACCACAGTCACAAAATTGCACCAAGAAAACAATAAAACTACTCACGATCTTACTAGCCAGCTTCCCAAGATCGGCAAACGTTGACAGCTCCTGGTGGCTTCTTCTACACGGTAGAATACACTAGTAATAAGATTGTACACGGTACACTCTAGAGTAGTCCTTATTTTTTGTTTTGAAGAGATATTCACTCCACGATAACGCAAAGAGATGTAGGCTTCTTACGCTTCCTACCCTCCTTTTTATTCTTTTTTTGTTCCCACAGATTATAGAAGCGCGTTATGCGTCACAATGTTGCCACAGGTTATCACCGGCCCTCAGATCGTTGTAGATCATTGTGTCTCGGTATAAAATTTGCGAGTTGCCGTTTATTACTGAACACACCCCCCACCGAAACCATCTTGATGGTTTCTCCAAAATATAGGATAAAATTATAACCTAATCTAACTTAATCTCTATCAAGATAACGCTGAGACATAGAATAATCTCAACGAGAAGGTTATTGATAAAAGTAAGTTAATTTGCGTAAGGGAGGGGACTCAGTTTATTAACTGGTTTCTGTAAAGTACTCTTTTTGGTACGAAGCGTAACACAACGAACAATCCCATCTGGGCCGGGGTGAAGAGCCTCTATTCTACCCAAAGGCAAATTGCACGGCGGTATGTTATCAGTTTTTATCATCACAAGATCACCTATTTTAATGTTAGATCTATCCGAATACCACTTTGCTTTCTGTTGCAGCGTATTTAAATATTCACGACTCCATCTACGCCAAAACATTTGTGAACATTTTTGAATATATTGCCAACGTGAATCGATTCATCGTTATGTCTTCTACATTATATTCAGGTACCGCCGTTAACGCTTTTCCTATTAGAAAGTGTCCCGCTGTCAGTACGTTAAATTCATCCGGGTTATCACTAGCTGGTAACGGACAGAGCGGCCGCGAATTGAGAATTGCTTCTACTTTACAAAACACTGTGGTGTGTTCCTCAAACGTCAGACCTTTTTCTCCGACGGCTCGCGCTAAGAGGTACTTGGCGGATTTAATTCCGGCTTCCCAGAGCCCACCCATATGTGGTGCGCTGGGGGGATTAAATTTCCATATAATTTGTCGCTTTGAGCAACCCTCTAATATATTGTTTTTTTGCTCGAACATAAACCTTTGTATTTCGGTTAAATGCTTACTAGCCATCAACTGTTAGTACAGTGAATGCACTGGCATGTGCATACTTAAAGATTATACCGGTCGAGTTGTATGGACCTAGAGGAAAGGTCAAGACAACAGCTCTTCTGGATGAGGGATCGACCATGACACTCATAGAGGAGTGTATGGCTCAGAAATTAGCGCCTCGCGGACGTAAAGAGGGATTACGTATCGAAGCCGTGGGAGGTAAGCGAATTAACGACGACAGTTCGTATCGCTTAAACATTAAGATAAAAGGCATTTACTCGAGCGACTTAGAAGAGATAAGTGTACAAACAATTAAGTCACTTAACCTTTCTCCTCAGTCGGTAAGCCGAGAATTATTGCAACGGTGTTCTCATTTGACACCGATTAAGGATGAGTTGATGTATGAGAGGTCCAAACCTACCATATTAATTGGTCAGGACAATTGGCATCTCATAGTTACTCGTGAATTAATTTAAGGAGGTAAGAACCTACCTGTAGCATCGCTCACCAAACTTGGATGGGTTTTACATGGTCACATATCGGGTGGTATTAAACCGATCAAGATCGTTAACCACATTTCCACCAAGAAGGAGGAAGATATGGATAAATTGATCAAGGATTATTTTAGTTTGGAATCTCTGGGAGTGTCGGCTAGAAAGCCCGTGAACGACCCAGAAGAACGAGCTTTAAGTATTTTGAACAAAACGGTACGTCGTATACCTAATAATAGGTACGAGACTGCTTTGTTATGGCGCACAGACAATGAGTGCATGCCGTCGAATAGAGCGCAGGTTGAAAGTCGCCTGTTGAATATTGAAAAAAAGCTCGACAAAAATAGCGAGTTGAAGAAGGAATATGAGAAGCAAATTGAAAATCTCATCGTTAATGGTTACGCAGAGAAAGCGAACCATATTCCCATTTCTCCACGTACATGGTACCTTCCTCACTTCGCAGTGACTCACCCACAAAAAGGAAAATAAGGATAGTTTTCGACGCCGCCGCAAAGACGGGCGGACGTTGTCTCAATGATGCATTGTTAACCGGACCGGACTTATTGAAGTCGTTGTTCGGAGTTCTGCTACGATTCAGAGAAGGAAGCGTGGCAGTAATGGCAGACATTAAAGAAATGTTCCTGCAAGTGAAAATCCGGGATGAAGACAGGGATAGCCTTCGATTCTTATGGCGGCACAATCGTGACGCGCCACCGGAAGAGTATAGAATGACGTCACTCATATTTGGAGCGGCATCATCACCTTGCATCGCTATATATGTAAAGAATAGGAATGCGCAGGACAACGCACATATCTATCCAGAAGCAGCTTCCGCTACAGAAAGCAATTTTTATATGGATGACTATCTACAGGCATTTCCCGACGTGACGACGGCCGAAAGGATAGTAAACGATATGTATGAATTACATAAGCATGCTTCTTTCCAACTGAGGGGATGGGCTAGCAACCGACCCGAAGTTTTAAGTAAAATGGAAAATAAATATAAGAGCGACAGTGCTTCGCTGGGAGATAAAGAGCACACAGAGCGCACGTTAGGTTTGATTTGGAATATCAAACGGGATATAATAAGTTTCTCCACAAGTCTTCGTAACACACCGGAAGAGGTGATGGAAGGTTTACGACCGCCTACGAAGAGGGAGATAACTAGCGCTGTGATGTCAGTTTTCGATCCTTTGGGACTCGCATCACCCATAACGATTCAAGGGAAGTCGCTGATCCAGCAAGTATGGAGGACAGGCATCTCTTGGGATGAAGAAGTTTCACACGAATTACACGTGTTATTTTGTAAATGGATATCGGAAGTGAAGAAATTAGGTCATTTAGAGGTACCTAGACCCGTTGCTGAAGGCGTCGGCAAGGGAGAGTTACACACTTTCACGGATGCTAGTGAAAAAGCATACGCTGCCGCGGTGTATTACGTCACCACGGACGAGCTAGGAATAAGGCGGATTACGCTGATCGCCGCAAAGGCAAGAGTAGCGCCGTTGAAACCAATTTCGATTCCAAGGCTTGAATTGCAAGCAGCTCTTATGGGCAGCAGGCTGGCTGCCTCGGTTAGTGAAGAGAGCAAGTACGAGATGTCCGAGAGAGTATTTTGGACAGACTCACGTACAGTGTTAGCGTGGATTAAGTCAGATCCTCGCGCCTTTAAACCATTCGTTGCTCATCGATTGGCTGAGATCGAAGATCACAGTAAGCCATGTGAATGGCGATGGGTTCCAACGTCACACAATGTGGCAGACGACGCCACTAGAAATTTCCCTTCCACCTTCGATGTAAGTCATCGCTGGTTTCAAGGACCTGAATTCCTCAGGAAAAGTCCTGATTTATGGCCCAAACAAGTGGACACCATAAAAAGCTTAGAAACAGGTGAAGAAAAATCGCCAAAGGGCGTAAATGCGTTAAGAAAGCAAGAACCGTTAAGTCTACCCGACTACGGACGATTTAGCAGCTTTAAGAAATTCCTTGGGGCAACTGCACGCACCTTACAAGCGGTAGAAAAATTCAAGAGTTTAAGAAAGTCGGTTAAAGGACCCGACGACGCAGCCGAAAAGTCGGTTATGTGTTCCAACAAAGTTTTAGCAAAGTCGGTTAAAGGACCCGATGGCGCGTTGGACATAGCGCTCTTGAAAAAAGCGGAATTATTAATTTGGAAGTTCGTTCAAGACGAGTGTTTTTATTCGGAAATAAAGTGCTTGAAAGCAGGCAAAAGTGTTGAAAGAAGTTCACGCTTAAGTAAATTATCTATGGAAATAGGAGAAGATAACTTACTCCGTTTAAATGGACGTTTACCTTTCAAGTCTAATTTGACCGAGGAAAGTAGAAAACCTGTCATATTGGACGGTAAACACGAAATCGTTAAAATGATGATTAGAGAAGTTCATCATCATTTTGGACATGCCAATCACCAGACGGTGATGAATGAGGTGAACCAGAAATTTTATGTCTTGAACTTACGTAATGTAGTACGTAGTGTGTCACATCATTGCCAGTGGTGCAGGACATACAGATCCAAACCGCAGAACGTGCCACAAGGAAATATTCCTCTGGAGAGAATAGCTCACCACCTTTTACATGCTCAGCTGTGGATTATTTCGGTCCTATGAGTGTAACTATAGGAAGGCGACACGAAAAACGTTGGGGTGTTTTATTCACGTGTCTGACTACCAGAGCAGTACATCTGGAATTAGCAGCCTCATTGACACCAGCGTCAATGATAATGGCGTTGAGGCGATTTATCGCCAGAAGAGGAAAACCGGCCGTTATATACAGCGATAACGGGACAAATTTCAAAGCTGCGAATAAGGAATTATTGAAAGCATGCGAAGAATGCCATGAGGGCATGAAAAATGAGTCATTTAAGAAATATATTAAATGGAAATTTATACCTCCGGGAGCACCGCACATGGGTGGCGCCTGGGAGAGGTTAGTAAGGTCGATTAAAATTGCGTTGACCGCTACGCTCAGAGAAAAGAGCCCACGAGAGGAGGTTCTACATACGTTACTTTTAGAAGCAGAGCACACAGTGAATTCCAGGCCTCTGGTAACATTCAGTATGGATAGTCCTGAAGAGGGTTTGACACCCAATCATTTTCTTCTGGGACGCTCATGTGGTGATCGACCACCTGGATTATTTCTAGAACGGCATCTGACGGGTCAACTCAATTGGAAAGCTGCACAGAGGTTAGCCGACCATTTTTGGACAAGGTGGCTGAAGGAATACATGCCTACCTTAATACCGCGAACAGGTAATAACGGAAAGTTCATGGAACCTAAAGAAGGCGATATTGTTTTGATAATAGATCATTCGTTGCCACGAAATACGTGGCCGAAAGGCAAAATTAGTAGAACGTTACCGGGACCAGACGGTCACACCAGAGTGGTTGACGTCATTACTAGCACAGGTATCTTGAGGAGACCTACATCCAGAATAATAGTCCTGGTACCCGCGACGCCTCCCAAATGATGGTGCTAACGCACGGGGGGGAGATTGTTGGCGACGCGCCTATAAGAATGTTTCAGTTTATTAAGTCAGCCGATGACGAATAACTTTTCAAAGACTTATTGTCCAATTTAAATGTTCTGATAAGAAAATGCTTAGTTAAATCTTAAAGAAATGTCGAATTAATGATAAGAAGGTCTTGAGTTCGACTCCCAGGCCAGACTAGTTTGTTCGTTTTCCTAAGTAATATCGCTTAATAAATTCATAAGGAATTTAAGATTTGTTCCCCGGTTGAAATCATCTTTCTAACGATGTAAATTCAAAGGAATATTAAAGTGAAGTTAGGGATCGGATTGGTTCCCCGGTCGAGATGATCACTCTGTGCATAAACAGAATTAACGGAAATTAATTGCATAAGTATTGTCTTGTATAAGTATGATATGTTTGTACGAAAACAAATGCCTATTTGTTATGATTGATTAATGAAAACATTCACTTGTATTGTTATCTGATAAGAAGCATGATAACGAATAAGAGTCTTATCAGAAATAGTTTCCTACTGTTTGAAAATTATGTAGAAGCACTCGTTTATTTAATATTGTTAAAATTAAGTGTATTTCAGACTTTCATTTTTCTGATAGTCGAGAGCCGTGCAAAGTTAGTTGTTCAAATAGTGTGAGTTCACGGAAGCACGCTGGCCACGCCCTTAGGAGGCCGAATATGTAAAAATTTAAAATGTTTATAATTTCAGCAATTTATGTAAAAATGACTTGTAAAACATTTCAGGTTGATTGTACGTGCTAAAAAGGTGAATTCTGTGTTATTTTTATGTGAAAATTCCTGTGCATAAGTGAAATAATGATAGTTTTGTATAAGAAATTTAAAAGTGTTTTAAATAGTGAAATAAATAGAGAAAATGTAAATTAAACTATTGTATTAGTTAACATATGTATAAATTCAAGTGGGAAACATTGTTTTAACTTTCTGTGTTAAATATTTAAGAAGTTTGGATTTTGGATTTGTGAGTAAAGTAGGCATATTTTGTTTTATAAATTAAAGGATTTTTGTAATACGGAAAAATAATGTATATCATGGTGTAGATATTGTTTTGTGCTATCTAAATAGATAACTTGTATTTATGTGTGATTTATGTGAATAAAGAAATTAAGTGAAACGTGAGAGAGTAATAGTACAAATCCATGTTGTTAAGTTGCGCAGGCACGCGAATGGCGCGGCTCACTTTCGCGTATAGTTCTGGGGGTAGCTTAGTGAACGGGTTTTATTGCAATTCGTTCGGGGAAGAAAATAGTTCGGGGTAATAGTTCGGAAAAACAAGAAAATCCTTCGGGAAAAGTAAAAAACCAGCAGTCAAGAAGAAAAGTATAGGGAAAAGTGATTACTCTCTCACGGAACGGTTTGAAGATAATTGCTGTTTCATTCCCAAGATCCCTTAAGTTATACAGTCCACATCGAAGAATTAAGGCGTCGGGACCGGGACGACTTCGGAAGACCCGTAATCCCCGTCTGAACCTACTTGCTGAAAAGGAACGAGGTTATCGCCCTAGTGTGTTACTCCGTTGCGGAGATCACATACGTTGTTCCCGAACCCAACGTAGGCGTTATAGGAGGCCGGATCGAGAGAAGCCTCGATTCCTCCCTTCTGTTTCTTAGTTTCCGTCCGTTGTGTCCTTTTCAATTGGTCCTTCGCAGCCGGATCAGGAGGACCTTCCGAATTCCTTTTCAATGTGGTATCACATATTTACTCGGAGTGTCACCCGTATAAAGCTCCATATGCCCTAGATGTTCATATTCGTACATAAACTCTGAATAGGCTTGTCGTAATATGGGTAAACGATTCAACTTGCGCTCTGTGAACAAAAGTCGTCGCTCGGCTGCCGCCCTAGAAGCGCCCAACGGAGGCGGGTCTGGTATGAATGGTAACGGCTCTGAATAGCTACCGTCCTCATTGCGGCTAGAACGAGCCACGAAAATATCTTCTGCTAATTGTTCCAAAGGATTTATCGAAGGCTTGCTGGGCAATTCTTTGACTTCCCAAAACTTACGCAACGTTTTATCTTAAGACTCTTGTTCATCAAACGAGACTGATAAATTATAATTTCTTAAATTGTCCTCTTCATTGCAATAAAGTTTACCACTTACAACAAACCCGAAAGCGATATCGATCACGCTTGATATATCCGATGAAATAATATAATGTTATCATAAATAAGTTCCAAGACTATATCATTGCCCAACAATATATCAATACGTGAGCGCTTATAAAATATCGGATCAGCTAAATTAAAATTCTTATATTTATTATTAACGTCCGAGGAGAATCGAATGTTAGGCATATCGGCAGACACCTTAGTCACTATGACCATGTTCACTCTAAAACTAGGCAAGTCAGTGTGTAGGGACCTTAATGTGCATGAAATCATTCCATGATTTTTTACTGCCTCTCCACCAAGGTCATAAATGTTAAACGAACATTTTTTCCGAGGTAAGCCCAAACGTTGAGCGCACTCAGTTGTAATAAATGAGCTCTGAGCTCCAGAGTCAATAACTGCACGGCAGTATTGATACAGACCGCTACTATCAATTGCTAATACACGCGCCGTTCATAATACGACACCGTAGTTCGAGTGAACGTCGTTGTATGGCGTATCTATCGTATAATGCTCCGAGTCGCTCGTAGCCTGAGAAGAAACGAGTGCTTGTTGCCCTTGCGAGTCAGCGCTCAATAAACTGGTGGATGACAAAACCGCGTCGCGCACAGGCTCCCTATGCAATAGATAATGATGTAATGACGCACATACACCACAAGACATCTCACTTTTACAAGTTGAAGTATCGTGATTTCCTTTTAGGCAATTATGACACAATTTTAAAGTATTGACACGGTCAATCCTTTTATCTACGGTCAATTTACGAAATTGATCGCACCTGTAAATCATATGATTTTGATTGCAATGCGCGCAAATCAATTTATTTTTATTTTTATTATAATTCGACACATTAGTATTTAAGACTGTTTTTGATATACTTTTATTGTAGTTATTACCGTTGCTTTTGTAATTGTTACCTGTAGGCTTATTTCTTGATTGTAACTAAATCGCACTTGTATTAGATGAATGTTCGAGTACTTTAACTTGTTTATTTACAAAACTAATTAATTCCGAAAACGATGGAAGTGAGTTTCGATCCCGATTTTCTTCAAAAAGCCTCCTAGTATGCGCATCCAACCCACGTAAGGCTAAATGACAAAATAAATAGTCATGCAAATTTTTTATTTTTAACGCCTCGATGGCTTTAAAAGAGTGATCGAATGTTTCAATAAATAAGGTAAGATTTGCGGTAGTATCCTTATTTAACGGCGTAAAGTTTATCATTTTGTCGATGTACCTACCCACGAGTATTCGATCATCTTAATATTTATTACATAAACTTTGCCATACGAGAATATAATTAGCGGATGTTATAGGCAGTGTTTTAACAATGTTTAACGCCGAACCTTTAACACATGAGACTAAATAGTGATACTTGTCTATTTCGTCGAAATCTCGATTGTGAACAAGTGATACAAATGTATCGTAGAATGTGGATCACTTCTCAATATCGCCATCGAATTCGAATAATCGCAATTTAGGTAATGACGGCCTTACATCAGTCCTATCTTTCCCACTGATGGGTGCCTGGTCGCTCGGTTTTAATGGTAAATATTGCAATCTACATGCCTTATAAAGAAATAGAAATAGAAATAGAAATAGAAATAGAAATAGAAATAGAAATAGAAATAGAAATAGAAATAGAAATAGAAATAGAAATAGAAATAGAAATAGAAATAGAAATAGAAATAGAAATAGAAATAGAAATAGAAATAGAAATAGAAATAGAAATAGAAATAGAAATAGAAATAGAAATAGAAATAGAAATAGAAATAGAAATAGAAATAGAAATAGAAATAGAAATAGAAATAGAAATAGAAATAGAAATAGAAATAGAAATAGAAATAGAAATAGAAATAGAAATAGAAATAGAAATAGAAATAGAAATAGAAATAGAAATAGAAATAGAAATAGAAATAGAAATAGAAATAGAAATAGAAATAGACATAGAAATAGAAATAGAAATAGAAATAGAAATAGAAATAGAAATAGAAATAGAAATAGAAATAGAAATAGAAATAGAAATAGAAACTTTTTTATTCAATGTAGATTATAAAAATACTTATTGAAAGTCACTTTTTAAATTTACCACTGGTTCGCAAAAGAAACCTCTGTCCTGGGAAGAACCAGCAAGAAACCCAGCGGGACTATTTTTTTTAATAATAGCTTACAATCATGTTTACAATCAACAATACAAGACAAATTAGAAATAGCTTGGTAGCGATCACCCTTCCCAGGGGTTATTATCATCTATAAAAGTTCATCAAATATATCTAATTCACGGGTTGACAATCTTGTCTCCGGTTTTAATGATATATCTATTTCAATAATATTTAACACTGTTTCTTCAAACTTTGAGCGGACACTTTCTAATTCGGAATAATCCGCTAAGAAATTCTGGATTTGTGCGGAATCATTCATTTGGGATTTCGCAAGATTGAAAATCTTTTGTAATTTAGCAAATAGGTATTCCTTTTTAAAAATAAGTGTTTGCCTTTTTATTTGCAATTTGTCCGACATTATGAACAAAAACGACAAGGTGAATTTAAATACTTTATAAACGTACCGCAAGCAATGAAAATTTAGGTAGAAAAGACGAATTAAATAAGTGTTAAAAAATAAAAAAATAAATAAAAAAAACGCTTAACTCAAGTATATGACGTCCACGGGACGCTAATTAAGGGTAGACATTTTATATATGAAAATCACTAATTTAAATAAATGCAGCTCGAAGGCCAGAAATCTGGCGGCTTGGGATTATTTTTAAATTATATAGTGGACTGTATTGATATTCAATATCCCCTGAAACGTTCAGTTACCGCAGTCACAAAATTACACCAAGAAAACAATAAAACTACTCACGGTCTTACTAGCCAGCTTCCCAAGATCGGCAAACGTTGACAGCTCCTGGTGACTTCTTCTACACGGTAGAATACACTAGTAATTAGATTGTACACGGTACACTCTACAGTAGTCCTTATTTTTTGTTTTGAAGAGATATTCACTCCACGATAACGCAAAGAGATGCAGGCTTCTTATGCTTCCTGCCCTCCTTTTTATTCTTTTTTTGTTCGCACAGATTATAGAAGCGCGTTATGCGTCACAATGTTGCCACAGGTTATCACCGGCCCTCAGATCGTTGTAGATCATTGTGTCTCGGTATAAAATTTGCGAGTTGCGGTTTATTACTGAACAACAATATATTTTTTTTTTGTTGGTTAGGTGTTATATAAGTAACAACAAAAATGTAGTGCTCTCATAATTTTATTATAATTTAATTAATAACTCAGATATATTGTATAAAAGATTATAATTTCATTAGTAGTATTTGGCCTTAAATAATCTTGTATTAATATTTCCATAATAATGACAGTTTAAAAGTTAATACACTCACGTTCACCGTCCCACTACTCCCTCAATCTACTTATTTTCACTGGTTTTACACATTGATAAATTTGCTATACTTCAACGATGGCAAATGTGTCTGATGTGGTAAATATGCAGAAAGAACTGGAAGAAAGCTGGTGTAAGAATATATACATAATGGTGTAATGGCTGATTTTGAAATAGCTAGTAGGATGCATCTACTCCAAGTAATTCAACATTAACACAGTTAAAAGAAGAGCTTTATACCATTAACGAACTCGTAAGTGCAATACTCCACCTTCTTAAGCAGCAGATCCAGGAATGTGTCAAGAATATAGGTCTCATAGCTATGTGGCAACGTCGGAAAGCCCTTCTTTTTATGGACTACCTGTGGCATTTGATGCTGGTACAGCGGATCAAATACTTCAATTAGTACTTTGAAAAGTGTTATAGACTCGGTGCTCAGCAGAGTGATCATATTAGACCCGTTCTTGTATTCTTTCAGAATCACCATAGAAAGTTGGAAGTATGGCGATCATAAAAAATGAACTAAAAGGCTCATCTACATCTGTTTGTGAATTTCTTACAAGGATGCGACAATCAATTCGCAGAACAGCCAGAAAACATTTTGGAGTTAAGAATGCAAGGACTCATGATGGTATAGTGCATGTTAAGCATACATTAACATAAGATTATCACAATGGAAGAATTCGATGCTTTAATGGCCAAATACCTCAGTTCCCCAGATCCGAGCACCAATACTGTTTCAGTAGCTATGTGTGCCGCTAAAAGCAATAAGAAAGACAAGCAAAGACTACATGGCTCATCTGGTGGTAATCATATACATGGAACAGTCCAATGCACAGTAACTGCTTTGGCTCATATTTATGACTCGAAAAGACCACGGCGACTTGCAGTTAAGAAGTAGATTTGTGGTTCTAGGTGTCTAATTTCTTTGTGATGGGTGACTATACATGGTATGATTTTGTAAAACTCAGCTTATTCCTATTACTGCCATAAGTAATATACATAACGTCTTAATCTATTTTAATTTTGGGCTGCCTTTACTTAATTACACTTTTTTTACTTGTAGTTCGTATGTTCAACATTACCATCATTAACTATTTAAAGGTTATGTTTGTTATTTATTACAGATATAAGATTTACCATACAGCATAATAAGTAATATGCATAAAGTCTTAATCTATTTTAATTTTGGTCTGTTTACTTAATTTTACTCTTTTTTAACTTTTAGTTCATATGTTCAACATTGCAATCATTAACTATTTACGGGTTATATTTGTTGTTTATTACAGATATAAGATTTACCATACAGCATAATAAGTAATATGCATAAAGTCTTAATCTATTTTAATTTTGGTCTGTTTACTTAATTTTACTCTTTTTTAACTTTTAGTTCATATGTTCAACATTGCAATCATTAACTATTTACGGGTTATATTTGTTGTTTATTACAGGTATAAGATTTACCATAAAACATAATAATCCTTATGTTTTGTATTTTGTAAACTACTAGTTGTTTTATTGATGATAGATAAGATATGTTAATAAAAATAAAAACTAGGTTCTGTTATAGTATTATATTTTGTAAATTACTAGTTGTTTTATTGATAATAGATAAGATATATTATTAGGAATAAAGATTAGTACTACTAGAGGTTGCTTTGCTTTGTTTTGGTGTGTAATGTTGTTTAGTTATTTAAAATATGATTTTTAACTTTATATGTTTCTAGTGATGTTTATATTATAGTAGATTTCCAATGAAACATATTATTCACATAATTTAAATTCATATTTGAAAATAATCAGTAGCAATTACAAGCGTCACATTTTTTTTACTGCTTTTTGTCAATGATGAGACACATACCCTTAAAACACACAGCATTGGCTGTATGTTTTAAGGGTATTTTTAAAACCTTTAATTGTAAAGGTCTTAAAAATTTAATTATTATATTATAATTATTATAAATATGAAAAAAATAATTAATTTGTATATTAAGCAGTTGGGATATCATATTATGTACATAATTTAGTAAAATTATTACTGCTAGAATTATTAGCATAGCATAACTTGTTATTATGTTTTTTAACAGTTATTGAAGTTTTAAGACAAAGTTAAAATTTACATTTATTTTTAATCCATGCATATTTATAATGTCTTTATTTTACCTTATTTTGTCACTTTTTTAAGATTTTAGATGTATACTGTTATTAGCAATTTGACTACGTTTAGTTTATATTAGGTCCTGACATATAATAATAATATAGGAATATAAAAAAATGAAAAAAAAAAACGAATTAATGACTATTTTCAAAACTCAAATGTACCAGCCAAATGAATTTATAAATTTGACTTTGGTATTCTTAACCAAAAGAGTAGATATTTCAGATCAAAGTGGTCAGTACAACAAAACGCTAATTTCATATGTAAGGACCTAATAGGAGTCACGTCCGTCGGTCGTCGGCTCCCGCCTGGGTGGGAGAAGTACAGCGCGTCGCTTCGCAGTGGGTGCACGTAATGTGGGGCCAACTCGGCTTGCGTAGAGCCTCGAGGACGCCCCTGACCCACCCGGGAGGTTACATACCCAACACTGCGCTTAATCTACATGCTGGGAAGCGAACTCCGAAGGCTCGGCACGCTGCTGGGAGCGTGCGCCTGTTGGTGACTACGGCTCCGCGTCGAGATGCGTCTCCGCGGGACCTGGAGGTTGCTGACCCTTCGGCAGATCCCTTCCCAGAGGTGCGAGATACGCTAACTTCTACCTAGGGATACATCGCCATTACCTAGAGCCAGAAAGGAGCACTAGAGGCCCGGAGTGCTGCTATCGGGAGCGCACTCCTGTCGGCAAGATTGGCCCTGCGTCGACTCCTTCTCATCGGGACTCCGCGGGGCTTTGAGACGGCTGACCCTCCGGTAGCACCTACCTGGTGGCGCGCAATACGCCAAGAAGATTACCGACAATGCCGTACAATGTACGGTCCCAAGACCGGCCCATATGTATGGGTTATGAGGATTACCCCGGTAATGGGGAACTCCCCGAGGCCCGAACCTGCATGGGATAAATAACAGTTGAAAAAGAACCAACGGGAATCCTCTCAATCGGCCGCGATGGACCAATTGAAAAGGAACCAATGGAAATTGACGTCCGATTAAGAAACAGAAGGGAGGAATCGAGGCACACAAGGGCGATAACCTCTTCTTTTTCAGCAAGTAGGTTCAGACGGGGATTACGGGTCTTCCGAAGTCATCCCGGTCCCGACGCCTTAATTATTCGATGTGGACTGTATAACTTGAGGGATGAATTACTTGGGAATAAAACAGCAATTATCTTCAAACCGTTCCGTGAGAGAGTAATCACTTTTCCCTATCACTTCCCTATACTTCTTATTGACTGCTGGTTTTTCACTTTTCCCGAAGGATTTTCTTATTTACTTCTTGAACATTTTCCGAACTATTTTCCCGAACGAATTGCAATTTTTTTTTTTTTTTTTTGCGCCCGAAGGAAATATGGGCAACCCTCCGGAAAGCGGGGGTTACGTGGTATGCTATGAATGCTCATAGCATACCACGTAACCACGCAGCCGGCTGCGTGGTATGCTATGAGCATTCACCGCCTCCCTACCATACGATGTCGTCTTCACGTACCGAGGTACGTGCAGGTATCGGGCCCCGGGGTTATACCCCACTACCCGGGTATCCTCATACCCCATAACTATGGGGCAGTCACTTATTGCCTATCTTGGCGTGGTTATACTGCATTAAATAATGCAGCCGGATAAGAATTTTACTTTCCGTAGTTTACCGACTACGGAAAGGGAGGTAATCAGTAGAGGTTATCTATAGTCAAAGTTGGCCTTTCTACGGCATTGTGGGTTGTTACTCAACTCTCTAATCACATATAGAGAGGAGTTCTCTTGGAAGAGGTCGCCCGTCCGGTGGACGGGTATGTAACGGCGCAAAGCCGTTCAGGTGTTCATGTGGCCCGTTATCGGCACGGTCAAACATGCCGCGCGCTAACCGGGCCACGAAGTCGGTGATAGTCTCGACTTTCAGATCGGCCGCTATGACGTCATTCCGGACGTAACGACCTGCTCCGACAATCGTCCTTAGTGACAGATTCTGCTGAGCCTGTAATCGCCGCCTCAGAGGGTCACTCAGAAGCGCGTACCAGGCCGGAGCAGCGTAGGTGGTGATGGTCCGGATATACATCTTGTATATCCGGAGCTTGGTTTTGATTGGCAGCTTAGATGCCAGTACCGGACGAAGCATCGCCCGCGCACATCTGGCTTTGCGGACGACGAAGTCGACGTGCGCAGTCATGCGCAGCGCCCGGTCGATCCGGCACCCTAGGTATGTCACGGCCTTCTCGTACGCGATCTTCTGGCCGTCGAGAGTTAGTGGTGATGGTAAATTTCTGAGGCGACGGGTGAGCAGAGCGGTCGTCTTACCAACGTTGACGACCATCCTCCACTCATTCAGCCATGGTGGCAACAGGTCCAGCAGACGCTGCATTTTGGCAGTGGCTATATGGGCTCTTCGGGACGAGGTGAAATAGGCGCTATCGTCCGCGTATAGCCCCAGCTCAACATCGTCCTCCCATTCTTGCAGCCTGCCTGCCAATGTTGGGATGTCGTTCGTGTATGCCGCGTACAGGACTGGAGACAGACAACTGCCCTGTGGGACGCCGGCACTGATGGTTCTTGTTGCGGACTCGGCGTCCTCTACGCAGACGTAGAACTTCCTGTCTTCCAGGAAAGACGCCATTAACCGCAACATAGCAGGGGGGACACTGGTCTGTTCATGTAACTTATATAGTAATCCTGAGTGCCACACCCGGTCGAACGCTTTCTCGATATCGAGAAAGACGCCCAACGATATGCGGCCACGATTGTACTCTGCCGCAAGCAGGTGCAGCACTCTAGTCAGCTGTGTGACTGTAGAGTGACCCCTCCTGAATCCGTGCTGCTCCGCCCGAAGTTGGATGCACGGACGGAGACGTCTTAGCAGCAATCTTTCAAACAGTTTAGCTATGTGTGGTAATAGCGTAATCGGCCTGTAACTGGAAGCTTTACGCCTGTCCTTCCCGGGTTTCGGCAAGACGATAATTTTACCTTTTTTCCATTCCTCCGGGAAGTGGGATGTCCGCAGTATCCCATTGTAGAGTCGACCAATCTCTACTAGGACTTTATAAGGCAGTTGTCGGAGTGCAGCGTTGGTAATCCCGTCGTGTCCGGGCGCCTTCCTCGGTTGCAGGCAGGTTACTGTCCTCCGCAATTCGGCGGGGGAAATGAACCACTCTCCTGCAAGAGGCGGCGCAGGTGACGACAGGAACTCCTGTACGCGACTCTCCTTTAATGTATGAAGCTCCATATACTCCGCACTTGCAGGATTCGGCATAAATTGCTCCTCGAAGTGCTCTACTAGGATATCCGCTCTGCCCTTGGCATCATAGCATCGTTCGCCCGCAATGTTGGTAAGCGGGCAAACGGGAGGTCTGGTTTTGGTTAGCTGTCGATTCAGTTTATAAAGCGACGCATTTTGTTCTTCCGCCTTCCATATGCGCCGCTCCCAGGCCTCTCCTCTGTAGGCCCGGACTGCAATCGACAGCTCCTCCGATAAGGTGTTAAATTGTGCTTTTATTCTTGGGCAGCGAGTACGCGCCCAGAGCCTCCTAAGTGCTCTTTTGCGCTTTATTTTGATATTAATTTCCCGCGGAAGATCGTCACGCCTTTCTGTGATCGGGACGATCGTAGAGGCCGCGTGGAGGGCCTCCTGGATGTTTTTGGTGATTCTGGTTGCAGCGGCCTCTACGTCGTCCGCTGTATTAATTAATTGATGAGCTGGAGGTCTCGCTTGCAGGTGTTGTGCATAGCGCCTCCAGTCAATGCGTGTCTTAAATGCTCTGGGCGGCGTAGTCACCGCCTTAGTGCCAAGGGTTATCAGAATCGGGAGGTGCTGTGAACTCAGGTCGTATAGCACCTCTACCACTACCGGGTAGTTGACGTTCCTGGAGAGCACGATGTCTAATACATCCGGATGTTGTCTCGGATCTGTCGGAACGTTAGTTGGTTCTTCGGGACCCAAAACGTCGTAGTGCAAGACCCGGCGGGGTGATCACTCTGGACCCCCACGCCGGGTGTTTGGCGTTTAGGTCCCCGGCGATTATGGTGGGTGTATCGCCTTCCATTACTGTCCGGATATCTGAGGAGCAGAATGGAGTCCCTGGCGGGCGGTATGCTGCGTAGATCCTTAGTTCCTCGCCCGCCGCCTCCATTCTTATGCCGATTGAACGCATACTCTGGTACGGTGGTAATTCCAGTTCTTGGTGGACGATGTCCCTCCTCACAAGAACCGCCGTCCCTCTGTAGGCGGTCCCTTGGGGGGTGACCTCGTCCCTTCTGTATAGGTGGTAATTTGGCAGCTTGATATGCGTTTTAGGGTTTAGCTTTGTCTCGCCCAGCAGTATGATGTGCAAGTCCTGTTGCTGGGCGACAGTGCGGAGTTCATGGAGCTTCTGCTGAATGCCGTCCGGGTTCCAATAGAGGAGGCGCAGATTACTCTCCTCCGTAATGCCTTGCAAGTAGATTTGCCAGCGCCTTCATGATCGCTGATATTGGGTCAGTCCCGGCTCTGATATCAGCCAGGACTTGCGTGCCGACCTCGATAGCTATACCAACTAGACGTTGTATGGCATCTGCTGTCTCGAGGCCGGTGGCGGGTGCTCTCCTGTATGAAGGCGTTGGCAATTGTCTCGGGTGTGGTTCCTGGTCCTGCCCTCTTGGCATGTGGGTGGAACGCGCTCTAGCTGTAGAGCGGGCTCTACGTTCTGGTAGGGCCCTTTCTGGTACTCCACCCACTCCTTTGGTCGACTCCCGAGTAATCTGCGCCTGTGAGGCCACTGGTGCTGATGGTGTCGGGGTAGAGGTAACAGCCTGAGGAGGCTGCGACTTTTTCCTGCTCCTCTCCCGCCTCCTCTTCTTAGAGGGCTGCCGTTCTGTGGCAGGGTTGGCGGGAGGCTGTAGAGTCGCCCCGGTGGTTGCCCTTGGCTCGATGGGTTCCACCGTTTCCTTTGGTGTTACGGGTGGGGGGGGGGGGGGCTGGTTGCCTGCCCTTCCCTGTAATGGTTGCCCACCCGTCTTGCTGGATGGTCACAGCTTTCGGGCGACTCTGGGGGACCGCCTCCCTCAAAACCCGTTCACTAAGCTACCCCCAGAGCTATACGCGAAAGTGAACCGCGCCATTTGCGTGCTTGCGCAACTTAATTACATGAATTTGTTCTATTACTCTCTCACGTTTCACTTAATCTCTTTATTCACATAAGTCATACATAAATACAATTTATCTATTTAGATAGCACATAACAATATCTACACTATGATATACATTATATTTTCGTATCACAAAAAACCTTTTATTTATTAAACAAAATATGCCTATTTTAATCACAAGTTCAAAGTCAAAATTTCTTAAATATTTAACACAGAAAGTTAAAACAATGTTTCCCACTTGAATTTATACATATGTTAACTAATACAATAGTTTAATTTACATTTTTCTCTATTTATTTCACTATTTAAAACACTTTTAAATTTCTTATACAAAACTATCATTATTTCACTTATACACAGGAATTTTCACATAAAAATAACACAGAATTCACCTTTTTAGCACGTACAATCAACCTGAAATGTTTTACAAGTCATTTTTACATAAATTGCTGAAATTACAAACATTTTAAATTTTTACATATTCGGCCTCCTAAGGGCGTGGCCAGCGTGCTTCCGTGAACTCACACTATTTGAACAACTAACTTTGCACGGCTCTCGACTATCAGAAAAAATGAAAGTCTGAAATACACCAATTTTAACAATATTAGGTAAATAAGTGCTTCTACATAATTTTCGAACTGTAGGAAACTATCTCTGATAGGATTCTTATCAGTTATCATGTTTCTTATCAGATAACAATACAAGTGAATGTTCTCATTAATCAATCATAACAAATAGGCATTTGTTTTCGTACAAAACATATCAAACTTATACAAGACAATACTTATGCAATTAATTTCCGTTAATTCTGTTTATGCACAGAGTGATCATCTCGACCGGGGAACAAATCCGATCTCTAACTTCACTTTAATATTCCTTTGAATTTACATCGTTGGAAAGACGATTTCAACCGGGGAACAAATCCGGTAACATAATTTATATCATAAAATTCCCTATATGAATTTATTGAAAGATATTACTTAGAAAACAGTAAACTAGTCCGGCCTGGGAGTTGAACCCAAGACCTTCATATCATTAATTCGACATTTCTTTAAGATTTAACTAAGCATTTTCTTATCAGAACATTTCTATTGGACAATGAGTCTTTGAAAAGTTATTCGTCATCGGTTGACTTAATAAACTGAAATATTCTTATAGGCGCGTCGCCAACAATCTCCCTCCCCCCCCCCCCCGTGCGTTAGCGCCATCATTTGGGAGGCGTCGCGGGTACCAGGACTATTATTCTGGATGTAGGTCTCCTCAAGATACCTGTGCTAGTAATGACGTCAACCACTCTGGTGTGACCGTCTGGTCCCGGTAACGTTCTACTAATTTTGCCTTTCGACCACGTATTTCGTGGAAACGAATGATTTATTATCAAAACAATATCGCCCTCTTTAGGTTCCATGAACTTTCCGTTATTACCTGTTCGAGGTATTAAGGTAGGCATGTATTCCTTCAACCACCTTGTCCAAAAATGGTCGGCTAACCTCTGTGCAGCTTTCCAATTGAGTTGACCCGTCAGATGCTGCTCTAGAAATAATCCATGTGGTCGATCACCACATGAGCGTCCCAGAAGAAAATGATTGGGTGTCAAACCCTCTTCAGGACTATCCATACTGAATGTAACCAGAGGCCTGGAATTTACTGTATGCTCTGCTTCTAAAAGTAGCGTATGTAGAACCTCCTCTCGTGGGCTCCTTTCTCTGAGCGTAGCGGTCAACGCAATTTTAATCGATCTTACTAACCTCTCCCAGGCGCCACCCATGTGCGGTGCTCCCGGAGGTATAAATTTCCATTTAATATATTTCTTAAATGACTCATTTTTCATGCTCTCATGGCATTCTTCGCATGCTTTCAATAATTCTTTATTCGCAGCTTTGAAATTTGTCCCGTTATCGCTGTATATAACGGCTGGTTTTCCTCTTCTGGCGATAAATCGCCTCAACGCCATTATCATTGACGCTGGTGTCAACGAGGCTGCTAATTCCAGATGTACTGCTCTGGTAGTCAGACACGTGAATAAAACACCCCAACGTTTTTCGTGTCGCCTTCCTATAGTCACACTCATAGGACCGAAATAATCCACAGCTGAGCATGTAAAAGGTGGTTCATGATGAGCTATTCTCTCCAGAGGAATATTTCCTTGTGGCACGTTCTGCGGTTTTGACCTGTATGTCCTGCACCACTGACAATGATGTGACACACTTCGTACTACATTACGTAAGTTCAAGACATAAAATTTCTGGTTCACCTCATTCATCACCGTCTGGTGATTGGCATGTCCAAAATGATGATGAACTTCTCTAATCATCATTTTAACGATTTCGTGTTTACCGTCCAATATGACAGGTTTTCTACTTTCCTCGGTCAAATTAGACTTGAAAGGTAAACGTCCATTTAAACGGAGTAAGTTATCTTCTCCTATTTCCATAGATAATTTACTTAAGCGTGAACTTCTTTCAACACTTTTGCCTGCTTTCAAGCATTTTATTTCCGAATAAAAACACTCGTCTTGAACGAACTTCCAAATTAATAATTCCGCTTTTTTCAAGAGCGCTATGTCCAACGCGCCATCGGGTCCTTTAACCGACATTGCTAAAACTTTGTTGGAACACATAACCGACTTTTCGGCTGCGTCGTCGGGTCCTTTAACCGACTTTCTTAAACTCTTGAATTTTTCTACCGCTTGTAAGGTGCGTGTAGTTGCCCCAAGGAATTTCTTAAAGCTGCTAAATCGTCCGTAATCGGGTAGACTTAACGGTTCTTGCTTTCTTAACGCATTTACGCCCTTTGGCGATTTTTCTTCACCTGTTTCTAAGCTTTTTATGGTGTCCACTTGTTTGGGCCATAAATCAGGACTTTTCCTGAGGAATTCAGGTCCTTGAAACCAGCGATGACTTACATCGAAGGTGGAAGGAAAATTTCTAGTGGCGTCGTCTGCCACATTTTGTGACGTTGGAACCCATCGCCATTCACATGGCTTACTGTGATCTTCGATCTCAGCCAATCGATGAGCAACGAATGGTTTAAAAGCGCGAGGATCTGACTTAATCCACGCTAACACTGTACGTGAGTCTGTCCAAAATACTCTCTCGGACATCTCGTACTTGCTCTCTTCACTAACCGATGCAGCCAGTCTGCTGCCCATAAGAGCTGCTTGCAATTCAAGCCTTGGAATCGAAATTGGTTTCAATGGCGCTACTTTTGCCTTTGCGGCGATCAGCGTAATCCGCCTTATTCCTAGCTCGTCCGTGGTGACATAATACACCGCGGCAGCGTATGCTTTTTCACTAGCAGCCGTGAAAGTGTGTAACTCTCCCATGCCGACGCCTTCAGCAACGGGTCTAGGTACTTCTAAATGACCTAATTTCTTCACTTCCGATATCTATTTACAAAATAACACGTGTAATTCGTGTGAAACTTCTTCATCCCAAGAGATGCCTGTCCTCCATACTTGCTGGATCAGCGACTTCCCTTGAATCGTTATGATTGATGCGAGTCCCAAAGGATCGAAGACTGACATCACAGCGCTAGTTATCTCCCTCTTCGTAGGCGGTCGTAAACCTTCCATCACCTCTTCCGGTGTGTTACGAAGACTTGTGGAGAAACTTATTATATCCCGTTTGATATTCCAAATCAAACCTAACGTGCGCTCTGTGTGCTCTTTATCTCCCAGCGAAGCACTGTCGCTCTTATATTTATTTTCCATTTTACTTAAAACTTCGGGTCGGTTGCTAGCCCATCCCCTCAGTTGGAAAGAAGCATGTTTATGTAATTCATACATATCGTTTACTATCCTTTCGGCCGTCGTCACGTCGGGAAATGCCTGTAGATAGTCATCCATATAAAAATTGCTTTCCGTAGCGGAAGCTGCTTCTGGATAGATATGTGCGTTGTCCTGCGCATTCCTATTCTTTACATATATAGCGATGCATGGTGATGATGCCGCTCCAAATATGAGTGACGTTATTCTATACTCTTCCGGTGGCGCGTCACGATTGTGCCGCCATAAGAATCGAAGGCTATCCCTGTCTTCATCCCGGATTTTCACTTGGAGGAACATTTCTTTAATGTCTGCCATTACTGCCACGCTTCCTTCTCTGAATCGTAGCAGAACTCCAAACAACGACTTCAATAAGTCCGGTCCGGTTAACAATGCATCATTGAGACAACGTCCGCCCGTCCTTGCGGCGGCGTCGAAAACTATCCTTATTTTCTTTTTTTGTGGGTGAGTCACTGCGAAGTGAGGAAGGTACCACGTACGTGAGGAAATGGGAATATGGTTCGCTTTCTCTGCGTAACCATTAACGATGAGATTTCAATTTGCTTCTCATATTCCTTTTTCAACTCGCTATTTTTGTCGAGCTTTTTTCAATATTTAACAGGCGACTTTCAACCTGCGCTCTATTCGACGGCATGCACTCATTGTCTGTGCGCCATAACAAAGCAGTCTCGTACCTATTATTAGGTTTACGACGTACCGTTTTGTTCAAAATATTTAAAGCTCGTTCTTCTGGGTCGTTCGCGGGCTTTCTAGCCGACACTCCCAGAGATTCCAAACTAAAATAATCCTTGATCAATTTTTCCATATCTTCCTCCTTCTTGGTGGAAATGTGGTAAACGATCTTGATTGGTTTAATACCACCCGATATGTGACCATGTAAAACCCATCCAAGTTTGGTGAGCGATGCTACAGGTAGGTTCTTACCTCCTTAAATTAATTCACGAGTAACTATGAGATGCCAATTGTCCTGACCAATTAATATGGTAGGTTTGGACCTCTCATACATCAACTCATCCTTAATCGGTGTCAAATGAGAACACCGTTGCAATAATTCTCGGCTTACCGACTGAGGAGAAAGGTTAAGTGACTTAATTGTTTGTACACTTATCTCTTCTAAGTCGCTCGAGTAAATGCCTTTTATCTTAACGTTTAAGCGATACGAACTGTCGTCGTTAATTTGCTTACCTCCCACGGCTTCAATACGTAATCCCTCTTTATGTCCGCGAGGCGCTAATTTCTGAGCCATCCACTCCTCTATGAGTGTCATGGTCGATCCCTCATCCAGAAGAGCTGTTGTCTTGACCTTTCCTCTAGGTCCATACAACTCGACCGGTATAATCTTTAAGTATGCACATGCCAGTGCATTCACTGTACTAACGGTTGTAATATGAGCATCTTTACCCCCCTCGTCCCCTTGTGGCGAGGTATTTTCATTGGGGTATCGGTATAGCATTCGATGATGTGACATTCTACATCCCTCTACACCACATTTTTTCGCTTTGCACTCTAACCTCCTATGGTTAGGTGACAAACATTAGAAACATACTTTCGCTTTTTTAACTGCTTCCCATTTCTCGCAAATATTCATGTCCTTAAACTTGTAACAACTCACTATAGAGTGCTCCTTGTTGCATATAACACACTTATTTGTTACCCGACTTACAGGCTTGTCCTGGGTTGTCATAACCACTTGTCGGTTGTGCCCTTTATTATTTCGGCGTTCTAGACGCTCGCTCGTATTACTTCGGCGCATATAGCGCTCGCTCACGGCACAGCTGCGTACACCTCCCTTTGCAGTGTGTACAGTTTGCTTCCTGAATTCAGGACGCTTCCTTTTTTCAGGCGCATTTTCATTGCTTAAGGACGTTCCAAATTGTTCACTCAATAAATTTAAAAACTTGGCCATCTTCTGTAACTCTGGCTCCAAAGGATACTGAGCTCGATATTCAAACCATTTAAATTTAATCATAGTTCCGAGTTTCTCCACTATGCGGCTCACTAACTCCGGTGAGTATTAATACTGTGGTTGATCCAACGCTTGTATCGTGGCAACCACGTTCGTAATACGACTTGCAAAAGATCCTATATTCCGGCAATCTTCTGCCAATCTTGGCATACGCTTTACATTCTCGATTTCGGCTAGAATGAGCATCTCAACCCTACCGAATCTTCTTTCGAGAGCGTTCATTATTTCTTCCGGTTCACACAAAGTAAATAACAGCGACTTTACCGCCTCTTTAGCGGTGCCCTTTAATGCCCTCCTAAGGCATGCAACATTTTGCACCACTGAAAATTGGCTTCTCGTGTCTTCAAACACCGTTTTGAAAATTATCCATTCACCCGGGTCTACATCGAACACCGGTAATTCCTGGAGGAAATGAAGCTGGGAAGACTTATCTTTACCCGCTATTTTTATTGCACTCACAATCGCTTCGGTCAATTCTGAAACCTCACTCGCGTGTGTTTTCTGTGCATTTCCTTGGTTGCGCTTGATCTCCGCCCCTTTGCGGCGTGATCCTTTACACGCTTCTTTATCAGTAATATCAGGTTGTGCTACACTAACCGGCGCGCTCATTATGGTCTGCTGAACCCAACTCCTTACGAAAGGTTCCACCTGAGTATTCCGCTCTTCATCATCCTCACTCGGATCGATCTCCTCTTCTCGGTTGAGTCGTGCCAACTCCAACTGAGACTTGGTCAAGGCAGCAGCTGCCTGTGCTCGTTCGAGCTCTGAGCGTTCGAATTTAATCCGCGCCTCTAATTCGGCTTTCAGCCTCGCCGATCGCGATGACCTACTACCTCTCTGTGACCCTTTATCACTAGTGTGCCCGATTACTGGCCTTGACGATGCCGCTTCTTCGGTCCTTTGACCTACTTTTTCGACCACCGTTTCACTCCTGGATATAACGGATTGTTGTGCGGTACTGGCCTGCGTACCACTGGTGTCCGTCCTGTTGCTTGTCGTTGCCATGGATGTCCCTGAGTCCCACGTGCATGTGGACGTGTCGGTGGTGGCTCCACTTGAAGGAGTTGCTCCATTTGACGCAGTAGCTGTGGTCGCTCCAGATGGTTCCGCTTCTTTAGCTTTTCTTGAGAGCCCTGTCCTTGTCCTGCTCCCTTCGCTTCTCCCTGTCTGGTCTTGTGCCTTCTTCATCTTGCAGGAAGGTGATTGTTGGCCTACGGTCCCTAACTGTCCCTACGGTCCCTACAACCCCTTACCTACAACCCTTCTAAACCCCAACCTAATACCACTACCCCTCCCCCCCCCCTTTATCTCCCAACCCTACAACCCTACTACCACCATATCAGCCCTATCAGCCCTATCAATCCTGGACGGGGCCTACCGAGGTGAGCCGTCCAGGGATGGAGTCGTACAGGAATGGAATGGAGGAAAGGTTTAGGAACTGTCCCGCCAAGGAATATGACGAAACAGTCGAGCGGTAGTGCAAGCGCAGTCTCACTCGAGAGAACTGCTCCACCCGAAGGTGTTGTGCCAGAGCCCGACCGTTTGGCACCGTTAGGTGGTCGGGATGTATGCTGTGCTCGCCGCCCAGTTGCCGGTGACACCTCGTCCGAGCGCCCTCCTCCGGCCGCGATGCAGTCAGGTGCCCGCACCGCACCCTCGCCTGGCAGCAGCAGCGGTGGATGCTTCTTCTTGCACCCTGATGACCCGACAGGAAAATGCCGGACACGGTCGTCCGACAGGAAATGCCGAGCACGCTTGCCCGACAGGAAAAATGCCAAGCCCTGCTTGGCCGCGATGAGTGCCTTCACAAGACACCTGCGCCCGGCTGCGATACGTGCCCCATGCGAGCACACGCCCCAGGCCGCAATCCCGGTTTTCTTTCTTCCGGTAGTTCCAGGTCCAGTCCTTCAGCGCTGTCGTCCTGGTCTTCTGGCCTTTGGTCCTATTGCTTCAGCTCAAACCTCCGGCTTCCTTCGGTTGCTGATCTTCACTCGGCTCCGAAGGTCTTCTCTTTCCACAACCAGCAGTCCTCAGCTGGTTCCTTGATCCAGCTGGCGGGGTTCGGGTGGTCCTTTTAATCCGGCTCCGAAGGTCCAATTGAAAAAGAACCAACGGGAATCCTCTCAATCGGCCGCGATGGACCAATTGAAAAGGAACCAACGGAAATTGACGTTCGATTAAGAAACAGAAGGGAGGAATCGAGGCTTCTCTCGATCCGGCCTCCTAAAACGCCTACGTTGGGTTCGGGAACAACGTATGTGATCTCCGCAACGGAGTAACACACAAGGGCGATAACCTCTTCTTTTTCAGCAAGTAGGTTCAGACGGGGATTACGGGTCTTCCGAAGTCGTCCCGGTCCCGACGCCTTAATTATTCGATGTGGACTGTATAACTTGAGGGATGAATTACTTGGGAATAAAACAGCAATTATCTTCAAACCGTTCCGTGAGAGAGTAATCACTTTTCCCTATCACTTCCCTATACTTCTTATTGACTGCTGGTTTTTCACTTTTCCCGAAGGATTTTCTTATTTACTTCTTGAACATTTTCCGAACTGTTTTCCCGAACGAATTGCAATAAAACCCGTTCACTAAGCTACCCCCAGAGCTATACGCGAAAGTGAACCGCGCCATTTGCGTGCTTGCGCAACTTAATTACATGAATTTGTTCTATTACTCTCTCACGTTTCACTTAATCTCTTTATTCACATAAGTCATACATAAATACAATTTATCTATTTAGATAGCACATAACAATATCTACACTATGATATACATTATATTTTCGTATCACAAAAAACCTTTTATTTATTAAACAAAATATGCCTATTTTAATCACAAGTTCAAAGTCAAAATTTATTAAATATTTAACACAGAAAGTTAAAACAATGTTTCCCACTTGAATTTATACATATGTTAACTAATACAATAGTTTAATTTACATTTTCTCTATTTATTTCACTATTTAAAACACTTTTAAATTTCTTATACAAAACTTTCATTATTTCACTTATACACAGGAATTTTCACATAAAATAACACAGAATTCACCTTTTTAGCACGTACAATCAACCTGAAATGTTTTACAAGTCATTTTTACATAAATTGCTGAAATTACAAACATTTTAAATTTTTACATATTCGGCCTCCTAAGGGCGTGGCCAGCGTGCTTCCGTGAACTCACACTATTTGAACAACTAACTTTGCACGGCTCTCGACTATCAGAAAAAATGAAAGTCTGAAATACACCAATTTTAACAATATTAGGTAAATAAGTGCTTCTACATAATTTTCGAACTGTAGGAAACTATCTCTGATAGGATTCTTATCAGTTATCATGTTTCTTATCAGATAACAATACAAGTGAATGTTCTCATTAATCAATCATAACAAATAGGCATTTGTTTTCGTACAAAACATATCAAACTTATACAAGACAATACTTATGCAATTAATTTCCGTTAATTCTGTTTATGCACAGAGTGATCATCTCGACCGGGGAACAAATCCAATCTCTAACTTCACTTTAATATTCCTTTGAATTTACATCGTTGGAAAGACGATTTCAACCGGGGAACAAATCCGGTAACATAATTTATATCATAAAATTCCCTATATGAATTTATTGAAAGATATTACTTAGAAAACAGTAAACTAGTCCGGCCTGGGAGTTGAACCCAAGACCTTCATATCATTAATTCGACATTTCTTTAAGATTTAACTAAGCATTTTCTTATCAGAACATTTCTATTGGACAATGAGTCTTTGAAAAGTTATTCGTCATCGGTTGACTTAATAAACTGAAATATTCTTATAGGCGCGTCGCCAACAACAGTAGTCCTAGTAGATGACAATACGAAAGACCTAATAGTATCTATCCCTTAGATTTACTTTCACGTTTTAACAGTCAACGAATGGGATGGTGTTTTATGGTGGTAAGTCCGCCCTTTGTTACCTTAGTTACATATAAGGTGTAACAATTAAGAATAAATAAAATAAAATAATTAAAAATATCCTATATCCCTTATGATAGATACTACCTTATGATGGACAACTAAATATACATATGTGATACGGCTGCAGTACACCGTTATTTCACAGAACATCTAACATCAAATTAGAAAAAATAAAAATAACATATAAGATATCTATATAACGAACCATGAGCGCGCGAAAAATGCGTGATATTATATTTGTGTAAAATATATTATATGTACTACGACTCTTCGTTATAAGATATACTCGTTTCAAAATATCGTAAAAGGGATATCCAGTTCTCTACCCTCACCATACGAAACACAGCAGCATTAAGCTGCTATTTTACACTGGTATTCTGTCAGAGCGTGATCCTACCTCGGTTCAGTTGACCCAGTTATGCTGCAACCAAATTTTGACTTCAGCATGGCTCTACCACGTAAAAACAACGTAGATGTCAAACCCAATACATATATATATATATATATATATATATATATATATATAGATTCAATATTATATTTCTATCCAATGCATAGATATGATTAAATATAGGTTAAGTTTAGTATCTCCTATGTCTGGTGGCTACTGCGGTCCACGGACACCTGCAGCCAACTTCACACAAATAAGGCTACAGATTCGTTATTCCTCCTGAGAACTAAGATGGAATGCCTCACAGCCCGTATTTATAATGCCTCTCTTCAAACGCAACACAATGAAAGCATTGCTAATATAGGGACAGAAATAAGTAATAGGATGTTACCTATTCCGCAAAAAAGGTGTCCTACCTTATAGTAAGGTTTGCGAATTGGGGATCAAAAAAGGCTACTTAGTAAGTCCCAGATCTTAAAAGCGCAATATATGCCAGCAATTCTTCTTCGTGTTTACCAGATCGAACAGACCGGTGACGAAAGTAGCTTTAAAGGTAAGATTGTTGGTACTGTCCCAATCGACGTGACAAGTGTGGTGATTATGAAAATAATACCCTTTTTTGGGTAAGGAACATGCGTAGAGGTCACATATATATCATAACGCAGTTGTAGAGTGATTTACACCAGCAACGTCTCCTACCCGAGTTGCAATCATACTAATGGTCAAAATTTACATAAGATCACTGAGGTAGCATATTCGATAAAGTGAATTACTAAAATCTTTTATCTATAGTCGTTTAAAATAGTTAACACCATTTGAATCTAGATATATTGTAATTGTGGTTAAGCGGATTAGGACTGAGTGGTGGTGGTAGTAGGAATGGTCGATTACGAATGACAATGCGTTTTTTTAAGGATAGTAAACGAGCACACAAATAAAAATGGTTACTGTGGTCCGTAGACATTTACATCTAAACACGATTACGAATCAAAATGCGGATGCATTTTCAACCGTGAAGACTAAAATGGAATGCCTCGGTTCCAGTAAAAAGGTTTCTACACTTACCATACGAAACACAGCAACGTTGAGCCGCTATTTTGCCGCTATACGAGTATTGCGGGATGACTTTGACGACCTGGTATGTCATGGTATCATTTAATAAGGTCTTTGTTTTTTATTTCAATCGAGGAGAAATGTAGATGTCCACGCCATCCACATACCATCACGTGGACTGTGTCTCGCGTGTCAACCTTGTTCTCTAAAAAAAATCACGTCAGTATTACGTGGTGTATAACTTGGCTTTTACCCGGCTGTGGGAAATATGCTATTTCTTTTTAGATAGATTAGATATAGCTTAATAAAAAATTACCATTAACCAAATTAAAACTAATCTATTAACAAAGATACTTACGCCCAAACTGGTTACTGTGACTTATATCGAGTTCGTGACTTATCTTGCTTTTGCCGGTAATCAACCCTCGTCACTTCCCTTAGCCGGATGAGCTAGATAACTTTGTAAATGTTCATGAGATTGTGAGGCCGCAAGTATTTTACAACCGTAACTTAATTTAATATGTTTTTATTATTTTTTAAACTTAATATACTGGCCGCTAATGAAATAGCACATTAAAATCACAGGTTATGCGCATATTATAATTATATAGTAGGTATATACAATTTTTCTAGAGATTCTTTAGATTCACAATTGGACCCGGAGGTGGCGTTATTGTAAGATCCAGAAAGCACCCGTGTGAAGTCGGAGCGGATCGCTAGTAACCTATAATTCTTCTGTACGTGGACAGAATATTATATATATATATATATATATATATATATATACGTTAGACATGTGTCAATCATTCATTTCTCGTGATCGAATCATTCTAGTGCATTTTGTCACGCGTACAAGAACATTCGGATCGATCATTCTAATGGATCATTTAGGACAACAGTACTCTGTAAGTCTGTGAGATGAGCTCGTATATTATACGTATACAATGGATTCTAACAGCTGCAATGCCAAAGACAATAGTAATGTGTAATGATTCCTATCGTTTGTGAGGGAGCAATAGTGCTCATTCTTAAGGTTTGTGGTGGTGGGGAAAGAGAATCCATCACCCCCTTTCACCCCGTGGATGTCATAAGAAGCATCTATGGGAAATGTCAGAAATATTATGGCTTCCAAACTTCCAATAGATGGCGGTATAACAGGACATACAATATCGAGATCAGCGACGGGCAGTAGTGTTAATGGTAGGAAACATCTCATACTGCGGTCGTCTATATATCTGCTAAGCCTGATGATTAAGGCAACTTATAGTCAACCAAATCTAAGAAATACCTTTTGACGTTTCATATTAATCATCCACAATAGTTTTCATCCACACAATCAATCCACACAAGCGTACTTACGTGATTTAAAATGACCTTTTACGTAAATCCGAAGAATTATGAAGTTATCTATATTTCATTAGAACCTGTATAGTTTTTTATTATCTTTTGTGTATAGTTTTATATTACATAGTTTAAATTCGAATCTTTCAAACAAAGCAAAATAAAATAATAACACGTATCAACTTTTTTACTTGACGTCGTTTCAATGATATGTCGCTATGTACTTTATCGTAGTGTTTGGATGATTAAAGTTCATTGTTATGCAAATAATCGGCAAAAATATTCAAATTATCAGTAAAAATATTCAAATAATCGAATCATAAATTTTTAATGTATCATTTGTTAAATTAAATTTTTATATTAAAACTTCCTTAATTTACATGAGTCATGAACAAAAAAGTTAATGTTTTTTAACTTTGTCAACGTAAATTTGTGTAGGCATAAAGCTCATATAGGCCGCGCTGAAAAAATCACTACGTAATTTAAATTTCCTGCCATTTCGGAAGCTTACTACCTATGTGTAATTTTGTGATTTTGTGTTTGTCTTCTTATTTTGTGACTCGACTTTAACTTTTTGGACTATTTCTTCTATATTTGTTGAAGCATGTGCCCATTTCACAAAGGATGGTTGGGCAAAAGTGGTAGAAAAAATAAAAATAAAATGATTATGGATGATTTTGAAAGATACATTAATTTTTACTGCATTATTAAAAATCAAACAATAATTAATCTACACAACGACAACTCAAGTAGTTGTACTGAAAGTGATTGAAATTTATTTTAATCTAGTTTCAATCTTAAATTTTTATAACTTTGCCTCTAAGAGGCCCTAGAAATAAACAGTGACAATTAATACGAAGAAAATGATAAATCTTGTTTTAAATTATCCGTTTTTAATTTATTCTGGTATTATTCATACCAAACTGTAAATGATTGCAAACTTTAAATAATCGATATCGATTTTTTTAAGAATCGAATATTGTACGTTCCTGTTTTTTGATTGGCATGCTTGGGGCAATAAGTCTGACAGCTGTCAAAATGTATTTCTTAGATTTGGTTGACTATAATGATCAACACTGCCTTTTTCCGCAGTGAAATCCTCATGGATACCTTTCGCTGCGGGGTCAAGAAAAATATCATGGTGGACTCCTCCCGGCTAAATCCCTACGGTGGTCAATATCAGCATACACGAGGGTTCCCCAATATCCGTTCGGAACGCCACCGTCGCCCTGCATCGCTTTGCAACACTATTAGCACATCCCAGGGCAGTACTTACTACCCTCGCACATCGTAGTTATATCACGGTGTCTCGGGACCATTTCTGAGTCATCGTCCTCTCCTGGGGTTATATTACTAGGTGTTCAAGGCTCTCGCTCCGAGCGTCTGCAACTCCGGAGACCCCGGGGTTGTAGACGCTAGAGAGTTTCCGTTAGGGGGACACAGTTTTTTAATACGAGTGACATGACGAACGCCTCGACAACGTCGTTTCTGAGCGGGATCCGCTCTCTCCCAATCCCGCTCAGCAGCCTTCTTCTGGATCATAACAGATTCACAGAAAGTGGCTGCGGCTCTCCATGCCGAATCCCCGCTCAGCATCGCCGACACGACTGCTGTTAGGGAAAGGTTTTACCCGATCTGTTCACAAAGATCGTCCGCTCATGTTCCCACGCCGGAAATTTCGCAAGCGTATGGAAGTGGAGTCTTGTTACCGTCCACCACAGTGGAAGCAGTTCGCCGCCGCCCCACGTCTGATCTTATACAGATACTCACCGAAACACCCATGTCAGGTAATTATCTATGTAAGTCTGTAGGTGAGTGTTCCCACTCGTCGCTACATCCAGGTTTCGAAGACCGGCAGGATAGCTTCAATGACGCGTTGGCGTTCATAGCGCTCCTCACGAAGTCGAGTGCGCAATGTTGCCAAAACGGTTAGTCGTTTCTGCCATATAAATGATTCAAGCGTCTCATCTGGCTCACTACCACCACTCTGGTGGAAAGTATAGATCCATTCGTACACCCTCACGTCCATTTTCGCCAGCATGTCTAGAGGTGGGAAATAAGCCAGGATTGTCGCTGCCTCAAAAATATAGTCGTTACCCCTGTACTATCTATATGGCTTTTATCTTTTAGTTCAATAGTATCGGATGACTAGCCTTTTTGCCCATACAGGCGCTCCGTTCAGAGCTACAGACCGTATTCTTCGTGACGTACTTCCTCGGTCAGTACCCCTAGTTTGGGTAGCAGTCTATCCATAGCATCCGATACCATTTTGATCCGGGGGCTAGGTGGTCGAAATGTTCTTCGAAGCCCAAGCGTCTGTCCAGATGGATGCCTGGGTACTTCCTGTACCTTCCTACTCCAACTTCAGACCCACCTACGTGTACGCATAATTCGGATGGTTCCCTGCCCCGTGGTAATTTATGGAAACATAGGACCTCGGTCTTGAGAGGCGCTGTTTCTAATCCCAACTGTTGAATTTTAGAAACGCCGACTTCCACCCTAAGCTCGCAAGCTTCTTAGATCTCCCAAAAGTGATTACTTTGGCAATCATCAATGTGATGTCGGGGCGTAGCAAACGCAACAGCAACACTGCCTATCAAAATATAAGACTGGTGGTTTCATCACAGTATACTCAAATGATATTGAAATTTCAAACACGTTGCTTACGTGAAATATATGCACAAACTAATGGAGGATTTGGGATACTAACTTTTTATTTGTCTTCTTTTATCCTATCATCAAAATATGCGTATTTGGTTTTTCTTTTAACTATTATTGGAAACGTAAAAAAATTGGAATTATAATAGGCTGGGATGGTATTGGTACAGAAAAGGAGAGAATGGATCGTCCCCCCGCTCTCCCTTCCACTCCTACTACGAATCTTATGTTTCTGTTTGTAATGTAATCTCTGGATAGATACGAAAATATATACCTACTTTTTTTGTACGAAAGGTCAGACCATAAAATATGTCAAAGGCTATAAATTCAATACGCAGCCATGTCGCGCATACCTTCGAGCGTCTCTACAAATATCTTGTCAAGCAAAACTACGTTTTATTGCATCCTTCGAAAATATTTCTTACCTACGTGTACCAGGCGGTCCCATAATGAACTGGCTTGATACAGTTCAACGCGACATGTCGCTACATGTTGTGTTGCATTAAATAGTACGTTTATCGTGCACTTAATATAAGAAACATGCATCGACATGAAATACTTAGTCTTAGTTTAACAGGCATTTGAATAACGAGAGTCGCGTATTTTTTCAAAATGTCGAAAACTGAGTATCGAAGTGTCATAAAGTTTCTGTTTAAAGAAGGTTTATCCCCTGCCCAAATAAAAGAACGATTGGATGGCGTGTACAAGGAGTCTGCCCCCTCCTACAGCACAGTGAAAAATTGGGTGAAAGAGTTTCGCCTCGGGAGAGAAACCATCGAAGACTTTGGCCACGACGGTCGACCTGTGGAAGTGCTCACTCCCGAAACGATTGCTCTTATCGAAGAGGAGGTTCTGAGTGACCGCCGTTTGAAGATTAGAGAAATTGCAGCAAGGCTTGGGCTCTCTAAGAGTACCGTTCATCGCGCGATCCATGAACATCTTCACATGAAAAAAGTGAGTGCAATATGGGTACCGAAACTTCTTTCAGCGGTACAGAGACAGGAAAGAGTGCGCTGCGCTTCGGAGTTTTTGGATCTTTGTGACGAAAATCCAAACACTGTGATCGAGCGGCTAGTGACTGGTGATGAAACTATGATCTTGTATTATGATCCACAAAGCAAGCGCGAGTCAATGGAATGGCGTTATAAGGGTGAAAAGCCCCCTAGAAAGGCAAAGGTGCAACAATCGACTAAAAAACTGATGTGCACAATATTTTGGGATTTTCAAGGCATTTTGATGGTGGATTTTAAAGAACGTAATACAGTCGTGAACGGCGTATATTATGCTTCTTTAATATATAAATTACGAGACAAGATAAAGGAAAAACGAAGAGGCAAGCTGTCTAAAGATGTCCTGTTGATCCATGACAACGCCCCTGTTCATACCGCTGGTGTTTCGAAGGATGCAGTTCGTCAGGGCGGGTTCACAGAAGTTCAACATCCACTTTACAGTCCAGACATGGCCCCGTCCGACTATTATTTATTTCCAAATTTAAAGCGGGACTTAAGAGGAAGAAAATTTTCAAGCGATAAAGATTTTCAGGCGGCCGTCTTCAGTCATTTTGAGGATAAAAAATGTGATTATTTTTATAAAGGTTTAGAGATGTTGATTCACAGATGTCAGAAGTGTGTTAGTATTCATGGTGATTATATTGAAAAATAAAATTGGTTTCATTTCATTTCCTTCATTGGTTCATAGTTAGGCAAAAAGACCGCCTACGTAAATAAAATCTAAGACAAATCTTATCACGAGGTAATTTTGTTATTATTGTTATATTATACGAACATCGAAAATTGTGGTCCTATTTTATAGAATATAGATGAGAAACGAGCACACATGTAAGTGGATGTTGAAGGCCATAGACACATGCCTGGATTGAGAAATTGAGAATCAAAATGCAGTAACGCGTTATCATCACTGAGAACTAAGAGCGAACTCTTTGGTACAAGTAAAGGGGTCTCCGATGGTGGAAACCCCTTTTTCCTCCTTTTCCTCTTTATATTTAGTTTATTTAACAGCAAACGGATATGGTCTTATCACTTCTAAATTTTAAATAACGTATTAACTCCATGCGGTTCTTCCACCAGTCTTTTTTGCCTCTACAGCTTACAGAGTTCAACCGCTCCGGACCTTCGCAAAATGGCTAGGCAGATGGATTTAATTAGCCACCCTGCTATGTGCCAGCTTTTGGCACTAATATCTATACCAGTCTATCATCTATGCCGGTCATGAACGGTACCTTCTTTACCAACCTTTTACTACCTTCGGTATAATAGAAAAGAATAATTTTTTTCAATATAATTTATAACATATTACTTTTTTAAAGTAACTCTTATGATATAATTAAGCATTGTTTAAATAAAACTTTGGTTCGGAAAATACTTCTGTCTTGGGAAGAACCAGCAAGAAACCCAGCTGGTTTAAATGAACACCTTAAAGAGTGAGACGTAGACCCAAATCCATGACCTAGCCGTGGCTTTATTCATTGCAATATTGAAATAAAACTATTATTATGTGACAACTAATTATTTTGATTCCAAATATTTAGCTTCTAAATATTAAACCGCGCTTAATAGGTTGGTTGAAAAGCGTAAATAATTCAACTATAATCAACTATATCCTATTAATCGTTCATATTAAAAAAGGGTGCTTTCAAGATATGGTACCTGGTTTATGGTTTTGATTTCATTTGTTATAAATTATTGTAAAAAGTTTACGAGACCTTTTTTGCGCAAATATTTTATTTCGTTGTTTTCTTTCCGGTTTTATCAAAGAATAAACTGAAAGAAGTAACGAAGAATTACTGCAATCGCACTTTATCCAGCCTATATTTCCCGATTTCCGTCGTTGCCCTCTCCCTTGAGCATCAGAGCATTTCACATCCCATCCCTTTAGTTAGATTACTCGAACTTTACACACTGTTACAAAGGACGTGGAGTAGTTTTTTCAAGGTACTTTGCCTTGGAATGTTATTTTAGCATGTTTCATTTTTTGTATTTTTGTTTTTAAATGTTAATGAAACGAAATGTAATGACATTATATATATTTATTTCTTCGACATAAGGTAATATAATTTCGTTTATCAAATGTAACTTTTTTAAATCTACTTAATTTACTACTTGACTTGACAACTATAATATGCACAAATAAGTTTTAACTTTACATTATAGCATAAATAGGGGCAATTTCGTAAGAAACTGTATTGAGAGAAAATATACCTGCAATGTGAATATCCTAATTCTATCAGGTATTACAATTTCAAGGGCATGATAAACTTACAACACACTTCTCTAAGTCTTCAAAGGTCGGACTTGTAACTTGTAAATATAGTAAGATTTCTTCCTAAAAACATTTAAAAATCTGGGGTGCGGCGGGTCAACACTGTCAAACGTGGCGACTATGGCAAATATCCACTCTGTGAGGCAATCTATGGGGGAGGCCTATGTACAACAGTGGAGCTTTGATGATATGGAACGGTCATGAACGCTTTTATCTATAAAAAAATATTTACCCAATTTCCCTCTTCACTTATAACCATAGTGAAAAAAATTCAGTGTGCAATTTAAGAGGACAAACACAACATAACCTTTTCATTTGAACATGATTCATGAGATATACCTATCGAGAAGGAGTATCTTAATTTTCTGAACGCTGCCTAGAGCTGAGTTGAATCCGTCAATTGACCTCGCAGTCAAAGTTGGATTTACCTAGTTGGACTAATTGTCCCAGGTAAACATACTCATCAACAACTTTGAGCTTAGTGTTGCCAACAACCGGCGTAGGTGTGACATGGACGTTACACATGATCTTTGTTTTGTCCATGTTCATCTTAAGACCTATCTGTTGGGAGGTACTATTGAGCTCATTGAATATGGCGCTTAGGTCCTCCAGTAATTCTGCTTTAAGGAATATATTGTCGACAAATAGAAGGTGAGTGATATTAAAGTTGCAGCCTATATACGTCCTACTGATGGGCGCAAGCCTCCTCTCATTTCTGAGAGGGTTTTAGGGCAAGAAAGTCTCCGCCGCACTGCTCCGATGCATGTTGGCAAATTTCACATGTCTTCGAAATATTTTTTTTATTTCTCAGTTTTCTTACGATGTTTTCTTCACCGCCAAGCACGTGGTAAATCAGCACCTAAAATTGCAATTAACGATTTCATTGATGCCGGCGGGGTTTGAATCCGGGTTGCTCGCGTAATGTGAATTTAGAGCAGTGGCTAACCATCTGAGCTACCACGGCTCATCCTTTCCAGTCCAGTAGCTTGTAACTCTGTCTTACATAGCTCTGCATTTGTATAAGTTACGTACTCTGATTCTGTACTCGGATTGCCTTCGTAGCCATAGTAGAGCTACACACACTTAAGCCCTTCGATATACCGACAGTAAACTTAGCACCGCTGAAGGGACTGCAGCAACGCCTAAATTTTGATGGAATTAAAGGCTTTTTCATAGTTCACATACGCAAGACAACGAGGCAGATTGCAGTTTTCGGTCCTCTGTAAAATTTGCTGAAGGGTATGTATATGGTTTATGGTGCTAAAGTCTTTTCGTAAAATGGCTTGTTTGGGAGGCTGGAAGTTGTAGAGTCAGCATATTCACCTTTCTTGAAGAACAAGACCACCACACTTCTGCGCCACGCCTCCGGAATAGCGCCACCATGGAAGACACAATTAAAGAGCTTCTGAAGGACTTCAAGTACCAGTTTTCTACCCGCTTTCAGAAGCTCCGCTGTACTTTCATCCTTGCCGAGTCTTACCGTTTGAACCATTTGAATATAAATCAGTGTTTATGAACTCAAATAGTTTATACAAATGAACTCAGTTAAATAAGTTCGAGCAAGTCTCCGATTTAGCTCTTTATTTTTAACCTCTGTGTGTCACTTTGAGTATTCAGAGATAAGCACAGCGAAAGAAATTGAAGTAATATCGCCAGTTGTTGCCTCCTTGTGGATAAACACTAAATGTTCTCCGTAATATCCGTGATGAGGTACGTGTTCTCACGTACTTTCACGTGATTTCTTCTATAGTAATTAGATAAAGGTTCAATGACTTAGGTTTTATTTAAGTTACAAACTATTAACATAAGAAACTACAGTGCCAACAATCATTGAACGAAAAGAGGCATCTCTATCATTTATTTATATGCTTTTTGAACACTTATTCCATCAGATTTAAGCGGTTGCTTTGACTCTTAGACATCTTCATAATATATCCTCATTTAAAAATCAAAAATGCAGCTGTTTTATCGGAATAAATTGTAAGACTAAGGTGCAGTGCCTTGTTTCCAGTAAAAATATTCTCCGGTTCTCTATACTCACTACACGAAACACAGCATTAAGATGCTATTTTACGCTGGTATTCTCTGAGAGTGTGTTCTTTCCCCAGCCGACGTGAACCATTCGTGCTATACCTACAGCGTGTCTGTAGCAAGGAAACAAATTTACACATTTCTATATTTTATTATAAGTAATAAGATTACAATATAATGTTTATGTATCTATATCTACATTATTTTGAGGTTTTAAATAGTGATTAAATATGGCAAATTTTAACTTTAATTCTAGAAAGTCGCGACTGTAGGTATTGCAAAAAAGATCGGTAGTGACATCCAGCTTCAAAGTGTGAGATGGCTGTTACTGATTCCCCTAGGATCAGGAAAGATCCCCTAGGATCTAGGATATCCCCTGATCCAGCTAAGAGATCTAGCATCTAGATGAAGAAGAAGAAGTTAATAGAAACCTCGTTTTATATGATCTCAGCAAAGTTCGCTAGAAACTCGATTTGCGAGAAGTCATCGGAAAGTACTTCGCGTTGGAGATCATCGAATTCGTGCGGCACTCATTTGTCAAGCTTTATTACCTTGCCAATTTAACACAAATTGACAATTTTTTTTTGATGCTAACGTCGAAAGCTGCTGCTATTTCTCCAGCATCTAGATGAAGAAGAAGAAGAAGTTAATGGAACCCTCGTTTTAAATGATCTCAGTAAAGTTCGCTAGCAACTCGATTTGCGAGAAGTCATCGGAAAGTCTAGTTACCTGATGATGCCTCGTTTTAAATTTCCTAGTGTAAAATGTTAGAGTGATCTTTAGGGAGTAGTATTGCATGCACCATCACAAACGCCAGCACCACTGCTGTTAGATGTAGTGTTTTTGTTTTGGTGGTAGCAGTAATAGTGCAAGCAATTGTGAGGAGAGAGGTGCCCTTCAAAAGACCACACACTATTACATTTTTATAACGGGATTTTAGATAATTAATTTTCACAGTTTAAATATAAACTAGTCGCTGAAGTTGATCACATATGTCTAACGAATAAGGACTTCCTAAAGTTACCCAAAATCGCCTTTTACACCGCCGGGGCGCAATCTAGAAGAAAGTTTACAAAAAACGTCTAGTTGGTTTTAAACTTTTCTTAAATTAAATCTTTTGTAAAATTTAATTTAATAAAATGATATTTTAAAATTCTTATTTTCTCTTGTTTCCTTTAATTTTTAAATCCCACAGCTATGAAAACAATATTTTTAAGTTAATTTCAAGTAATTAAGTAAATTTAAGCACTATTGTATTGTATGTATTATTTATTAAGTGCTGGAAATACAGTGAGTTATCATCATCATCATCATTACAGCCCTTCACAAGTCCACTGCTGAACATAGGCCTCCCCCAAGTAACGCCAAAAAGCACGGTCCTGAGCCACCTGCATCCATCGACTTCCTGCATGTCTTACTAGGTCGTCACTCCATCTAGTGGGGGGTCGCCCTACACTACGCCTACCGGTACGAGGCTGCCACTCGAGAACCTTTCCTCCCCATCGGTTATCGGTTCTTCGAGCTATATGGCCGGCCCATTGCCACTTCAGCTTACTAATCCGTTGGGCTATGTCGGTCACTCTGGTTTTACTGCGGATATCCTCATTTCTGAGCCTATCACGCAGAGAAACTCCGAGCATAGCCCTCTCCATAGCTCGCTGAGCGACCTTGAGCGTCCTCATACGGCCAGCAGTGAAGGACCACGTCTCAGATCCATAAGTCATTACCGGCAACACGCACTCGTTATACACTTTAGTTTTCAGAGATTGAGGTATAACTGACGAGAAGATATGTCGTAATTTCCCGAACGCTGCCCAGCCGAGTTGAATCCGTCGATTGACCTCTCGGTCGAAGTTGAACTTACCTAGTCGGACTATTTGTCCCAGGTAAACGTACTCGTCAACAACTTCGAGCATAGTGCACCCAACAACTACCGGCATAGGTGTGACATGGACATTAAACATGATCTTTGTTTTGTCCATGTTCATCTTAAGACCTATCCGTTGGGAGACACCATTGAGGTCATTGAGCATAGTGCTAAGGTCCTCCAGCTGCCATAAGGACTATATCGTCGGCAAATCGAAGGTGAGTGATGTACTCGCCATTGATGTTAATACCGTATCCTTTCCAGTCCAGTAGCTTGAAAACGTCTTCCAACGCAGCGGTGAAGAGTTTCGGGGATATAACATCACCCTGTCTTACACCTCTCTGCAGTTGGATAGGTTTCGAACTCTGGTTCTGTACTCGGATAGCCATCGTAGCCCTACTGTACAAACACTTCAGCACTTCGATATACCGACAGTCAACTTGGCACTGCTGAAGGGACTGTAGCACCGCCCAAATTTCGACGGAATCAAAGGCTTTCTCATAGTCCACATATGCCAGGCAAAGTGGCAGATTGTACTCTTCGGTCTTCTGTACAATCTGTCACAGAGTATGTATGTGGTCTATGGTACTGAAGCCTTTTCGGAAACCGGCTTGTTCGGGAGGCTGGAAGTCGTCGAGTCTGCGTGCGAGACGATTCGTAATGACTCTCGAAAATAGCATGTAGACGCGGCTCAGAAGGGAAATCGGTCTGTAGTTCTTCAAGAGAGCGTTGTCGCCTTTCTTAAAGAATAAAACCACCGCGCTTCTACTCCACGCCTCCGGAGTAGTGCCACCATGGAGGATGGATTGAAGAGCTTCTGAAGGAATTCAAGTACCGGTGTTCCACCCACTTTCAGAAGCTTCGCTGTAATTCCATCCTCGCCCGGGGCCTTGCCGTTTTTAAGGTGGTGGAGAGCCATTCCAATCTCGCTCAGACTAACGTCCGGGACATCATCGGAATAGTGTCGGATAAGACTTGCTCTTGGATCGTTACTCACACTTGCGTGTGGCTCCAACGATGATGTGTACAGCTGCCCATAGAACCTCTCAATCTCAATCAGAATCTCAGGTGTCCTGGAAACGATGTTGCCACACTCAGTCTTCAGATTTGACAGTTGGCTCTTTCTGGCAGACAGATCTCTGGCAAAGACTTTGGAGCCCCGGTTCTGCTCGATCGCGGCGAGACTTACGCAAGTATTAAAGTTGCGTAAGTCTCGCCGCATGCATTTGGAGATCTGTCTGTTCAGTTGCCTGTATGCTGTCAAATCTGTTGACGGTTGCAGCCTCATCTCCCGTCTAACAGCCATGAGATTAAGAGTGTGATCGGAGAGTTTTTGTGTTCTTCTGCGGCGGGTCTTGCAGAACTTAGCTCCGACCGCATGGACAGTTTCCACGAGCTTGTCATTCATATCGTCCACTGCATTGCAATCTTCTAGGCACTGAAAACGGTTACGTAACTCGAGCTGAAAGGTTTCCGGATTCTGGATCAGAGCACGAGGGGGACGGAGCGTTGACTTCATTAGACGAGACCTCTCCAACTTAACGTTTAGGTTCAGTGTGCCTCTAACCATTCGGTGATCGCTGCCAGTTTTCACCCTTGCGATCACTGAGACATCACTGAACAGTTGGCGTCTGGTCGTCATAATGAAGTCAATATCATTTTTTGTCGAACCGTCGGGGCTCGACCAGGTCCACTTCCTGTGGGGCAGCTTCTGGAAGAAAGAGTTCATCATAAAGAGTCCCTCTTTCTCCATAAAGTCGGCCAGCTGCTGGCCCCTTCGGTTCCGTTGCCCTACTCCAAATTTCCCTACCTTCAGCTCACCGCTTTCTCTTGTGCCTAGTTTTGTCCCTACCTTCAGCTCACCGCTTTCTCTTGTGCCTAGTGTTGTTTTATCAGTGAGTTATACCATTTAGGAATTTCAATGAAATAGGCATGTGTTTTCTTTTGATACTCAGGTGACCATATTTTTTACACCGCGTTAGGTTAGTTGTAGGATAAAAATAAGCAAAACACGAAATTTGAGTTGGATCTTTGTTACAAAAACTATGCATTAGCCCCAAAACTCATAGTTTACATTCTATCCAGGAATAGTATCCAAAAAACAGACAAATAAAATTGTTTCATTTGGAGTCTTGCATTCAAAAAAGTGGCAGGGGGTGTAATTTTTTTGAATTTTCGAAAATGTCGAATTATCTCTAAAGCCGAGACATTTTTACAAAACATAAAACATATTTGTCTAAACCGCCACTGACCTCTACCCGCAGGTACCATATTATTCATTCCTAAGGCCTCAAACCGTATAACTTGTACCTACATACAAATAACTATATACGTCTGTTTAGCAATACCTTTGCCATGGATGATTCATGTAATGAGCGTTGACTTTAATAGATGATTACGTACCAACTTTTTTAAAGTATACTTACCGAGTGCTTTTCTGATGCCATCATCGGTCAAGCAGTTCCAAAGACGTGTAGTCTGAACTGTGAAGAAGTTACAATAGAACTCGATGAAGTGAACACGAATACAGATTTTGTTGTTAAAAGAAGAAAATGTGTAACTCCTATCATAACGTACAAAATTATTCGGTAACATCACCCTTGTTTAGTTACTAAATTTTAGTAGCAATTTTTTTAATTTAGGCACCATTCTATTTCTCCTTGAGTGTAGAAGATAAAGGTTTCTATATATTTTAAAAAAAAACCTTAATGTACGTAACTTACACTTTTCATTCAGTGGGTGGTATAAATACAACATTACGAGCGTGAACTTTTAAGCAAACAGTGCTCTATTGTTCGCTAATTGACTTTTGCATGGTAAATGTATAAAATACTGCGTTAGTAATTATTTTATGTAAAATTTTAATATTTAAAAACCTTTTTGCTCAAAAAAATATAAATATTACATAGTTCTATGTTTTCCATATTTTTAACTATTACTTTTAAAAATTAGTTATTGATTTAAGAAATGAAATCGGTATTAAGACATAGTGTACCGGATAATTGTTAAAGCCCCGTATTCAGAAGCTATTATGTGAAAATGATTTTATACTTTTCGGTTATTAAAGTCGGTTGATACTTCTTAATAAAATATTTTATTCTTTTGAGTGGTCTGAATAATTTCATAAGCTGAATAACAACAGTAATATCGTCGAAATAATTATTATGAAAATTTGATCCATATTTTCTTGTCGTAGGACTGCACGTCAGAAGTGAAAACTTCTTAGCTTCACAAACGCCTGTACATATGTCATACACATCCGTATATATGTCATACACATCAGTATATATGTATCTGAGCGTGATGGTCACGCGAATTCAGTGTTTTTTCCCCAACCCAAAAGTGCACAATGTGCCTAACGTTCGTTTTTTAAACACGGTATACAAATGAAGTGAGCGAGTCACCCGAACGACAAACATTTTAAATAGCTCAGTGATGGTAGGGTTATTAAACACTTGGATAATCGAATTTAATAAATCCTCAAATGTATATTTTAATTGAATAAAAAAATAGAACGATCTCTTCATTAACTATTAATACAATTTTATATGAACGAGTACGTATTAAATAATCAAAAATATTCTTATTATATTTTAAAGGCTTACAACTACATATCAAATTATACTTACAGTATTAATTACAATAAAAAAAAATAGAAACGAAAACGAAAACTATCATTAATGTTTATTTAAAAAAATATGTGTATATAACACGATATTAAGATTTTTAACTATTAAATTTAAATGTGTGAAACGCAGGTCAAAATGAACCTTTTGAAGCTTAGCGATTTCATTTTAAAATTAATTTTTATAAATCTATAAAGTTAAAATGCGATAATATATCAACGCTATACCAATTTAAAATTTATTTCTAGATGCGTTTCGCTTTTAATTTGGAACATCAAGAACATACAGTGTAGTCAGCAGGTAGCGTGAGTTAGTCCCGCTACTGCCGGAAACTTGAAACGAATTTCCGGCAAATCCCCGGAATATTCCCGAGTAAATTGCGATGCTCCACAGTAACCTATAAAAGTTTGTTTTTAAAACTTTAGAGCGCCTAACTGATATTTTATGTAGTGTATAATGACAAAAACAAGTGCCTGTTTGTAAAATGGCGCGTTCAATTTGGTTACATTAACGTATAACAGATAATTGTAATTTATACCGTATTATCATATTCTTCCTTCTTCCTTACCAAATCATTTTAATCACTGTGATACGTAAGTCTTTTAAAGAGTTTAGTTTTAAGCATAAGTTACTGAAAATTTTGTATATGGTGATACTTTAGGATTTTTTTTGTAAAAGAGGGATCTAAATGCATGCATTTTTAGTCTTTTAAAAAGAGTAAATTCGTTTCAAGAAGATCTCTAAGTCATATCGGATGGATTATCCCAGCCGGGCAAGGGTTCACGCTTGCACAGAAATTGCAGTGAAATTGCAGCGTAATTAACGTTTGTTTAGCACGCCGATGGACAAGAATCGGAGCTCCTATTCACTCGCTACGAGACATTCTATCTTAGTCCTGGCTAAGGTACAATACAATGGGTTGACAACGCATTCAAACTTTGATTCTTAATCGAAGATAAATGTAGGTGTATATGGGCCAAAGCATTCAACCGTTATTTGGTCTGTGTGGTCGTTTATTCCATTCAATTCTTTATACAACTGCTTCGGGAGATACCTTGTTACTTATTATGTTTACTATCGTTTGACACTGGCACATTTAAAAATATATATATTTTAATACATAAACTTACCTCATGGAGGTCGTGAGATCTTAATCAAATACATTACATATTTGATTAAATGTAATAATAGGAGCTGAGCTTTTTTATATTATTTTATTACGGATTTTTTATCAATATTAGTAGTTTTATTAATTAACATTGCTAATATTCCCTTTGACCACTCCCGGTAAGCTTGAAACGCTTGTGTTAGGAGTGGTTCACGACAGTAGTCAAATGGCGGAATCGAACCCACGACCTTTTAAGTCCGCGCCCTGCCATTAGGCTACCGTCGCTTCATTGGTAATTTACATATATATTGGTAATATACGTTTTTAATAATAATAAATGTTACCTTATTAAAACCATAAAAATTTACAAAAAAACTGAAATCGGTTGATCGCTAGGCCAACACTGAAACTTCCCGCTTTTTTCGAGTTTGAAACGAAGAAGATCGAAAATTTTCCAATTGGTTGAATTTTGAGTTGTTAGAGCTCAAAAGTTCGAAAGTTTTGTCTATTATTAAGATTATTTATAAATATTTAAATAGCTATAATTTTTTAAACACGTCGTTCGATTTTGTCTTCCTTAGCGGCATTCGACGCAGTATTTCCAGTACAAAAAAGTTTCTTTGATGTGATGTCTGGAGTTGAAAAAACTTAAAACATTTTTTTTAGTTTTTGTTTTTTGTATATCTTTAAAGCGGCTTAACTGACTGACCCCAAAATCTAATCTGGTCGATGTGTCAATGAACATTTTCGAAAGCTGTATCGCTCATCTCGATCTGTTGATGCGTTCTAAAGAAACAGTGGTGAATAAAAATGACTTGCAGTGAGTATTATGTAATAATCTATATTGAATAAAAAAATCATTCATTCATCATTCATATTTTATGGAACTCGGTTGTAAAAGAGTTTATTCATTACCCCATTAAGTTGGTAGAGTGCAATACAGGGTTATTTTGCAATAGTCGACCAAATTTGCAGAGAAGGTTTCAAAAAAGTAATGTTGACGACGCTCACGTTGCTTCTCGAACACCTGAAATATAAATAATATTAATCAATAAAAATAAAATGTGTAAAAAAATATACTCATAAAACATTGTTACTTACCTAATGTACTTGCTGTTTTTCTATAATAAATAAGTACGTGTGCATACGGGGACGGTGGCACTTACCGCGATTTTTATCAGTAGGGTGAAGGTATATTTGCAACAACGGTGTTGCACCGCTGAGTACATGATCCCGCGTTTCGAGTTAGTTGCACTAGAACATCATACGAGGTGACACCTATGTCTCCCTCCCGCGGATGTACACGCGCTCACCAAACTTTTTTTTTTTTGTATATTTTTCTCCCAGACGACACCAGCGGCCTACATCATCAACATAGTGGTCCTTCGGTAATCCTTACGTCGTCTGCAAAAAATATAATAATAATAAGTACCAGTTATGTTCCACGCGCCGGCTACGCCGCAAAAAAAGCGACGACCACGTGGCACCGCTGCAAAATCGGAGTGCAAGAACAACCAAGATGTGTTACCATCGTTCAGCTTAAAGGATGAAGTGCTGGAAAAACCTGGAAATGCGCTAAGTGCCTCTAGTAAGAGTAAAAAGTCATCAAAGACCTCAGGCACGTCGTCAAGTACGGCACGCAAACGGCAATTGGAATACGAAACCGCTAAAGCTATGGCTCTCGTGGAAATACAAGCAGCGGAAGCTGAAGCAGAAGCCAAAGTTAAGAGTGCTCAGGCAGAAGCTGCCAAGCTTAAGGCAAATATTCAGTCGAAGCTGCTAAACAAACAGCTTGCAGCTGAGATGGCAGAATTGGAGTCTCATTCACGCTCTTTCCACAAGTCGGCTATGAAATCTTCGACCAGCAAAGTTGAAAATTGGCTGAATGCTCCAGGAAACCAGCATGAGGAGAACCGAGAAGAGTACTCTTGTGAAAAAATCGGCCTAGAAAAGCTGGCACATGCCTTGAATGATGCAGTAGCTGCCTCATCATATAAAATACAGAACCAGGAGCTCTTAACAAGATTAGCAACGTCTAAAGACCTGCCTTTATTTTTTGGAGATCCAATGGAGTGGTTGCAGTTTAAACAGGCGTACCAAGAATCTACCCAATTATGCAAATATAGTGACACAGAGAATTTATGGCGGCTACGTAAGTGTCTTCGTGGCGATGCTAAAGAAGCAGTGACTTCACTCTTGATTGGTGGAACTACACCCGATTTAATAATTGACACCTTAGAACTTCGATTTGGCAAACCAGAAACAATTATGAGTAAAATAGTTTTACAGCTTAAAAAACTATGTCCGTTGCCGTTAACTTATCATAATGATATCATTAATTTTGCAATAAAAATAAAGAACTATGTGGCTGCTGCCAAAGCAATGCAACAAAGTGATTATCTTCGCAGCCCGGAGTTAGTATCGATTGTCGTATCTAAGCTTCCAACTTTGCTTGTCGCAAAATGGACCGACTACGTTTATGAACAGCGAGAGTGTAATTTACCGAAGCTAGAATTGCTTAGTGATTTTTTATATGAGGAAGCCACTAAAACAGCTGCATCAGGAGTAAGTCATATTCACGCTCAATATAATTTAAAGAAGCCCGATGAACGTAAACACCGTTCACACTCGTTGTTGTACACAAATAGTAATCAATTACAAAACGCGGAAAAGTGTACATTTTGCCGAAAATGGGCTCATGGTGTCGCAGATTGTTCACGGTTTAAGCGCGCCTTACGCAAAGATCGCTGGCGATTTGTACGCGTAAATAAACTTTGCTTCAAATGTCTTGCCCCCCGCCATACGAATGGTATGTCTTGTATTGGCAGTAATTGCGACATTGACGGCTGCAATCAACCGCATCATCGTTTACTGCACTGGATAAAACCATTGGAAGAAAGCTTAAAAACTGTGGAGCGAAGTGAGGATGAGCATCCCAGCACCAATGAAACAGTGACTCATACGGTGGCATCCCACTGTCACAAGGTGCTTTTGAAAGTGGTGCCGCTCACTCTTCACGGACCGAATGGCAGTTTGCATACGCATGCACTACTGGATGATGGAGCTACCGTGACGGTGATATCCTCTGATATCGCAGATGAGCTCGGATTACACGGTGCAAACGTGATATTGCGCGCGCGCAGCGCATGGGACTCGGGCGAGCTTGTGTGTGAATCTCAAGTAGTGAGTGTTAGTGTTACCAATTCGTATAACGAAATGTTTACTTTCCGTGCGCGTAAAATTAAAGAATTAAATTTACCAACACAAAAAGTGCCGAATATGGACTTTAATAATTATGGATTGTTAAGTGAAGATCTTATGTTATGTAATTGTAACGCTAAGCCAAAATTATTAATAGGTCAGGACAACCATCATTTAATTTCTCCCATTCGTTGTGTTCGTGGTAAGCAGCGTGAGCCGTACATAACTCAAACTGCGCTTGGATGGTGTGTGCACGGATATATGGTAAGTGATGTTAATTGCACTGATCGCTTTGTCTCTTTCATTAATAGTTGCACCGAAAAAGCGGGACAGTCGCAGTGTATCTTTCACTTACACACGGTAGAATCGATTGCTAGCGATCTCTCTCTCGATAACGATAACGGTGAATGCACCTGCGCGCAGTTGCACGATGCGGTTCGTAGATCCTTCGCGTTAGAGTCTATTGGTGTAGGTTCGAAGCCGCGCCGCAACTCAGACGAAATACGCGCTTTACAAATTTTAGATGACACTGCAGAATTAGTAAATGGTCAATGGAATGTCGGCTTACCGTGGAAATACGATGAATTACATTTACCCGACTCTTACCCTAACGCTTTTAATCGTCTAAAGTCAATAGAAAGAAAATTTTTGCTCAACAAAGAGTATGCAACTCGTTATTGTGAAAGAATGAGATACTTATTTTCTAATGGTTATGCTAGAGAACTTAATGAGACCGATGAAAACTCTAATAAACGTATAATATGGTATTTGCCGCACTTTGGTGTAGATAATCCAAATAAGAAAAAACTGCGTTTAGTTTATGACGCGGCAGCAAAGTCGAACGGTTATTCTTTAAATGATTTTCTTTTACAAGGCCCTGATTTGTTACAATCGTTATTAGGAATAATGTTACGATTTAGAGAAAACCGCGTAGGTATCATAGGGGGCATAAAAGATATGTTTTTAAGGATTAATGTACGAAAAGAAGATGTTAATTCTTTGCGTTTTTTGTGGAAAGATATCTATTTAAGCAATGAAAATGAACAATTAGGCTTCGGAAGTAGTAACAAAGGTTCAAAATTACCTATACAACATCCTGTTAAGAAATATATTATGACGTCATTAATTTTTGGCGCTAACTGCTCCCCATTTATAGCACAATATATTAACCAAAATAAAAACACATTGCGCTTTCAGAATAAAATGCCGGATGCAGTTAATGCAATTAGGAAAAATCAATATATGGACGATTTTATCGATAGTTTACCAGACGTCGCTACTGCTACAAAAATGATAAAAGATGTTTCATATATTAATCAGCAAGGTGGTTTCGTGATGCGTAACTGGTTAAGTAACAAGTCAGATGTTCTTAATGATATGCCAAAAGAGACTTTAAATGACATGGCGATACGGTTTAATGTTGAATCCCAGCCGGAACGAACGCTTGGGCTTTTGTGGTTTCCCGCGAGTGATATGTTCGGGTTCGATCTTTCGTTAAAGCGTATACCGAGTGATATTTTACAACTATCACGAAAACCGACTAAGCGTGAAGTTCTTCGTATTATAATGTCTGTATATGATATTCATGGTTTTTTAGCACCTTTTACGATAAAATCCAAAATTTTAATGCGCGAAATATGGAATGTAGGTATAAAGTGGGATCAGGAAATAACAGATAGTTTATTTGTTTTATTTAAAGATTGGATTTCGCAGTTACAAGAAATGAGTTACGTTCGAATCCCGCGGTGGTATTTCTATAGCAACGATTCTGTCGGTGTGAATGAGAAGAGCGGCCACACCGTAAACGACGATGAGACGTCGTTGCAATTGCATATTTTTTGTGATGCATCTCCATGCGCATACGCATGTGTTGCTTATTGGCGTAAACAAGACAGCAACGGCGTGCAGGTGTCATTCATTGCGAGTAAAAGTCGCGTTGCGCCGTTAAAACCGTTAACTATGCCTAAACTCGAACTTCAAGGCGCGCTATTAGCATGTCGCTTGGCAGAGACTATAAAAAAGGAGCACAGAATTAAACCGTCACGTGTTTTTTATTGGACTGATTCAATGATTGTTATTTATTGGATACGTAACGAGCATAGAAATTACAAAGTTTTTATTGCAAATAGGTTAGGTGAAATTGATGAGTTAAGTAAAATTGATGAGTGGCATTATGTGCCGACAAATTTAAATATAGCGGATTTAGCTACAAAAAATAATGATTACGACTTCAACAAGGACTCCTCTTGGTTAACGGGTCCGTCTTTTCTGTACACGGAAGAAAAGTATTGGCCCCGAGAGCCTGAAAATAACGAAAAGAGCAACAATGAGCTGTTAGATAAAATATATGTAGTAATAAAATCACCAAAGGAGAATTGTAATAGTATTTATGATTTACCTATTCCGGATCCAAACCGTTTCTCCGTGTGGCTGCGCTTGCTTCGCTGCACCGCATCTGTACTATTATTTATAGAAAAATGTAGAAAAACCGGTACTCGGCGTATTAATAATTTGTTAATGAATAGAGCCGAAGTACTTTTGTTACGCTATTCACAATCACAATCATTTCAGACTGAAATTGATTTGCTGAAACAAAATAAAGAAATTAATCGTGATAGTCGTTTACGTTCATTGACACCATTTTTAGATAAAGACGGCTTATTGCGTGTAGGAGGGCGTATAAACGCGGCTGCAAACGTCACTGAAACTATGAAAAACCCGGTGATTCTGGATGGTAAACATCGCATAGCAAGGCTGGTGGTTTTGGACTTCCACGTACGTGCTGCTCATTCGTATAATGAACTTGTAATAAACGAGCTACGACAAAAATATTGGGTTGTAAATCTGAGACCTACAGTTCGCTCCGTAGCTTCACAGTGTTTAGTTTGCCGAATACGAAAAGCAGCACCAAGACCGCCTCGCCTCGGGGACTTGCCATCTCAAAGATTGGTTCATCATCAAAGACCTTTTACCGTTTGTGGTGTAGACTTATTCGGTCCGATCGAAGTAACTGTGGGCAGGCAGAGACCCAAAAGATATGGTGTTCTTTTTACATGTTTAACAATACGAGCTGTTCATATTGAAATAGTATCGACGCTTACCGCAGACTCACTTATAATGGCACTTAGGAGGATGGCTGCACGCCGTGGGTGGCCTCATACTGTCATATCTGACAACGGAACTAACATGCGAGGTGCTGATGCTGAACTTCGAAAATCTTTTGAAGAAATTAAGCAGCAGCAAGTTATAGCCGAAGCATTAAACAAAGGAGTTTCCTGGCAGTTTATACCACCGGCCAGTCCTCATATGGGGGGAACTTGGGAGCGTCTGATTAGAAGTGTGAAAACGGCACTGAAAGTCGTTCTTAGAGAGAGGGCTCCTCGAGAAGAAGTTTTATTAACGCTTCTCGCTGAAGTCGAAAATATAATTAATAGTAGACCGCTTACCCATGTTTCGGTGGACCCTCAAAGTAAAGAGGCATTAACTCCAAATCATTTTTTACTAGGATCTTCGTCGAACTTACCTGTACCTGGGGTCTTTGATGATGGCGACATGTATGTTAGACGACAGTGGCGTATTGCCCAACGGTTGACAGACTTATTTTGGAGCAGATGGGTAAAAGAGTTTTTGCCAGAGCTAATTCCTCGTCATAAATGGGATAGGGAAGGTCCGCAATTAAAAGTAGGAGATCTTGTAGTAGTAGTCGATCCATCATTATTTCGAAACTGTTGGCCAATAGGTATTATTGAAAAGGTTTATCCAGGTTCAGACGGCAGAGTCAGAGTAGTTGACGTTAGGACTAAGTCAGGAGTGATGAAGCGATCAGCTGCTCGCGTGGCCTTTCTCCAGCTTGATAATGAGTGTCGGCGAACCGACACTTGGGGGGAGGATGTTGACGACGCTCACGTTGCTTCTCGAACACCTGAAATATAAATAATATTAATCAATAAAAATAAAATATGTAAAAAAATATACTCATAAAACATTGTTACTTACCTAATGTACTTGCTGTTTTTCTATAATAAATAAGTACGTGTGCATACGGGGACGGTGGCACTTACCGCGATTTTTATCAGTAGGGTGAAGGTATATTTGCAACAACGGTGTTGCACCGCTGAGTACATGATCCCGCGTTTCGAGTTAGTTGCACTAGAACATCATACGAGGTGACACCTATGTCTCCCTCCCCGCGGATGTACACGCGCTCACCAAATTTTTTTTGTATATTTTTCTCCCAGACGACACCAGCGGCCTACATCATCAACAAGTAATATAGGCAAAAGGTGAAGAAAAACTAATAAAAAAAATCAGAAATATTCTGTACTTTTTATCTTTTAAATTCAAAATGCATGGCAAAGTATTATTTTAGCTGATTTTACTGCGCACGCACACATTCGTAAGGGTTGGTCGGTAGAAAAAAACGCTGTTGCATAATCACATTAAATTTGGGATAATTTCAAATAAAGTTAGAACCATTATTTATTCGTATTTTCAAAAACTGCAATAGCAGTATATTATTATTTATATCTTTATTTAAACTTAAGTTTGAAATTTGGAAACTCATTGAAAAATAACCTCTAACTTCTAATTACCAGGCCAACAAATAAATTGCCTTAGCAAAATTAAAATGTTGTAATAATAAGTTAATTCTTAATTGTGGTTTGATGAACAAACTTTCAATTTGGATAGATTATAATTGTCACAAAGCTAATTCGATAAAATGTTACAATGCTTCTGTTACTTATTGTATGGAACTTTGTAAAAATTCGTAGTTACCAAGTTTGGCAACATTTACGTAGTTTTTTTGATTATGTAAAACAATACCTCCAGGCTTACTCAAACTATTGCAAACATCCTCCCCGTGAGGCAATCTTTTGGGGGAGGTCTGTCTTCAGTAGTTAACTTCGATAGACTGTATCGGTAACAGTACTTAAGCGTTTTAGATGATATAGACATTAATAACAATATAAATAAAGCTGTGGCTCAGGACCCTGCTTTGCGACATTCTTTGAGGGAAGGCTATGTCCAGCAGTGACACGTGAAGGGCTCTAATGATAATAATAATGATAATAAATAACTCATTTACAAAATATAAGTCCACCTGGTGTAGCGGAATGCCCAGATACCTACAGTACATATTCATACATGAATCGTTTAGAATATCGATTAATACTCAACACAAAAATGCATTGCCACCTTGATTAGCAAATTAGTATTGGGTAAATCAGTATAACTATAGTACATTATGCTAGGTTGTCACCCTTAAAAATTAAAATCAAATGTCAATTACTACGCCATGTGATGTGTCTATGTCGTACCGATAATCTTATGGCTTCCGATAAATATCCTTCCGATACATAAACATCTAGTTTACGCTAGGCGTAAAATACCAAGAACGGTGACGGACATTCTGAGACGTCTGGTACTGCTATTGTAAATACGCCTGACAAGCGAGACGATTGTGGCAAATACTCCATCGAGATAGGAGAAAGAACCCTACATCAAGAGAGGAGAGTTCCACTTCCAGCTGCTGTAGAGGAAGACTTCGAAACCCAGCAGCATTATACTGTTACATCACACTGGTATTCAGTGCGAGCGTGGCCAGGCTAGCCGACCCATTCGTAGTACAGGTATAATACGTTACGTCATGATTCTATCTTACTATTCCAGATTACTAATCCATTCTACAGATTTGCAAACCGCTTAACCACATGGAGTTTAACGCATTGAAAACTATCGCTAGTAAGTGGAGATTGATAGTTCTGCTTCCCTTTGTCGGGTTCAAGTGCGGTGAGGATGTTTCAAAGAGAAACTTTCGTATTGAATTGTTGAAGTTGCAGGAAATGAGGAGTTGGAAACAATCGTGCTTAATTGAATGTAGGAACTTTTATATTACAAAGTTATTGTAGCTTTAGACGGTTGTATAAAGTTTTAAAGCAAATTTATTTATGAGGTAGAGTTGAATAAAATTTGAAAGCAATTAATAATGGTGACGTTGAGAACAATAGGTTGAAGCGACTGCATGGGTACTATCTATTAGTATAGAGATACTAATAATTAGATAAAGAAAAGCTTGTTGTGGTGGAGTAGTAGATTATCTTCTACCCCGCGTCGTCCAGTGAGTGTCGTAAGAGGTGACAAAGGCGACAAAATACCAGAAGAGGGGCAGCAGCGTCTTACTAATAGGATCTAGAAAAAAAATTGCGGTTGCCAACCAGTCTGCCAAGCGTGACAACTATGACAAATATCCCTCTTATGAGAAATTCTATGGGGAGGCCTGTGTTCGACAGAGAACTTTGATAGGTGTTTTTAGGTTGTAGTAATGAGTAAAGGCAAAATATTGTCGGGAAATAAAATGAGGTATTTATTTAAAACAAGCGAATGACCCCGGCGTCGCCTGGATGAGATCCATTAATGTTGCGCTATGTAGATCTAAGATAATCGAACCATTCTGAAGGTTGGCCCGGACAGAAGAGAGGTCTAAGATCATAATTTAGAATAAAAAGTGACATTCATAAAATCAACAAAAGGAATAAATATAAATAACGTTTATAGATAAATAAATTGCCGTTCCGCCACTGAAAATACAAATGAAAATATTTTTGTTCGGCTTAGAATTGGAATTTCACATTTGTTTTATTTTAAAAACATGGAATTCCTTTTTTTAATTATTCATTTGTTTATTGATTAGCGTTATGTTTTTATCGCACTTAAAACCTTTTTTCATCATGGATAAGTTCAAAATTCGAGTAATTATGGAATATGAGTACCGTTATGTCAGCAACGCGGCACAAGCGACACGCAACATCGACGACGTTTACGGAGCGAATACAACAAAGGAACGCACCAGCTGTTGTTGGTTTGCTCGTTTCAATTCTGGAAATTTCGGGTCGTCCGAAAACTTTAGTCGGCAATGATGAATAAAAGGCGAATTTGGAAGCTGATGACACTCAATCTACGGCTGAAATAGTAGCAGCTTTCGACGTTAGCATCAAAAAAATGTTAGTCCATTTGTGTTAAATTGGCAAGGTAATAAAGCTTGACAAATGAGTGCCCCACGAATTCGATAATCTCCAACGCAAAGTACTTTCCGATGACTTCTCGCAAATCGAGTTGCTAGCGAACTTTGCTAAGATCATTTAAAACGAGGTTTCTATTAACTTCTTCTTCTTCATCCAGATGCTAGATAAGGGTTCTTCCTGATCCTAGGGCAGTTTCCAATAGCAGTAACAGCCGTCTCACACTTTGAAGCTGGATGTCACTACCGATCTTTTTGCAATACCTACAGTCGCGACTTTCTAGAATTAAAGTTAAAATTTGCCATCTTTAATCACTATTTAAAACCCTGAAATAATGAAGATATAGATACGTAAACATTATATTGTAATCTTATTACTTATAATAAAATATAGAAATGTGTAAATATGTTTACCGTGCTACAGCCACGCTGTGGGTATAGCACGAATGGTTCGCCTCGACCGGGGAAAGACCACACTCTCAGAGAATACCAGCGTAAAATGGCAGCTTAATGCTGTGTTTCGTGTGGTGAGTACAGAGAACCGGAGAGAAAGGCACTGCATCTAAGTCATTACACTTAGTCCGACATACAACTTAGTCCGACAAAACATCTACATTTTTGATTTTTAAATGAGGTTATATTACGGAGATGTCTAAGAGTCAAAGCGTCCACTTAAAATCAGAGGGAATGAGTGTTTAAAAAAGATACAAATAAGTGATAGAGCTGTCTCTTAATGTTCAATGATTGTTGGAAATATAGTTCTTATTTTAATAGTTCGTAGCTTAAATAAATAAAACCTAAGTCATTGAATCTTCATCTAATTACTATAGAGGAAATCACGTAAAAGTACGTGAGAACACATACCTCCTCACGGATATTACGGAGAATATTTAGTGTTTATCCACAAACAGGCAACAACTGGCGATATCACTTCAAATTCTTTCGCTGTGCTTATCTCTGAATACTCAAAGTGACACACAGAGGTTAAAAATAAAGAGCTAAATCGGAGACTTGCTCGAACTTATTTAACTGAGTTCATTTGTATAAACTATTTGAGTTCATAAACACTGATTTATATTCAAATGGTTCAAACGGTAAGACCCAGCAAGGATAAAATTACTGCGAAGCTTCTGAAAGCGGGTAGAAGACCGGTACTTGAAGTCCTTCAGAAGCTCTTTTAATTCTGTCTTCCATGGTGGCTCTATTCCGGAGGCAATCATTTACAAGTACCTGCCGTTTTTCATAAGTTCACGTATTTAATATCTAAAGATTAACTTGTACTATTCTACTATTCTTTTTGAGAAATAAATGTCTTAAACGGTAGATGTAAGTGTTGGCCCAGCCAAAGCATTCAACCGATAAGTGGTCTGTGTAACCGTTTATTCCAATGACTTTTATATAAAACTTATATTTTACATTGACTTTTATATAAAAATATATATTTTAAACCATAAACTTATCTCACGGAGTTTGTGGGATCCTAATCAAATATCTTACATATTTGATTAAGTGTAAAATTTTTGTTCTAATAATATTTTTATTACAGAATTTAAATGGTAATATACATTTATAATAATAATAAATATAACCTTATTAAAACCATAAAAATTTACAGAAAAAAAATCTGAAAAGTGGTTGTCCGCTAGACCGCCCCTGAAACTTCCCGCTTTTTTCGAGTTTAAAATGCTCGAAAATTTTCCAATTCGTTGTATTTGAGTTGTTCGGCTCAAAAATTCAAAAGAATTATATTAATTATTAAGATTATTTAGAAATATTTAAATGGCTATAATATTTGAAAACCTCGTTCGATTTTGATTTACTTGGAGTCATTGAAAAGGCGTTTGGCGTCAAAAAAAATTTATCAGGTCTTGAGTCGATAGATCGAAGAATTTAAAAGTTATCTAAAAAAAACGATTATTTAGAAACTTTCATATATAATAATAACAAGAATACTTATTAAAGGTTATTTATGCTTTTACCACTGGTTTGGAAAAAAAACCTCTATCCTGGTAAGAACCAAATAGGAAACCATGAAGGACTTTTGGTTTAAACATTAATTTTTAGCATAATAATATTATACAATGAGATATGAAAACATTCAAAACCACATTGAATACACATTCGTAAGGGTTTATCGGTAGGCAAACGCGTTATTGCCCATAAATCACATTCAATTTGGGATAATTTCAAATAAAGTAGAAGATTTATTTACTCGTATTTTCAAAAACTGCAATAATGGTATATCATTATTTACATATTTGAACTAAAGTTTAAAATTTGGCTACTCTTTGAATAACAACCCTGTATATAAGAAGCCTGTTCTAACTTGTATTCAGAGTTTAAATTAATTTCACCAGGCCAATAACTAACTTGCCTGAGGAAAATTAAGATGTTTTAATAAGTTAATCCATAAGTTTTGTGGTTTAATAAGCAAAGTTTCAGTTTGCATTGATTATAACTGCCACAAAGCTAATTTAATAAAAATGTTACAATGTTCCTGTTGATTATTGTATAGAACTTTGTAAAAATTAGTTGTAACCAAGTTTAGTAACATTTATGTAGTTTTTTGACTATGTATCCGATCTAGTTAAACTTTTGCAAACATCCTCCCCATGAGGTAATCTATTGAGGGAGGCCTGTATTCAGTAGTCAACTTTGATAGGTTGTAACGGTAACAGTAACGAAAGTTAAAGCGTTTTAGATGATACTGACATTAATAACAATATAAATAAAGCTGTGGCTCAGGACCTCGCTTTGTGACTTTCTTTGCGGAAAGCCTATGTCCAGCAGTAAACTTTTGTAGGGCTCTAATGATGACAATGATGATAATGAATATCTTCTTTAAACAATATAAGTCCACCTGGTGTATCAGAATGCCCAGATACCTATGATACCTACATATGAACATGTATCGTAGGTACATGAATCGATTAAGAATATCGATTAATACTCAACACAAAAATGCATTGCCACCTTGATTACCAAATTAGTATTGGATAAATCAGTGTAAGTATAGTACATTATCCTAGGTTGCCACCCTTGAAAATTAAAATGGAATTTCAATTACTACGCCGTGTGATGTCTCTACGTCGTGTCGAAAATCTTATAGCTTCCGATAAAAATCCTTGTGATACATAAACATCTAGTTTACGCTAGGTATAAAATACCAAGACCGCTGACGGACATTCTGAGACGTCTGGTACTGCTATTGTCAATACGCCTGAAAAGCGAGACGATTGTGGCAAATACTCCATCGAGATAGGAGAAAGAACCCTGCATCAAGAGAGAAGAGGTCCATGTCCAGCTGCTGTAGAGGAAGACTTCGAAACCCAGCAGCATTATACTGTCACATCACACTGGTATTCAGTGCGAGCGTGGCCAGGCTAGCCGACCCATTCGTAGTACAGGCATAATACGTTACATCATGATTCTATCATTTAAAACCACTTACTATTCCAGATTACTAATCCATTCTACAGATTTGCAAACCGCTTAACCACATGGAGTTTAACCCATTGAAAACTATCGCTAGTAAGTGGAGATTGATAGTTCTGCTTCCCTTTGTCGGGTTCAAGTGCGGTGAGGATGTTACAAAGAGAAACTTTCGTATTGAATTGTTGAAGTTGTAGGAAATGAGGAGTTGGAAACAATCGTGCTGAACTGAATGTAGGAACTTTTATATTACAAAGTTATTGTAGCTTTAGACGGTTGTATAAAGTTTTGAAGCAAATGTATTTATGAGGTAGAGTTGAATAAAATTTGAAAGCAATTAATAATGGTGACGTTGAGAACAATAGGTTGAAGCGACTGCATGGGTACTATCTATTAGTATAGAGATACTATTTATTAGACAAATGTAAGCGTGTAGTGGCGGTGTAAGATTTTCTACTACCCCGCGTCGTCCAGTGAGTATCGTCAGAGGCAAAAAAGGCGACAAAATACCAGAAGAGGGGCAGCAGCGTCTTACTAATAGGATCTAGAAAAAAAATTGCGGTTGCCAACCAGTCTGCCAAGCGTGACAACTATGATAAATATCCCTCTTATAAGAAATTCTATGGAGAGGCCTGTGTTCGCCAGAGAACTTTGATAGGTGTTTGTAGGTGGTAGTAATGAGTGAAGGCAAAATATTATCGTGAAATAAAATGAGGTATTTATTTAAAACAAGCGAATGACCCCAGCTTCGCCTGGATGAGATCTATAAATGTGGCGCTATGTGGGTCTAAGATAATCGAACCATTGTGAAGGTTGGCCCGAACAGATTGCGGTATAAGATCATAATTTAGAATAAAAAAGTGACATTCATAAAATCAACAAAAGGAATAAATATAAATAACGTTTATAGATAAAGAAATTGCCCTTTCGCCACCGAAGAATACAAATGAAAATATTTTTGTTCGGCTTAGAATTCGAATTTCACATTTGTTTTATTTTAAAAACATGAAATTCCTTTTTTAATTAGTCACTTGTTTATTGATTAGCGTTATGTTTTTATCGCACTTGAAACCTTTTTGTCATCATCAATAAGTTGAAAATTAGAGTAATTATGGAATATAAGTACCGTTATGTCAGCAACGCGGCACAAGCGCCACGCAACATCTATTATTGGTTTGCCCGTTTCCATTCAGGAAATTTCAGGTCGTCCGAAAACTTCGGTCAGCAATGATGAATAAAAGGCGAATTTGGAAGCTGATGACACTTAATCTACGGCTGAAATAGCAGCAGCTTTCGACGTTAGCATCAAAAAAATTTTGGTCCATTTGTGTTAAATTGGCAAGGTAATAAAGCTTGACAAATGAGCGCCCCACGAATTCGATGATCGCCAACGCGAAGTACGCGTCGGGACGTGATTTGCACTGCTCAACAGCCTCACAAACAAAGGAATTTAAAACCGCATTTTTTACCTACGATGAAAATTGGGTTTTGTTTGATCATCGCAAGTGCTCCGCTCCGGCCCGCTGCTCCTGTACGACAACACACGACCTTGTAACACAGTCTGTGTTGCAGCAGACGGTCACAGAAAATGGATGGGTGCTGCCACCTGCTTGAGACCTTTCGATCTTGGAGGGTGGTACCTACCCAGACGGACTCATAGGTAGATAAATATTCCTACCCCCTAGTAAGACCCTGGAAGGTGACTTAGGTAATTATCTACGATTTGTTAGGAGCTATTTTATTCCAGAGGACTCATTTCTGCTACATACATAAGATAGTTACAAAATGACTCCACCAAGTAAAATAATATGTCATTGATACTTGGAAATAAATTGAAAAAAGAAATTACTGAATCATTATTTTGGCCAGTTTGTGGGTAGGATCATTTCTGTATAACACTGTCCAATTCATTATGTTACATAAGATTCTTTTATCGATATAAGTAAATCGACGCATCCAAAAATAACATTATACAAAAAAATAAAATTCTAGTTATTAGTAATTACACAATATTTTTTGTATCAATTTTATTGTTAATACGATTTTAAAATAGTTCCAAATTTAAGACGAAGTCAGTTTAAGTCCGTGACAATCTCTTGGCAAGTTTAACCGAAACGAATAAAGTTTTTCTTAAAGATCTAGCAATCTTCTAACAATTATGGAACTTTACTAAACATGTCCCCATAGAGAAAGTTACTAAAGGAATTTTTAAGTAATAGGTTGCCACATTCCCAGAAATGAGAGTCAATCATTTTCCATTATTGTGTAGAGGCACGCTGCAGTTATGTTAAGGTAAAATGGGTCTACTCGATCGGTGAAGGACCACATTCTCACAGAATACCAGTTCAAAAAAATAACATAATGCAGTTGTGTTCCATATTGTGAGTATAGAGAGCCGGTGATGTATTTGTATTTTGATTCTTAATTGAGTGAAGGTGTCTGTGGGCCACAACATAAGTCAAGTGGATTGTGTGCTCGTTGGTCACCCTTATTCTATAAAAAAATACGCTTCTTATGATCACGTTTTCTTTCAATAGACGTAGTTGCACGTTGCACCACTGGTAAAATAATATAATTGTTAAGTGACAATTGAGAGGTTTAACGATGAAAATAACTTACCATTAGAAATTTCCGCACTCGTCAAAATTAAGAGCCGGCAAATAATGAGGAAGCGATAACTTAACCTTAACTGTTGTAGTTCAATTTAAACGCTACGAAAGTTTAGATTGATTGTGTTATCTACGCCCCGTCAATTTAAGCAAAAGTTTATGAACATCCATTATATTGAAATTCCTCGAAACCGCTATCTTGTAATGGTTAAACTCCTTAGTCAAATTGTTCGCAAATGTATTTGAAGGTATAAAGGCATGTGGTTTGATTGAACTTTTTAAAACAACTATGCCGATGAGGTGACGTTTTCACGTTAAAAAAATTGTAAGCACCTATATAGCCTATAGGTTAAAAAGAGTCTATTTTTCCCTATACAATCATCAATTATTACAGCCCACCTCAAGTCCACAGCTGAACATAGACCTCCTTCAAGGAATGCTACAAATACTGAGCCACCTGCATCAATCAACTTTCTGTATCTCTTATCATGTCGTCACTCCATTTTGTAGGTGGCCACCCGATACTTCGTTTACTGGCTCGAGGCCACTCGAGCACCTTTCTTCCCCATCGTTTGTTTCCAATGTGAAAACAACGCTAAGTAGCGGTGATAGGGGTGATTTTGCAATAGTTGCCATGATTGGCATGGCGTTTTGGCGTCTGCAGTTTATTATTTTGAGTGGTTATTAGGAAGGTACTGCTGCCCATCTCTTGTTTCTGTTTATTATTTTGTGTGGTAATTAGGTAGGTACTTCTGCCTGTCTCTTGTTTCAATTTATTATTTTGAGTGATAATTAGAAAGGTACTGCTGCCCATCTCTTGTTTCAGTTAATTATTTTGAGTGGTAATTAGGTAGGTTCTTCTGCCCATCTATTGTTTCAATTTATTATTTTGAGTGATAATTAGATAGGTACTGCTGCCCATCTCTTGTTTCAGTTTATTATTTTGAGTGGTAATTAGGTAAATACTTCTGCCCGTCTCTTGTTTCAATTTATTATTTTGAGTGGGAATTAAGAAGGTACTGCTGCCCGTCTCTTGTTTCAGTTTATTGTTTTGAGTTGTTATTAGTTAGGTACTTCTGCCCGTCTCTTGTTTCAATTTATTATTTTGAGTGATAATTAGAAAGGTACTGCTGCCCATCTCTTGTTTCAGTTTATTATTTTGAGTAGTAATTAGGAAAGTACTGCTGCACATCTCTTGTTTCAGTTTATTATTTTGAGTTGTTATTAGGTAGGTACTTCTGTCCGTCTCTTGTTTCAATTTATTATTTTGAGTGATAATTAGAAAGGTACTGCTGCCCATCTCTTGTTTCAGTTTATTATTTTGAGTGGTAATTAGGAAGGTACTGCTGCACATCTCTTGTTTCAGTTTATTATTTTGAGTTGTTATTAGGTAGGTACTTCTGTCCGTCTCTTGTTTCAATTTATTATTTTGAGTGATAATTAGAAAGGTACTGCTGCCCATCTCTTGTTTCAGTTTATTATTTTGAGTGGTAATTAGGAAGGTACTTCTGCCGGTCTCTTGTTTCAATTTATTATTTTGAGTGGTAATTAGGAAGGTACTGCTGCCCATCTCTTGTTTCAGTTTATTATTTTGAGTGGTAATTAGGTAAATACTTCTGCCCGTCTCTTGTTTCAATTTATTATTTTGAGTAGTAATTAAGAAGGTACTGCTGCCCGTCTCTTGTTTCAGTTTATTGTTTTGAGTTGTTATTAGTTAGGTACTTCTGCCCGTCTCTTGTTTCAATTTATTATTTTGAGTGATAATTAGAAAGGTACTGCTGCCCATCTCTTGTTTCAGTTTATTATTTTGAGTAGTAATTAGGAAGGTACTGCTGCACATCTCTTGTTTCAGTTTATTATTTTGAGTTGTTATTAGGTAGTTACTTCTGTCCGTCTCTTGTTTCAATTTATTATTTTGAGTGATAATTAGAAAGGTACTGCTGCCCATCTCTTGTTTCAGTTTATTATTTTGAGTGGTAATTAGGAAGGTACTGCTGCACATCTCTTGTTTCAGTTTATTATTTTGAGTTGTTATTAGTTAGGTACTTCTGCCCGTCTCTTGTTCCAATTTATTATTTTGAGTGGTAATTAGGAAGGTACTGCTGCCCATCTCTTATTACATTTTGCTTCTGTCACCTTGTATGACACTGGACGAAATGAGGTAGTTGATATTATTACACCGCCAAAATACGACAGGTTATCTGGCTGTACCTAGTTAGGTATAAATATCTTACCTCTCCCTTTTATAATAGATAGTAAAATGATTTTGAAATTTATCGCTTTTTAAAAATATTTTAAACCTACTGGATATCTTTATTAATTCAAATAAATATATAAGGATAAAAAATAAGTTCTTCAGACTTTCTTGTTGATTTAACTTTTACATCAGAGGTATGTCTTATGGAAATTTTTTGCGATCTTTATATTTTTCCTTACTTAGGATTAATTACGTTTGCTTTAAAGTTTATGGGTGTCCTACACGTTTGGATTACAAAATGAATGAATTCAAATTTATATCAACAAATATATAATAATAGCTACGTAATATATATTGAAAACTGTACAGTTTTTGGAAATCAAAATAAAAAACGAGCACACAGTCCACTGATAGCAAAAGGATGCTGGGGATCATATACTCCTATCTATATATCTAAGAATAAAAACGCAGTTGCGTTGTGGCCCAAAGCAGTAAAAGATGAAATGCCTCGGTATGCGTAATATAAAAAGCCTAGTTAATTCATTTTTGTGGCAAAATGAACGAGTATTTTTTATACTTGCTAAATTATCATATCAGCTCACTGACTTTAATATCACATATTATATTATTTGCATGTATAGATGTATAAACGAGCATTGATCTCTAAATATAAATAAATTTTACCTGCTGATGTTTTATTTTTTTATTTTAGTTTAGGTTATAAAATAATGAAATTAGTATTCTTTATTTACAAAACTTTAAAATATAAACCTTTTTTTTACTTATTAAAAAAATTTAATAAATTAAATTACCATACGGTTTAACTCCCCACAGTAAAGTGCCAAGAACGCTGGCTGCAGCTAGAATAGAACCAGTCCAATCTTCGAAATTTCTGAACCAAAAGAGAGAGGAAGTGAGAGAGAGAGAGAGCAATGTCAGTAGTGCTATATATATATATATATATATATATATATATATATATATATATATATATATATATATATATATATATATATATATATATATATATATATATATATATATAGCTATAATTTATACGAGAACTACGTCTGTGAACCGCATGCTCTTTGATAATCGTGGTATTTATTATATTATTTACTTGTTGTCTGGAAGATCTCCTGTTTTAGTTCGGATGTTTCGCCTCTCTCAACACCTGCGGAATATGGAATTCGCTTAAAACAAATTATATCGCGATAATCATCAAAAACTAATGAAGGTATCTTGAATAACAATGTTAAACGTATTGAAATTTTATATTATAACATCAAAACCGTTTTTATTCTTAGGTTTTGTGAATAAGATAAACGTAGAGCTTTGTGTATGCGTGTTTGAAAACCGCCAAAAGCCATTTATGCTGAGTACACAAGAGATCAGCTAAAAATCCCGTGACATGGTTGTTGCACTCCGTACTTAACTTTCAGAAAATTTAATCAACGACGGAATAGCACCTTAAATATACCTACTAGATCAATTGTAAAACAAGGGGCTAGTAACTAAAAGAAATATTTTGCCTTTATGTTAAAATATTAACAAATATAAAACATTTGTAATAATAAACGTGCTGACAGTTCACCTAATAGTAAGTGGTTTCCGCAGCCCATGAATACCTGCAAACAACTTCAACAAGAGAAGTCTACAGAAGCGTTGTTACCTGTGAGGACTAAGATGGAGTGTCTCACAGCCTGTAACTGATTCCTTATAGCCTTGACAGTCCCATTCAGTGGCATTAGATCCTAATGCACGTGTGTGGAACATTCAAGTTTCTAAAATGATTTCTCTCTTTCTATAGATATAATTTATTTTATTCTTATTTATTATGATAAATTTGTAAGAGGGCGGCATATGTCCGGACAAACTACTTGGCAGAAAATGAGTACTACCTGTGTGAACAACATATGACCTTGCTACTATAAAACACTAGTAAAGCTTAAATGACTACCAGTAGGTATTCTTGTAATGTCTATTAAATAATAATTATTCTATTCTAATCCATTATTATTATCATATTACACATTATTGTATTATTATATCATATTATTACTATATATAACCTATATAAATCTCTTTGTTGGGTACAGCCCCTGAGTTACCATGGCTCTCACCATAAATAAAAGTTACAGTATTAAAACTGCAATAAAACAAAACCAAGAGAGGGATGTGTCAGTTAAACTGAAACTAACTAACAAAGTTAAACTGAACTTTACCTTTTAGTGGCGCGAGGTGAGAGAATTTCATTGAACGATCAAATGAATGGTTCATTTTAAAACCTTGAAATGCACTAAGTTTTAAGTTTTGGTTTACAATATTTTGTTATTATTTTATTGACGCTAAATTAATACGATTAAGTTTAAAATAAATGCAACAATTTACTTAGTTAAATTATGTTAATCATTTTTCAATATTTTTATAGGTGACGAGCACACAGTCCAACTGATGATAAGTGGATGATGAGTAGTTAATTTGTACCAGTTTTTGCGTAGGAAGCGCGGTTTCAGAGATGATCTTATTGATTTTCGGTGGGCCTGCACCCTCATTAGCGTTCCATTGTTGTTCAGCTTTTCCTCTTATTTATTGTTCCTTGAAAACTGCCATTGTCGCTCTTATCTATTACTCGTTGTACATTTTGCTTATCAATGCTATTGTATTATACTTTTTTGTTCATAGCTGTCACGCAACTACAACAGTCGGACGTCGGTTAGAGCCGTTGATGGATTTAAAGGAGTTCAGAGACGTCGCACCATTATTTGCAATTGATTGTCGAAGACAACACGAAACTTTGAAATTGTTCGATCGATGTGAGAGTTGAAATCGAAACAAACCAAGAAATATCAGATCAGACAACCACTTATAGCTTGATTTTAAACGATTTTATGTCCAAATACAAACCACTGAGTAATATCGTTTAGAAAATATCATGATTAGCAATACAATAATCGTCGATCTTCAAAGATTCAAAAATAGCACATATGAATTTATAGTTAAAGAATTTGCTATAGCAACTCCAGAGTACACCAAAATATTTTCTCTTTACCCACCCACTTCACTATCTCTTGAAGAGAAAAAAGCGGCCAAGAGCGTGTCGGGCCACGCTCACTGTAGGGTTCCGTAGTTTCCCGTCCGTCACAATAAGTGTTCCCACTTATGAGTTTAAAGGTGGGTATCCATTATGTTCGCGCTCCAGCAGCGCTCCGCGTTCCTTCAACTGCTCCCGGTAGTGGGTACTGTTGTTTCCATCCAAGTTCAAAATGATTTTCCTAGAAAGTCCTTATAAAGTTCTACTTTTCAGATTTTTTTCATATTTTCTAAACTTATGGTTCAAAAGTTAGAGGGGGGGGGGACACATTGTTTTTTAATTTTGGAGCGATTATTTCCGAAATTATTGACATTATCAAAAATGATTTTAGTAAACCCCTATTCAAATTTAAATACCTTTCCAACAATATATCACACGTTAGAGTTGAAATTAAAAAAAAATCACTTCCCACTTTACATATAGGGGGGCCTAATAAAACCCTAATAAAACATTTTTTTCCAATTTTTATTTTACCACTTTGTAGGCGTGATTGATACACATATTGGTACCAAATTTCAGCTTTCTAGTGCTAGCGGTCAAAGAGATTAAGCGAGGACGGACAGACAGACATGGCGAAACTATAAGGGTTCCTAGTTGACTACTGAACCCTAAAAACAAATTGGCTGGTGCTTGTGCAGTAGGTTTGGTGCAAAGAGCACAGAGGGTATCGATGGAGTGAGGGCTTTGTTGATTGTAGAGAGTTTCATAGCATTATCAAGACATATTTGAAAGATACAAATATTTTTTTAAAAGGACGTGAAAAAATTAAATGGGTAAAAGATCTTTGTGATGAAAATAATACTATAATAGTTATAAGTTGCTTAGGAGCTCCCAATTTAAATACTCTTTGTAAACTTTATTGTAAAGATATTTTACTGTATAACTGTTTTACCCATTAGAAAATCTGTGCGTTAAAAATGTTTTATGTATTAAGAAATGGTGTTTTAAAAACAAAGTGATTGTTTCATTTGCAATAAAATATATGTAAATAAACACTTCTTCTTTTAATTTTAACTACCTTTGTGTTTGAGAAGAAGAAAAAAAATAGTTTTAGACCAGTAACGATTAGTATTATTAAAGTAATTGGGTTTTTTGGTACCACCTTGCATTTTAACGATGAAGTAGATTAGTCTTCCTAATTTGTTATTTTATTATTAAACTAGACTAATGATCAGCTAGTGACTGTCGTCGTTAAAAAAGTTTTTCACTTTCTGCTTTTGCATTTGTAATATTGTATACGAGGGCGTCTGTATTATCATAGATGCTATCTATATTAGTCTTTACATCATATTTAATCCTTGTGGAAGCATGTTCCAATGATCAGTAGTTGGAATCTTGAATAACTTCTTCATACGTTTCAATTTTTAGTAGATGCGTCGCTTGGTCTTCGTCGTCAGAATTTATAGAAATGTATGAAACACTATCTCTATATAATATAATTCTCTATATAATAAAGAATAATTTCTGCAACAACACAGTTATCATGTTAATATAAATTTGTTTAAACTTAATCACACATTCACACGTAAGAAAACAAGAGAAAGAAAAGTAAGTTTGTCAATAGATTAAACACTTACGTCCATGACCATTGATGTGTTAAGGTAAAACAAACGTAGTATTGGTAGATCCACTGCGGTCAAACGACCATACTCTGACTCCTTGACTGCAGCTGCTCGGTCTTGTATACTACCAGTAAATTAAATCTGATTTAAAGCATTTCCACAGTGAAACTGGTAGTAACTTTATGAGTCAACAAACTTATCTCGAATTCTTTCATGTTACGATTCATAATAAGAAGAAGATAATAAGAAGAAGAAATCATAATAACTGATCATTCCTATGTTGACCATTGAATAGATTGGTAATGTAATAATCTACTAATAACAGTAATATCATGAATACATTAGATGTACTTTAACATCTGAAAAAGATTCATCTCAGTGTAGAAAATAATGTCTATGCTGCTAATAGACTGCCCGCCCATGTATACCCACGTACCAACGTATATCATTATGCAATTTGGATACGGATGATAAACCAGGCTCACATTAGATAGAGTAAGCCTGTAAGTCGGATAACACATAAGTGTGTTATATGTAACAAGGAGCACTCTATAGTGAGTTGTTACAAGTTTAAGGACATGAATAATCGCGAGAAATGGGAAGCGGTTAAAAAAGCGAAAGTATGTTTTCAATGTTTGTCGCCTACCATATGAGGTTAGAGTGCAAAGGGAAAAAATGTGGTGTAAAGGGATGTAGAATGTCACATCATCGAATGCTACACCGATATCCCAATGAAAATACCTCGCCGCAAGGGGACGAGGGGGGTAAAGAGGCCCGAATTACAACTGTCAGTACAGTGAATGCACTGGCATGTGCATACTTAAAGATCATACCGGTCGAGTTGTATGGACCTAGAGGAAAGGTCAAGACAACAGCTCTTCTGGATGAGGGATCGACCATGACACTCATAGAGGAGTGGATGGGTCAGAAGTTAGCGCCTCGCGGACGTAAAGAAGAATTACGTATTGATGCCGAGGGAGGTAAGCGAATTAACGACGACAGTTCGTATCGCTTAAACGTTAAGATAAAAGGCATTTACTCGAACGACTTAGAAGAGATAAGTGTACAAACAATTAAGTCACTTAACCTTTCTCCGCAGTCAGTAAGCCGAGAATTATTGCAACGGTGTTCTCATTGGACTCCGATTAAGGACGAGTTGATGTATGAGAGGTCCAGACCTACCATACTGTTGCGTGAATAAGTCAACGCCATACACTAGCGCCATCTAGTGTCAGGAACGAGAGCGAGGGGAGCTTTGCAGAAAATGACATCACACATCTTTCAACCGACAGCGCCATCCGAAGAACTAAGTTTCTAGAAAATCTACACTCGAACACTCGTCGCTTTGCGCGCATTTACTTGAATATTCCGGATGCTTCATTGCTAATTTGTATATATAGGCGCTGCAAGATGCGATCGGGGCAGTATTGGATTTGGGCGAGACAAGCGAAGCTTCGGAGCGAAATAAAGTGAATTAGTGTGTTTAATTATTAGTGTTTTAAGTTTTAATTTGTGTAAAGTAAATTAAAGTGTTAATTTAGGTAATTTTATCGGCAATTTTTATTGTCACGAACCTCAAGCTCGTAACAATACTAATTGGCCAGGACAATTGGCATCTCATAGTTACTCGTGAACTAATTTCAGGAGGTAAGAACCTACCTGTAGCATCGCTCACCAAACTTGGATGGGTTTTACATGGTCACATATCGGGTGGCATCAAACCAATCAAGATTGTTAACCACATTTCCACCAAGAAGGAGGAGGACATGGATAAGTTAATCAAGGATTATTTTAGTTTGGAATCTCTGGGAGTGTCTGCGCGAAAGCCCGCGAACGACCCAGAAGAACGAGCTTTAAATTTTTTGAGCAAAACGGTACGTCGTATGCCTAATAATAGAGACTGCTTTGTTATGGCGCACAGATAATGAGTGCATGCCGTCGAATAGAGCGAAGGTTGAAAGTCGCCTGTTTAATATCGAAAAGAAGCTCGACAAAAATAGCGAGTTAAAAAAGGAATATGAGAAGCAAATTGAAAATCTCATCGTTAACGGTTACGCAGAGAAAGCGAACCAGATTTCCATTTCCCCACGCACGTGGTATCTTCCTCAATTCCCCCCTTCGAGAAGCCTCGATTCCCCCCTTCTGTTTCTTAGTTTAACGTTTGCCCTGGTTCCTTTTCAACATCTATAGGTGGTAGCTTTGCTTTTAATCGGGAGAAAATCCGTAATTTTATTCAATATTCTTGTTTTTATAAAAAATAGTGTTTGTAGCAGCGTCACTGTAATACGCTATGTTTAAAAGCATGCGATTAGCAATCCGTTTGCAGGTTAGTTATCTACTCTGTCAATACAATCTGTGCATGTTAGGGGTGGTAATTTAAATCAATAATTCTGGATTCTAATGAATTTTCTTCATGATTTATAAGCTTTATCCAATCGGGTTTTTATTTAAATTTTTTTAGTAAATTTAATACCGAATACAAAACGTGTTACTTAACAGAACTTGGATAAATTACCAAAGAACGACGGGTTTGTTGAAATTAAAAAAAAAGAAGAAAAAAGTCAAAATCTTTGCTACAGAAGGGAACTAACAATTTCGTTGGTGCCCGCGAGGATCGAAACCAGGTTGCTCGCGTACTGTCAAATACAAGTATATTGTGTAAATACTATAAAACACATAGTGCATAAAGAATGTGTTTATATACTTATATAATACAATAATTAAGTATAGTTTCCTTTTACCACCTACGAATCACGAGGAAAAAAATTATAAATTAAAAGAATTTATGTGAACGCAAAATTTTGTGTGATCACGTCGGTGACGAGTCCCACAATAAAATACAGTTCTATATTTACTGTCAAATATATATATATATATATATATATATATATATATATATATATATATATATATATATATATATATATATATATATATATATATATATATGTGTGTGTGTGTGTGTGTGTGTGCGTGCGTGTGTGTGTGTGTTTAAACGTCCAGTCTTGCTAAAGTACAGTCAACAATACAATGCAAAATCGAGTAAGCTCCTCAACAATACCAACTGGTACGACATTCTCTTTGCACGTGAAACCACGTTGAAACACATTTACTACAAATATTTTACTTTGCTTAAAGCCTTTCGGGGATTCACGTATATGATGAATTCGAAAGCACACTACTTAGCATATACAAACAGTTATTTTATCTATATACAGAACAAACAGGAGGGGATTTCGTGTAAAGTGGTATTGGTTGTCTGGACGAGATTGCAATCAGCAATAAGCCGCCCATTGCATATATATCTTTTGTTTACTATATTCTGTGCATGTTTTTATACGGTTTGGTTTTTGTTACTTAAGAATAAATAAATAAATAAGGATATAAATAGCGTAACCAGAGTAACCGACATATCCCAATGGATTAGTAAGATCAAGTGGTACTGGGAAAAAGGCATTCTATCTTTGTCCTCAGGGGTGACAACGCTGGTGGTGCTTGTGCTTGGTGCATTTTGATGTAATAATAAATAATTTTCAATACTTAATACTATAGTACCTGGTTGACCGAGCTTTGCTCGGTATTTTTCGCTCGATTTTTTTTTAATTCGTGTGTTTTGGAAATTATATTTAGATACAAATTACATACTGATGAAATATAAATAATATTTTTTGATCTTAGCGACATAACAGAAAAAACGGAACTGGTTATTTGAATAAAAAATCATGAGTGCAATTATTTTAATTTAAATTTTCGTGTTTTTAAAAAATACTAAAAAAGGGCTCGAAAAAATAGATTTTCTCAAAAAAGAAAGGAACATGAAAAAAAGTTAAAAAAAAGTCGGTCGATCGGTCTGGGCTCGAACCGGGGTTTTACGATTCTGTTACCGACTATTATACCAATTAAGCTATTTATAATCGCTAATAATCCGTCAAAATTTACCTTCTTATTCCAACGATATTGTAGCAGTTTTTCATTGCTTAGAAACACGGACAAAAAGACATTTTTTAAAAATAAATCCTAGCTAGATCGATTTATTATCCCCGAAACTCCCTGGCCACTAAATTTTATGAAAATCGTTGGAGCCGTTTCCGATATATATATATATATATATTCGTAATGACTCTCGAAATCAGCGTAGACGCGGCTCAGAAAGGAAATCGGTCAGTAGTACTTCAAGATGAGCGTTGTCACCTTTCTTAAAGAACAAGACCACCGCACTTCTGCTCCACGCCTCTGAAGTAGTGCCACCATGGAGGACGGAATTACGAATCGTCTCGCACGCAGACTCGACGACTTCCAGCCTCCCGAACCAGCCGGTTTCCGAAAAGGCTTCAGTACCATAGACCACATACATACCCTGCGGCAGATTGTACAGAAGACTGAAGAGTACAATCTGCCACTTTGCCTGACGTATGTGGACTATGAGAAAGCCTTTGATTCCGTCGAAATTTGGGCGGTGCTACAGTCCCTTCAGCGGTGCCGAGTTGACTGTCTGTATATCGAAGTGCTGAAGTGTTTGTACAGTAGGGCTACGATGGCTATCCGAGTACAGAATTAGAGCTCGAAACCCATCCAACTGCCGAGAGGTGTAAGAAAGGGTGAAGTTATATCCCCGAAACTCTTCACTGCTGCATCGGAAGACGTTTTCGAGCTACTGGACTGGAAAGGATACGGTATTAACATCAATGGCGAGTACATCACTCACCTTCGATTTGCCGACGATATAGTCCTTATGGCAGAATCGCTGGAGAATTTAAGTACTATGCTCAATGACCTCAATAGTGCCTCCCAACGGATAGGTCTTAAGATGAACATGGACAAAACAAAGATCATGTTTAATGTCCATGTCACACCTATGCCGGTAGTTTTTGGGAGCACTATGCTCGAAGTTGTTGACGAGTACGTTTACCTGGGACATATAGTCCGACTAGGTAAGTCCAACTTCGACCGAGAGGTCAATCGACGGATTCAACTCGGCTAGGCAGCGTTCGGGAAATAACGACATATCTTCCCGTTAGGCTATGCTCGGAGTTTCTCTGCGTGATAGACTCAGAAATCAAGATATCCGCAGTAAAACCAGAGTGACCGACATAGCCCAACGGATTAGTAAGCTGAAGTGGCAATGGCCGGCCATATAGCTCGAAGAACCGATAACCGATGGGGAAGAAAGGTTCTCGAGTGGCAGCCTCGTACCGGTAGGCATAGTGTAGGGCGACCCCCCACTGGATGGAGTGACCTGATAAGATGTGCAGGAAGTCGATGGATGCAGGTGGCTCAGGACCGTGCTTTGTGACATTACTTTGGGGAGGCCTATGTTCAGCAGTGGACTTGTGAATGGCTGTAATGATGATATATATATATATATATATATATATATATATATATATATATATATATATATATATCTATATATATATAAGAGATTAAGAAGATTAAGAGAATATATATATATATATATATATATATATATATATATATATATATATATATATATATTCTCTTAATCTTCTTAATCTCTTATTAATATTTTTATTAAAATGGATTTCCGCAAAGTAACGAATGATTCTATCAATTATATTAACTTTGATTTCATAATATGAAATATGGAACTTAGATGTCTGAAAATAATATACTATATATAGTATTATATAGTAAACAAAAGATATATATGCAATGGGCGGCTTATTGCTGATTGCAATCTCTTCCAGACAACTAATACCACTTTACACGAAATCACTTCCTGTTTGTTCTGTATACAAATAAAATAATTGTTTGTATATGCTAAGTAGTGTGCTTTCGGATTAAATATTTATTATTTATTATGTTAATGATTTCTTATATTTACGCGAACACTACACATGATTAAAACTTACATCAGATTTGATGTAAGTGTTAACCCCAACCATTACATCAGATTTGATAGACCACAAATCCTCGCGAAAGAACACCGATTCCTACCAAGAATGATACGTGAGGCTATTGAAATTAAAAAACATCCTAATTTCAATAGAGAAGGAGGCTGGGTACTACCACCTGCTTGGGATCCTATAATCAATTAAATTAAAACTAAACCCAAGCATACCACTGCAAGACCTCAAGACATAGTCAGTTCATTTTGCATAGATCGGACCATAAACAATAATTAAAAAAGCTGAAGGTACTCCGGGTGTAACAATGACATCGGGACGTCAGTCATCTCAGTCCCCCGTGACCATGGGTGCTGGAAAGCGCCCGAAACGTCGGGAATTAAAAATAAGAAGTAAATAAACGCGATAAAATCCGCAAAAGTAGTTTTAATCATATTTATTATGTTTATTAAATCACCGAAACGCTTTAAGCAAAGTAAAATGTTTGTAGTAAATGTGTTTCAACGTGGTTTTGAACGTCGTACCAGTTGGTATTGTGGAGGAGCTTACTTGATTTTCCATTGTATTGTTAACTGTACGCAAAACTATTTTTATCATATTTATCTACTTTTACATCTTTTTTATCAGTAAGAGACCGATTTACCACGATTGGCAAGCAGATCGCAGTATCCGGTCTTGATTTTTTACGTTTAGCAAGACTGGATGTTTAAACCGCCCCCTATACAAAACCTATAGACTTTGTGGCGCTTCTCATAGTCGCTGTTTAAAATAGCCAAAAGTCTTCTCAGCCTCTAACGCAAGTTGTTATACTAAAAAGGAAATCCTAACCACGGCTTTATGGTATATATGATAATTTCACACTATTCGGAAGGTTTCTTCTTCTGTGCTAGCACTGCCGTGTTAAAGTGTTTTTTATAGAATGAGGATGACAAACGAGAACCAGTCCTCCTGATGGCAATTGATTGCTGTGGTCGAGAGTCATCATCTTCATTTTTCTTACTTCAGTTTACTAATCCCTTAGGCCATGTCTGTTACTCTCGTGCTACTTCAGATATCTTCATTATTAATTTCAACACGCAGAAAAACCCTAGCATAGCTTTCTCTTTAGCTCGCTGAACGACTTTGAGCTCTCTCATTTGGCCAGAATTGAGAGAGCTCGATCCATGTCTCAGATCGCCGGGAATCTCAAACTACACATAAAAGTTTTTTAGACATGCGTTTTCGTTAACGACTGAGTCTTTGTTTAATTGGTACTTAAAAGTGCTGGCAAAGATTAAGCTCTAACGTATGTACTCGTAAAACTAAGGCAGGCGCTTATCTTTTAAACAGGCATGGCTCTAACTAAAGGTATATTTTACTTGAAGATAAAATGATAATTTATTACATTCGCGCGCTGTTCCATATTAGTTTCATAACATTAATGTCAAGGTAGCGAAGAATATCCTTATATCAAGATTTCTTAGGCAATCTCCGGAAATACCCGCTGTTTTTCGATCGTATATCACGGAAAAGAAAAAAAGATTAACTACCATTGAAATACCTTTTGTGAGATTTATTCTTAAGTCGATAGTCCCGTACTTGGGTTATATAATTATATTAATAGTTTCTTCTTCTTCTTGTTTTCCAGTAGTCCGCGTAAAAATCCATTGCTGAATATCATCCTATCCCATTGTAGGGAAGATTTGACTTCATGTTAACGCTTGTCTGGCGTTTGGTGGTGGCGTAGGAGAATTTAACCATTTCGTTCCATAATCTTAAGACGGGACTATTGACAAAGCCAGAAAAATCCTTTATCTATCGACGAAAACAAAAGAAACAGAAACTTTTTTGTTCAATATTGAATGTAAACAATGCTTATTGAAATCACTTTTTTCATTTACCACTGGTTCTCAAAAATTACCTCTTTCCTGGGAAGAACCAGCAAGAAACCCAGCGGGACTATTTATTTTTCAAATAATAGCGTACAATCATATACGTTACAATTGACAACACTAGATAAATTAGAAATAGCTTGGTAGCGATCACCCTTCCCAGGGGTTATAATCATCCATAAATTCTTTAATATTATAATAACCCTTTTGTACAAACTTAGTTTAATAAAGTTTTTGACCTTTGTGTGTGTCAAATTTTGTATATTTTCTGGGATTTTGTTGTAAAAGCGTATACATCGTCACAAAAATTAATTACTGACTCGGTAACAGTTACAGAAATTTAATTGAAATCTGATATTATGTTTATACTGGTGACGGGGGGCAGAGTTAAAGGTACGACACGTCTGGTATTTTGATTGTTAATAGTCTAATATAATAACGTCATAATTACAGACTTCACACGCTCGCTGCTGATCGTAGTTCATAAAAGGAAATCAAACACGATAGGCGTATCATCTTACCGATTAAAACTCAAAAATTAAAAGAAAAGTCTGCCAAGCGTAGCTTTTGAAAATATCCCCTCTGTAGGGCAGTCTATAGGAGAGGCCTATTTTCAGCAGTAAACTTTTGATAGTTTGTAACGGTAACTATAGTACGTTTCTAGGGCAGGTGGATAAAAGTACATTGATCTTTGACGATATTATCGGGATAGGCAATCTTTTTTGTTTAGGTTCATTTTTTATCCTTTTATCATTACATACATCATCAGAGTGAAAGGTAAGGGTGCCGAGTGCGAAGTTCTTTACAAGCCCTATGTCTATTATTATATACCAAGGAAAGAAGATTATCGTGTACCTAAACGAATTAAAAAGCAAATTAATATTAATTTAAATTTATTATTTATAAATCATGAGTTATTACAATTTTCATTATTACGTTAATAGTAGGTAAGTACTTTAAAAGTAGGTAGGTAGGTAGTTGTATAAAACATAACTACTTCTTGGCAGTAAGGTAAAAAGATGAACTTTTAATGCTAAGCATTCTTAAGCAGCCAACCTTGAAGCATGCATAAAACTTCTCATATTATATTGTCAGACACTTGACAGACTATTCACCTATATCTATTTCAGAATCATTTTATGATGATTAAGACCTAGAAGAGTCCGTCCCATTGATTATAACCTAAAATATCAGAGTCTTCTTTTTTATATCCGTTTTGGATGGATATACGTCACTAGACCACGTTTCTTTAACATATTTATAGATGTTTACAATCATTATTTTTTCGGTTTCCGAAATATTCGACACTTTCCGCTTCTTTCGTGGTGACGTAGTCTTTATGAGATTTTCAAGTCTATGAACTCCATTTCATACTAGTGATAATATACAAACAGTCACAAAAGAATAGCAAAAACTTTAATACAAAACCTAATAATACAACTAACAAAACAAACTCAATAAAAATTAAAATAACTACTATAACCGAAAATTTAAATTCTCAAACTATCTACACGTAAGCGCATCCCAAAGCAGAAAGAGGAATGAGTTCTGCTCCATTCGCTTTCTTAAATACGTACGGCGTGAGTCGCAAATCGTGTCGAAACAGGTTTATTATCTCTGAATGACCGCTCCCTTCACCCTACCCCGTACCATGAGACACGCTTAGCAGCGCATAACGATACGTAATCTATAAAGAAATGTATAGAAGCATTAACGGTCGCTTTGTTTCGATGCTAACAGAATACTTGAGGTCAATGTACTTTTTTCCGTCTACCCTAGAAACGTACTATACTTAGTTGGACCAGAAAGTCAAAATATGTGGGAAGAATAAAATTTAAAAAATAAGCTGTTTTTTAATAAAATGAAGCTTAAGTTAAGTTTTGGCGTTTGTAATCAAAATGGGGCAGCTTCCAAAGATACTATTTTCCCCTTAATAAAATTAAAATATATTTTTTGTAACATAAACTTAAAGTTACTTACGAGAACGATTTTCAAGAATAAGTTTTATGACTACTATAGCTTAGAATAAATACTACTATCATATACAATACTAATATAGTAGTACTACATACGTAAGTTGCAGTGCTTTGATGCTAACTGCTTGCCGACGTTTAATAACCTACATAATTATTATTAATTACATAAAGCGAAAGTGTCCATATTACTTCGCATCTTTTCCCCTTCCTACGGTACGGCGGACTTTCTGTTGTTACTAAGGGATATCAATAAAGAATAACAAAATACATTGCGAAATGTTAATGAAGTTACTTAGATGAAACATCTATCCTGACTCTGATCGACTGACCATATTTTCGCACCTATGTAAGTTCTGCGATGCTTAAGGGGAAATAATAAAAATACTTCCTTAAATGGCTTAACATGATCCTCCGTTATGCCGAAAACATTGCAGCACTAATTTTGAAATAACTATATGGTAAAGTTGAGGATTACTCTCAAGTACTACATTAGATGAAAACACGATTCCGTAAAATTTTGTCGTCAACATCATCATCATCATTACAGCCCTTCACAAGTCCACTGCTGAACATAGGCCTCCCCCAAGTAACGCCACAAAGCACGGTCCTGAGCCACCTGCATCCATCGACTTCCTGCATGTCTTACCAGGTCGTCACTCCATCTAGTGGGTGGTCGCCCTACACTACGCCTACTGGTACGAGGCTGCCACTCGAGAACCTTTCTTCCCCATCGGCTATCGGTTCTTCGAGCTATATGGCCGGCCCATTGCCACTTTAGCTTACTAATCCGTTGGGCTCTGTCGGTCACTCTGGTTTTACTGCGGATATCCTCATTTCTGAGTATATCACGCAGAGAAACTCCGAGCATAGCCCTCTCCATAGCTCGCTGAGCGACCTTGAGCGTCCTCATACGGCCAGCAGTGAAGGACCACGTCTCTGATCTGTAAGTCATCACTGGCAATATGCACTGGGTGTACACTTTAGTTTTCAGAGATTGAGGTATACCTAACGAGAAGATGTGTCGTAATTACCCGAACGCTGCCCAGCCGAGTTGAATCCGTCGATTGACCTCTCGGTCGAAGTTGGACTTACCTAGTCGGACCATTTGTCCCAGGTAAACGTACTCGTCAACAACTTCGTGCATAGTGCTCCCAACAACTACCGGCATAGGTGAGACATGTACATTAAACATGATCTTTGTTTTGTCCATGTTCATCTTAAGACCTATCCGTTGGGAGATACCATTGAGGTTATTGAGCATAGTGCTAAGGTGCCACCAGCAATTCTGCAATAAGGACTATATCGTCGGCAAATCGAAGGTGAGTGATGTACTCGCCATTGATGTTAATACCGTATCCTTTCCAGTCCAGTAGCTTGAAAACGTCTTACAATGCAGCGGTGAAGAGTTTCGGGGATATCACGTCACCCTGTCTTACACCTCTCTGCAGTTGGATAGGTTTCGAGCTCTGATTCTGTACTCGGATAGCCATCATAGCCCTACTGTACAAACACTTCAGCACTTCGATATACCGACAGTCAACTTGGCACCGCTGAAGGGACTGTAGCACCGCCCAAATTTCGACGGAATCAAAGGCTTTCTCATAGTACACATACGCCAGGCAAAGTGGCAGATTGTACTCTTCGGTCTTCTGTGCAATCTGCCGCAGGGTATGTATGTGGTCTATGGTACTGAAGCCTTTTCGGATAGCGGCTTGTTCGGGAGGCTGGAAGTCGTCGAGTCTGCGTGCGAGACGATTCGTAATGACTCTCGAAAACAGCACGTAGACGCAGCTCAGAAGGGAAATCGGTCTGTAGTTCCTCAAGAGAGCGTTGTCGCCTTTCTTAAAGAACAAGACCCCCGCACTTCTGCTCCACGCCTCTGGAGTAGTGCCACCATGGAGGACGGAATTGAAGAGCTTCTGAAGGACTTCAGCGTCGGATAAGTCTTGCTCTTGGATCGTTACTCACACTTGCATGTGGCTCCAACGATGATGTGTACAGCTGCCCATAGAACCTCTCAATCTCACTCAAAATCTCAGGTGTCTTGGAAACGATGCTGTCACAATCAATCTTCAGCTTTGACAGTTGGTTATTTCTGGCAGACAGATCTCTGGCAAAGACTTTGGAGTCCTCGTTCCGCTCGATCGCTTCTTTAATACGAGCAGCATTAAAATTGCGTAAGTCTCGCCGCATGCATTTGGAAATCTGTCTGTTCAGTTGCCTGTATGCTGTCAAATCTGTTGACGATTGCAGCCTCATCTCCCGTCTAACAGCCATGAGATTAAGAGTGTGATCGGAGAGTTTTTGTGTTCTTCTACGGCGGGTCTTGCAGAACTTAGCTCCGACCGCATGGACAGTTTCCACGAGCTTGTCATTCATATCATCCACTGCATTGCAATCTTCTAGGCACTGAAAGCGGTTAAGTAACTCGAGCTGAAAAGTCTCGGGATTCTGGCTTAGAGCACGAGGGGGACGGAGCGTTGACTTCATTAGACGAGACCTCTCCAACTTAACGTTTAGGTTTAGTGTGCCTCTAACCATTCGGTGATCGCTGCCGGTTTTCACCCTTGCGATCACTGAGACATCACTGAACAGTTGGCGTCTGGTCGTTATAATGAAGTCAATCTCATTTTTGTCGAACCGTCGGGGCTCGACCAGATCCACTTCCCGTGGGGCCGTCTCTGGATGAAAGAGTTAATCATAAAGAGTCCCTCTTTCTCCATAAAGTCAGCCAGCTGCTGGCCCCTACGGTTCCGTTGCCCTACTCCAAATTTCCCTAACTTCAGCTCATCGCCTTCTCTTGTGTCTAGTTTTGCGTTGAAGTCACCCATCAACACCGTGTAGTAGGTTTTGAGGAATAGGAGTATTCTCTAGGAATATCCTCATACATTTCCTCCACCTCCTCATCGGGATGTGCCGAGGTTGGTGCGTAGACCTGTATGACCTTCAGCGAATACCGTTTGGTGATTCTGAGTATCAGATACGCGACCCTCGTCGACACACTCCCAATCTTTACAACGTTGTTGACGAGAGACTTGTGGACGATAAATCTGACACCTCCTTGGGACAGATGGTCACCCTCCCGGTGACAGAACAAGTTGCCAGACTCGAGGAATACCGTGTACTCCCCCTCTCTTCGGACCTCAGATAATTCAATAATATGCCAGCGCAACTTTTCTACCTCTTCTTCCAGCTCCAGTATCTTCTCGTCATTCTTCAGGGTGCGTGCGTTATACGTTGCCAGGTCGAGTCGTCGTAGGTGGCAACCGAACCTCCACCGGAGATTCTTAGCACCCCCTGCCCCACCGTTATCATGGTCGCACCGTAGCTAAGAATAGCGGGGCCGCCGGGGACTGGGGGCCGTTTATTTGCGTCGTTGTTCATGGGGGGATATTTGCCATAGTTGCCACGCTTGGCGAGCGGGTTGGCAACCGCAGTTTTTTATTATGTTATTGTTGTTATTAGGAAGATGCTGCTGCCCATCTCCTTTCTGTGTCCCTCTGTCGCCTCTTACGACACCCAAAACCACCCAAAAAGATATGGGGTAGTGGATATTCACAGCCGCCACTACACCGCAAAAAAAATTTCTCGATAGAAAAAAATCCAAAGTTATAAATACTTAAATTAGATCATGAAACTTTGCATACTAACTGAAATAACTATAAAGCAGGGCTTATGTTTTATACTTTTTTACCATTATTTTCACTCTAAAAAGAAATTACCTAAACTATCGGCATCTTAAAGCTTGTTTCCTGCTGCCGGATCAGTCTTCTGATGAGTATTGCTTCGGCTTTGAAAGGGGAAAGCTGTGTTGCTTACAATCAGAATACACATTACGCAACAGGATAAAATTAAAATGGCAAATAAACGTAATAAAAATAAGAAGCGACTGGGTTGTATGATGAAATAAGTATCTAACGGCCTATTAACTTATTATATAGTATTAGTGATTAAAACCATGTTGGTACATAGCATACGACGCGCGGGGAAGTGGGGGCGAAATTAGAATTTGAGCTGACTTACTATATCCCCTTAAAGCATGTAACTTGCAAGGCCATTCGTCGGGAATCTCGATTCTTGGCTCAAAAGAAAAAGGTAGATAGTGTAGACAACAAATAAACAAAATACGATTCCTTACAGAAATGTAATCGTAATTTACTTAGTTAAAAGTTTTACAAATACAATACTCTTTATTGTACACCAACAAAACGTTAATAAATAATGAAAAAATAATGAGGGATAGACAAAAGGCGGTCTTATTGCTACATAGCAATCTCTTCCAGACAACCCAGAAGAGGAAGTTAATAAAAATAAAAATAAGATTTATGGGTAGGGTGCACTAAATTAGACAAAAAAAAACAACTTATATACTATAAAATGACAACATACTTTTGGGTATATTAGTGACCATAACTAAGAGGAGAAAGAGAGAGGAGTTAAAGAGACAAATAGTGTTCCTTAATTTGTTTCTTGAACACATTTAAAGATTGAGCACTTTTAATGGACTGGGGTAAGGAGTTCCAGAGTCTTACTCCAAGAACAGCAAAAGATTTATTATAAAATGTCGAGGAGTGTATAGGACATTGGAGCGAAAGGTTTTCTTTGGACCGTAAGGAAAAATCGTGACAAGAGCTAAGAAATTTAAAACGTTCTTTCAGATAGGGAGGACTTGATACATTAAATAAGACGCAGTAGAGCACAGAAAGTATATGAGTATTCCGACGAATACGGATTGGGAGCCACTTGAGTTTAGTGCGGTATTCCGAGACATGGTCATATTAACGAAGCCCAAATATGAACCGTATACAGAGATTTTGGAGTCGCTCAAGTTTATTAAGTTGCTCCTCGATGATATCAAGGTAACAAATGTCAGCATAGTCGAAGATAGGGAGTAGCAAAGATTGTGCAAGCGTAATTTTGGTGGAAATGGGTAAAAAGTAGTTAAGCCTTCGGAGTGAAGCATAAGCCGCAAACATTTTTCGGCTCACTGCATTAATTTGGGGTGTCCAAGACATACCGGAATCCCAAAGGATACCTAAATTTTTAACTACTTCATTATATGGAATAAGAATATCATTAAATACAACGGGTTGAATTTGACATTTTTTTTAATTTTGGAAATAGTTCTTGAACTCCCAATAATTATAGCTTGCGATTTTGAAGGGTTAACCGTCAACCCATAAGATCATGTCCAGTCGAGAATAAAAGCCAGATCCTTGTTGATACATTCAACAGCTTTGGCAAAGTCTTTGATGGTTATTTGTAAATATATTTGAAGGTCATCTGCATACAAGTGGTAGAGAGAAGATATTTGGGATGTAATCGTATTAATAAAGATTGCGAATAAAAGAGGAGATAAGACACCACCTTGTGGAACGCCAGCTACGGTATCAAGCCACGAAGAAAGTCTATCTTGGACACGAATACGTTACCGGCCAGGACAAACCAGGAAATTGCAGTTGGAGATATGTTAAGAGAACGCAGAATCCCTAACAGGATATCATGATCAACAGTATTGAAGGCATTGCTGAAATCCAGCAACACCAATACTGCGACTTGATGATTCTCCATACCGTGACGAATGTCCTCGGTAATTTTTAATAACGCCGTAGTCGTACTATGACCAGATCTAAAGCCAGATTGGAGAGGACTAAGGATGCTATTTTAAACAAAAGGAATTAATTTGTTGTTGGACACGGCGTTCTAAAACTTTGGAAAGGAAAGGAAGAATTGTAATTGAAATATTCAGAAAAACTTGAAGGATTTGTTTTTTTAGGTAAAGGTATGATTTGAGCGTCCTTCCATTGGGAATGGAAAGAAGATGAGGATATGGAAAAGTTTAAGATATGGGTTATAATAGGTGTTAAAAAGTCCAACAAGGGAATGATCATTTTACGACTGACGTCATCACTTCCGACAGCGTCGGAATGGATAGAGAGTATGTGTTTCCTAACATCACAATCTGCAAATTGCCTAAACACAAATGGAGAAAAGTCAGGAGTGGGAAACGATGAAAGTTGAGTAAGTGTTGCTCATTTTGCCATATTGTTCAGGCAAGAAACGAAATAAAAATGCTGATTAAGCAAATTTAAATCAACGTTATTTGGAATAGGACATGAACGAGTTTTCCCAACTCCAATAGACTTTAAGAAGTTCCAAATACGACATGGATCTTCGTTTTGTACTGATTTATGGATGTGGCGGCGTCGTAAATCTCTACACATCTTGTTGCATTGATTTCGCAGGAGTCTGTACTTCTCCCGAATCCTGTCATTCTTAGGATCTGACTTGTAACTCGACTTTACACTATTCTTCCTGCAGATTAATCTTTTAAGATCTTCGGTCAACCACGGAGCTGGAGGATGACGTATTCGCACTGGGCGGACAGGAGCATGAGCATCATAAAGTTGAACAAGAAGTGAATTAAACAATATTACCTGTTCGTCAACATTACAAGCCTTCATTATAACGCTCCAGTCCAAATTAGCAGCGTCTTTTTGAAGCTTATCCAAATCCATTTTCTCAAAATTACACTGCAGAAGTATCCTTGATTTGGCTTTGGGTGGTCTTATTTTATACGATAGAAACAGGAGATCATGATACGAAAAAGCATTTGCAGCACATTGACCAAAACTATCAACATGGCCAAGAGAAGAAACGATAACCAAATCAAGGAGGGATGGGATACAGTTAGGGAAAAAATGAGTTTCAGAGAGAGGAAGGATATTTAAATTGGCTGCTTCTATAAGGGACTTAAGCCGGAGAGATCGGGCATCATTCTTGAGAAGGCAAGTATTAAGGTCGCCCATTAGCACTGTATGTGTATATAATGGAGATAACTCTTCAAGAAGGTTATCTAAAGTAGTAAAATAGTCCACTGTGGAAGAAGGACTATAAAAAACTCCAAGAAGTAATTTGTTGTGCGAAAGAAGTACTTCAACAAATAAAGTTTTGTTAGTAAACAAAGTTTTAATTTCAGTATTTTCTGTTATTTTAACTCAAAATATTTTAAATACAAAAGACAAGTATTGGTATGTAAGTAGATGCTTGGATATTGAAGTAAATTTAAACTAAATTTTTAATAAAGTTCGTAGGTATTAGATAAATTATCTTTAATTCTTTTTTGCTATAAGTACCTACGTAACAATAAAAATTAAGTAAATTCACGTTTCATAACTTCCTACTAAAATCCTTCGGTAACTTAAAGAATGATATATCACGTGACGCAACAAGTTGTGTCGGTTTACCGTCCCATCGGATTATGAGAGTGAGGGAATAGAGAGTGCACCTGTGCTTGCGCAATACACTTGGGCACTATAATCCTGTCCTGCGCCGATGGCTAGTCTCCGTTGAGGCAGTCCATCGTGGCCGAAATTCGGTCTGGAGGACATTATATATATATATATATGGTAGATTATGTTATAATCATAATGCATACAAATTTTTAGTTAAACATTTTTATGCACTGATTATTTATCAAAATAGTTATACTAATTCTAAATTGGCTGCGCTACGGGAGAGAGTTGGGTAGGGAAGCACCATGCCACTTGACGTAGAGCAGTCGAGGGAAGGCCAGTCGACGAGGAGAATGCGGGGTCGAGTGAGCGAGCCAAGCGAGCGAATATTTCTCCTTCTAACCTAACCTGTGCGAGTCGGGATGCCCTAAGTCCCAAGCTCGCTTCGACGTTACACTCAATAAAACACCAAAATTTAACTTTTTTTGATCATTTCGATTTTCTAGAACGTTTATGATAACATTTGAAGTCAGAAAATCATATAAAAACTTTAAGTGAGAAAAAAATTGAATAAACAAACATTTTTCAATGTGTTTTAAATGTTCGTTTTTATAGACTAACAAAAAAAAATTTCGTTTAATGCTTTGCAAAAAAGTTACGAATGATAATATTCGAATAATGATCACATTCAACGTCATAAAACTAATTGAAATCTTCAGTTGAGATATTTTAAGTTAGGCAAGTTTACGTTTGCATTTGTATATTTACAAGCAATTGTACGACTATACGCAGAAGGACAGGCTGCCGTGCGAGAACGCACTACCGCATATCATCCCGTGGGTGTCAAAAGATGACAGAGGAGAAATCAAATAGGAGTTAGGCAGCAGCATTTTCCTGATTGAAACTCAAAAGTTCAACGTTGCCAAGCTTGTTATGCGAGTTAGAAACTACAGCTGTCGCCTCTTACAACAATATTGAGACGTTATTGGGTAGTGCGTATTCTCACACCACCACTACACAATCTTACAACAATATCGAGACGTTATTGGGTAGTGCGTATTCTCACACCACCACTACACAATCTTACAACAATATCGAGACGTTATTGGGTAGTGCGTATTCTCACACCACCACTACACAATCTTACAACAATATCGAGACGTTATTGGGTAGTGCGTATTCTCACACCACCACTACACAATCTTACAACAATATCGAGACGTTATTGGGTAGTGCGTATTCTCACACCACCACTACACAATCTTACAACAATATCGAGACGTTATTGGGTAGTGCGTATTCTCACACCACCACTACACAATCTTACAACAATATCGAGACGTTATTGGGTAGTGCGTATTCTCACACCACCACTATACAATCTTACAACAATATCGAGACGTTATTGGGTAGTGCGTATTCTCACACCACCACTACACAATCTTTTCGGATTACGTACTGGTAACGCCAGTTAACAATCTACTTTATCAACATTACATTACATATCGCATTGAGTTCGTCCTAAGTTATATCTACTTTATCAACATGACTAGTGCATATTTTTTGTTTCCTTCCTTCCTTCCCTTTCCTACCGCACGCGCTGCCGCCGAGGTGAAAAAGAGGATCTCGGCGCGCGTCATTATACTAAGTGATATTACGCCATCCGCAACGCACGGCCACCCGTCGCGTCTTATGTACATTAACCGCAAACCACGCAGGACGAACATTGAGTTCTCCTGTTTATGTTTAATATTCACCGCATCAGACATTGTGTCTTTGTAACTCATAAAAGTGTGAGACGCCCCCGCAATGGCAAAGGTGGAGAGTGTGGGACTTCACGAGACTGTTCCGAGAGTGCGTGTGCGCCGAACCACGTGGCGAGCTCGCTGTATAGCAGACACTCCAGAAGGAAGGCGCGGCAGCCCTCATCAGGTCAGTGCGTGCTATCCCACCTATTTATTTTCCCCTTTGCCGTATGCACCAAAATTACAGTCCACTAAATTTTTATCGAAGATACCTTAAGTTACTGGCGTCTCCACGTACCAATATTCATAAAATTTATTTATCCTAAAGAATTTTATTTAAAATTAAAGTATATTGGTAAGTCTAAATTTTTACTAATAATTCAATAATTCTGTCTAAAAGAATTACGTTTATGTAATTGCATTAAAACTCCGAAATGAAAAACCTACAAAATAAAAGTTTTGTTCAATATTGCTAGGTATATTGAAATGTTAGCGAAACCTTTTTTTTTCAAGAATACGGGTAACAAACGACCACTTTGTTCACATGATGGCAAGTGGGTGATATAGTCCATATACATCAATATTTATTTGTAATTAAGAATCAAAATGCAGATACGTTGTCACACCTAATTGTTTATATGGAATGCCTTCTTTCCAGTAAAAAGGGTCTCCGGTTCTCTACACTCAGCATACGAAACACAGCAGCATTAAGATGCTATTTTACGGTGGTAATATGTGAGAGCGTGGTTCTACCCCGGTCGAGCCGACCCATTTAAAGTACAACCATAATATAGCAGCAGCGTGGCTCTACCGCGTATAAATTTCATTATGTTGTAATTTTATTCATGAATTTTGTTAAACTTCTGCACACATCATCAATTGCCTACATTTTTATCAAGTATTCGTTATTCATTAATTACTGCATATCAAAAGTTTCATTCAAATTACCAACAGAAAGCCCCCAAGGGGCGATTTTGCGGTAGCTGCCACACTTGGTGGGTGGATTTGCAACCGCAGTTTTTATATATATTTTCCTTAGTTTTTATAATCAAGACACTCCTTCCATCTCCTGGTGTGGTTCCATCTATCGCCGCATACGACACCACGGGACGATACGTGCTAGTGGATATTCTTACACTACGTGGTCATACTCAATAATTATCTTATGTGTAAACAAACGACATCTTGTAAAATCACAATAGTAGGTTATAAGGTGGTAAGTTTTAACAGCAGTAAAGTTTTATCTTTAGGTAATTTCTGAGCAAATAAAAGAGACCCTAGCTAACCTTAGGTTTATCAACCGAGTAGAAAGATTTCACCCTATCTGCAGTCAGGCCTCTGGCGCTCTTGCTATCTGCGAGAAATACATAATTACCTACAATCGCGAGGCACCCGGGGTGAAATACGCAGTTGGGGCTAGCGCATTGTAGGTGATTAAAAGTTAAAGTTTTTTTAATCTACGTAATAGATTATATTATAACGTAAATATTTTTTTTGTAAATACTTCTCAAAATTTTGAAAAAGTGTTTGTATATTTTATTGTAGTTTAAAATAATTATATATACAAAATGTAACATAATTAACGCACTTTGAGAAAGTAGTTTGTTCAGAATCGTTTACTGAATAGTTTCCTATCATTTTTAATACAGGTAATTTTTTTATCCCAAAAATAATTAAAACTACGTAAATTACAGTCACACTAAATCTGTACAGTCAAAACAAACAGAAACGGGCCGTAAATTAAGGCAATAAGACTTTTAAGAGTGCAGTTTTATTGGTATTATTACTAATTCACTCATTTAATAAAAATAAAGAAAAGTGAACTTTATATTATATATATATATATATATATATATATATATATATATATATATATATATATATATATATATATATATATAATGCAATATATAATATGTAACGTAATTAACGCACACCCTCAGACACCCTAATTAGTATATTATGTTATAATCATAATGCATACACTGAATTTTTAGTTAAACATTTTTATGCACTGATTATTTATCAAAATAGTTATACTAATTCCGGAAGAATGTTGTTGTCGCAGTACAAATCCACGAATGCAAAGACTTTAACGTGCTTGAAATAAAGTTCACTTTTCTTTATTTTTATTGAATGAGTGAATTAGTAATAATACCAATAAAACTGCACTCTTAAAAGTCTTATTGCCTTAATTTACGGCCCATTTCAGTTTGTTTTGACTGTACAGATTTAGTGTGACTGTAATTTACGTAGTTTTAATTATTTTTGGGATAAAAAATTACCTGTATTAAAAATGATAGGAAACTATTCAGTAAACGATTCTGAACAAACTACTTTCTCAAAGTGCGTTAATTATGTTACATGTTGTATATATAATTATTTTAAACTACAATAAAATATACAAACACTTTTTCAAAATTTTGAGAAGTATTTACAAAAAAATATTTACGTTATAATATAATCTATTACGTAGATTAAAAAAACTTCAACTTTTAATCACCTACAACGCGCTAGCCCCAACTGCGTATTTCACCCCGGGTGCCTCGCGATTGTAGGTAATTATGTATTTCTCGCAGATAGCAAGAGCGCCAGAGGCCTGACTGCAGATAGGGTGAAATCTTTCTACTCGGTTGATAAACCTAAGGTTAGCTAGGGTCTCTTTTATTTGCTCAGAAATTACCTAAAGATAAAACTTTACTGCTGTTAAAACTTACCACCTTATAACCTACTATTGGGATTTTACAAGATGTCGTTTGTTTACACATAAGATAATTATTGAGTATGACCACGTAGTGTAAGAATATCCACTAGCACGTATCGTCCCGTGGTGTCGTATGCGGCGACAGATGGAACCACACCAGGAGATGGAAGTAGTGTCTTGATTATAAAAACTAAGGAAAATATATATAAAAACTGCGGTTGCAAATCCACCCACCAAGCGTGGCAGCTACCGCAAAATCGCCCCTTGGAGGCTTTCTGTTGGTAATTTGAATGAAACTTTTGATATGCAGTAATTAATGAATAACGAATCCTTGATAAAAATGTAGGCAATTGATGATGTGTGCAGAAGTTTAACAAAATTCATGAATAAAATTACAACATAATGAAATTTATACGCGGTAGAGCCACGCTGCTGCTATATTATGGTTGTACTTTAAATGGGTCGGCTCGACCGGGGTAGAACCACGCTCTCACATATTACCACCGTAAAATAGCATCTTAATGCTGCTGTGTTTCGTATGCTGAGTGTAGAGAACCGGAGACCCTTTTAACTGGAAAGAAGGCATTCCATATAAACAATTAGGTGTGACTACGTATCGTATTTTGATTCTTAATTACAAATAAATATTGATGTATATGGACTATATCACCCACTTGCCATCATGTGGACAAAGTGGTCGTTTGTTACCCGTATTCTTGAAAAAAAAGGTTTCGCTAACATTTCAATATACCTAGCAATATTGAACAAAACTTTTATTTTGTAGGTTTTTCATTTCGGAGTTTTAATGCAATTACATAAACGTAATTCTTTTAGACAGAATTATTGAATTATTAGTAAAAATTTAGACTTACCGATATACTTTAATTTTAAATAAAATTCTTTAGGATAAATAAATTTTATGAATATTGGTACGTAATCCGAAAAGATTGTGTAGTGGTGTTGTGAGAATACGCACTACCCAATAACGTCTCGATATTGTTGTAAGATTGTGTAGTGGTGGTGTGAGAATACGCACTACCCAATAACGTCTCGATATTGTTGTAAGATTGTGTAGTGGTGGTGTGAGAATACGCACTACCCAATAACGTCTCGATATTGTTGTAAGATTGTGTAGTGGTGGTGTGAGAATACGCACTACCCAATAACGTCTCGATATTGTTGTAAGATTGTGTAGTGGTGGTGTGAGAATACGCACTACCCAATAACGTCTCAATATTGTTGTAAGAGGCGACAGCTGTAGTTTCTAACTCGCATAACAAGCTTGGCAACGTTGAACTTTTGAGTTTCAATCAGGAAAATGCTGCTGCCTAACTCCTATTTGATTTCTCCTCTGTCATCTTTTGACACCCACGGGATGATATGCGGTAGTGCGTTCTCGCACGGCGGCCTGTCCTTCTGCGTATAGTCGTACAATTGCTTGTAAATATACAAATGCAAACGTAAACTTGCCTAACTTAAAATATCTCAACTGAAGATTTCAATTAGTTTTATGACGTTGAATGTGATCATTATTCGAATATTATCATTCGTAACTTTTTTGCAAAGCATTAAACGAAATTTTTTTTTGTTAGTCTATAAAAACGAACATTTAAAACACATTGAAAAATGTTTGTTTATTCAATTTTTTTCTCACTTAAAGTTTTTATATGATTTTCTGACTTCAAATGTTATCATAAACGTTCTAGAAAATCGAAATGATCAAAAAAAGTTAAATTTTGGTGTTTTATTGAGTGTAACGTCGAAGCGAGCTTGGGACTTAGGGCATCCCGACTCGCACAGGTTAGGTTAGAAGGAGAAATATTCGTTTGTTTGGCTCGCTCACTCGACCCCGCATTCTCCTCGTCGACTGGCCTTCCCTCGACTGCTCTACGTCGAGTGGCGTGGTGCTTCCCTACCCAACTCTCTCCCGTAGCGCAGTCAAGGGATGCCCGGTCGAATGAAGCACCGCTTCGCGGTGCTCCTACTTCTGCGTGGTTTATAGAAAAATAACCACGACGGAGATGGCGGGGGCTATTCGATCACTTCACTCGCTCACTCGACCCCTATCTCCGTCTAACCAAACCTGTCCGACTCGGGATGCCCTAAGTCCCGAGCTCGCTTCGCTCGATCTTACACTCAATAAAACATCAAAATAAAAAATTTTGGAACAAATATTTTCAGTTTTAATAAACATTCGTTTTTTGTTTAGATTATTAAAAAATATAACAACTTCATTCGATTATTCGTAAAAAAGTTAACAACGTATATACGTGAATTTGTGCATTTTCATGAACATTTAAAACCCTGAAGCCAATATAAGTTTTAATTGTTTTTATTCCTGTAATTTTTTTCGTAAATCCGCAGTAAAAGCATGGATTTAAAAAAATCATCGAAATCGGATGAATTTTAAGAGATAATTAATTGTAAGAGTGTACAGTTTTAGCTTAGCTCTATCATGAATAAATTATCCGTTATAAAACATTAAAAAGCTGTAGTTCATAAAATACTTTAGAGTTTTATTTTCACATAACCCACAAAGGTTTTCTATCACGTTTATATTTTATTCTGTCTCTTCATTTTTTTTAATATGAGATTATGTTTTAAGTAATGTGAATGTCAATAACGGCGGTTTTTTCTTGAAGAAAAATAGGATATATTTCTTTTTTTAAAAGGAGAGTGGGCAAACGAGTATACGACTCATCTGATGATATGTAAATACCGCCGCCCATAAACAACTGCAACACCAGGGGAATTGCAGGTGCGTTGCCGGCCTTTTAGAAAGGAGTAAGCTCTTTTCTTGAAAGTCCCTAAGTCGTATCGGTCCGGAAAAGTCGCCGGTGGTAAACAATAACACAAAGAGTTTTCTTTTGTTATTCTCAGAAAGTTTGACGATAAAATGACGTAAAATGTTATAAAGGCGTACCGCGCCTACAGCGAGAATATCGAATAGTCGACGTTTTATGGCGCCGTTCTGAAATATTTCCTTAGCGAGCGTAATTAAATTTACAAATGCAAATTCGGTTAAGAAAACATATTTGAAGCTTTACACGCGATCTTCTTGTGCTGCCGGTATCCACGACGAAGAGTGTATAGAATTTTAACGTTCTACTCAAAGCGACTACAGGCACTGTATTACAAATGAGTCGGTTTGATCGCGCTCTTCACAGCGTTTAGTGACAGCGATACGCTGTTGTGTTTTGTGAAATATGTGGCGAGATTCGTACAGGTACCCTGTTTTCTCGTAACGAGGTTTTCCATCTTAATCTCAATAGGGTTACAACAACGCATCCGCTTTTTAGTTTTTATTGAGGGTAGATGTAGGTGTTTACGTAGATGTGGGTGCTGCAGCACGTATAGATTGGTTCTATCAGAGAGGGCACACAGATATATTTTTAAATGTCGTATAATCGGAATCAAGAGACCTCAAAACATATTAAAGATTCAAAAATCACTCAACTACGTCTCTGCACTAGTTCAAAGCAATACACAGGAAATAAGATTGATTGTATTCATTTCATCTCTTCGCACCCGGTGTAAAGTGTTATTTGACTTTCATCTTTATTATCACTGCAGGACAATGTGAATAGAACTTTGTTAAACTAAGTCACTAAGCCATCTTCGGCTTCATCGCCACTTATCATCAGGGGAGATCTAAGTCAAGCACTGGTTTATAAAAGTATTTAAATATTTGTGTTTCTTATAAAATAATGAACATCCAACAACAAATATCTAATATGAGGAGGTGTTCGTAGCTGCATAGTGTCGTATTACGAAGCGCGTTATTCATAATTTAGTAATTATGTACTTAATTGGGCAATGTTGCAACTCATTATATGACTATTATACATTTTAACTGCATTATATATTTTGACTACATTGCTTACTGATTTATAAGCAACACAATATGTTAGAACTTCTACCTTGTAATTAGTTTTTATTATTTTACACATGATTCCAAACTTGAATGGTACAGGTGTAAATAAATTAAAACCATTTACTTTTGATGTAAGAAATTAAAATTTCGTTTGTCTAACTTCAACATGTCATTCTAATCTACCACAGTTTCAAAATTATGTTCCTCTGTCCGAAGAAGTAACGACGAAAGAAACTCCGCAATCTTCCTCTTTTAGTTATTTTTAAAGGGCAATGTTACAATATTCAACTTTTATTCTAACGAGTCTTTCATCATCATAACGCCAGATTACACACATCTTTAGCCACTCAGCAAAGATTGAGACTGCTTGGTTGGGAAGTAACACTTCTATGCATGCATTTACCATGTAGTCCTTGTACCCTCAGATTTTTACTTGTTTTGGTCATTTCAGAATTATTTGGTAGTGTTAGGTTAACATCAAGAGAGGACTGTCAAAACTCGTCGCATTTTTAGATAAATTATCCCAAGATTTCTAAACTAATGGGACTATATTACCAGTTACAAAATGGTTACAAGTTAACGAACAAAATGGCATATATATATTATAATTAAATTTAATTAAGCTTTGAAAAAAAAGTCTTGAAATTGTATATCAAATACGAAGAAACTTTTTCCCCGTCCTTATACAACTAAAATGGCAAACAAGCACTCATTCCACCTGACACGCCTGAAACTTTTTACAAACCTGATATCTCAATAGTTGCTGTTTACAACATCTATACAAGTAACGCATTTAGTGCATTGAGTTAATGACACATTATTTTTGCGACTAGTAATATGGGAAATTTTTGTCGCAGACTATCTTAGGTGGAGTACCTAATTACTACTAAAAGTGGTCTCCTGTCAGTGAGTCAGTCAGAATAAACACAGCAGTGTATGCTGCTATTTTACTTGTACTCTGTGCAAACATAACCCTTCTCTGATAGAACCAATGTATACTTGCTGCCGCTATATTACGCTATAGTACCTACATCAACATAAACACCTACATCTATTCTCGATTAAGAACCAAAAAGCGGATCGTTGCTGTAACCCTATTAAGATTAAGATGGAATAACTCGTTACAAGAAAACAGAGTACCCGTCCGGTTCTCACCACAAATTTCACGAAACACGCGATCAAACCGACTCATTAGTAATGTAAAAAACAGTGCAGACTCTTGTTAGGTTGCGAAGTTAACGGTTTGCTAGTTATTGCAGCATAAGTCCGATGTCCTTTATAATTGAGTTTTTATTTTATTTTTACGATATTTAATGCATGATTTATTCAAGATATTTTTTTATATTATATACATAAATATTTTATTTATTATCAAACAACATTACAAATTTTATTATATAAAAATTTAGGAATGTAAATAATAAATCTATCATTTATTCTTTTATAGGCGAACCCGAAAACCCCGATTTTAAAATAATCATCATTCTCATCATCATCATCTAATTTTGAGATAAATCAGTACTGTTTTCTTTTAAAAGTTTACTTTCAAAGCAAATTAAACAAATGCTTAGATAAGTGAGAACGCAAACGCAAAGAAAACTAAAAGAATTTGGTTTTGAAAATCTAATCACGCTGGCTAAGAAAATATTTCAGGACGACGCAATAAAATCTTGACCCTTCTATATACTCGCTGTAGGCTTTGAGCTCCGACGTATTTATGGGATGGCCAAATACGCTTTTATGACCTTTTACATCATTTTATCGTTGAGCCTTCTGCGAAATATACGCTATTTTTCAAGGAAAAGGCGTCATTATTGACATTCACATTACTTACAACATAAGCTCATATTTTTTAAATAAAAATTATAGTGACAGACGAAATTATAAACGTGTAAGAGAAACGTTGCAGCTGATCTGAAAATAAAACAGTATAGTGTTTTATAAATCACTTAAACGTTACAGTACAAAACGCTAGAGTTTTTTAATGTTATATAATGTAATGAATTATATATGACAGAGCTACGCTGCAGCTGCATCATGGTATACGTGGTACATACGTGGTACAACATTGTTACAATCATAGAGCTACAGCTTTATTATTGTAACAATGTTGACCCGAGCGGTGGACCGTGATCTCACAGAATACCGGCTTCACGATCGGTTTACTTAATAAGGCTGGTAACCTGGTAAGACAAGCAGGAAGTCAATTCATGCAGGTGGCTAAGGACCGTGCTTTGTGGAATTCCTTTGGGGAGGCATTTATTCAGCAGTGTACTTGTGAAGGGCTGTAATGATGATGATGATGATGATGATTTACCAGTTAACGTACGACAGTACACCGAAATACAGGTTGCCGTGTGAAAAGCACTACCACACGTCCCGTGGGTGTCGTAAGGTAACAGAGGGAAATCAAACAGATTCTTGATTGAAACTCAAAACAATAAAAGCACTTGCTAAGCCGTCTGCCAAGCGTGGTAACTCTGACACATATCAGTACTATAAGACAATCTATGGGGAGGCCTATGTTTAGCAGAGGACTTTTAATAGGCTGTAACGGTTGCCACTTATCTGGACCAGAAAGTTACAATACCTGAAGAAATAAATAATTTCGGTGGACATGACAAAATAAAACAAAAACTCGTTAAAAGAAAACAATGCTCTTGATATCAAAATGGGCCGTTTGAAATGCTACTACTTTACCCTTAATAAATATTCAAATATATATTTTTTTATAATTTAAACTAAAAGTTACCTCCGAGAACAACTCTCAAGAATAAGTTTTATGACTACTGAAGATAGTGTGAATTATTTCTTCTTGGTAGAAATCCTGCGGCTAACTGCAGGCTCGTTTTATTTGTTCAGAAATTACGTAAGATTAAACTTTATTACTGCTTAAACTTATTGCCTTATAACCTACTATTGGAATGTTTACTATATAAGAATATCCACTACCAGATATCGTTCCGTGTACCGTCGTAAAAGCTTCCCATAGAGGCTTGACGTAATGGGTCGACTCGACCGTGGTTCGCTCTCACATAATACCACCGTAATAAAGCAGCTTAATGCTGCTGTGTTTCATATGATGAGTGTAGATAACAGGAGACACTTATAACAAGAAACGAGGCATTCCATGTAAGTCCTTAGGTGTGACAACGCATCTGCATTTTCATTCTTAATCAAGGATAAATATGGATGTATATGGTCCACACCACCCATTTACCATCGGGTGGACTGTGTGGTTGTTTACTTACCGTATTAGAGAAAAGAACACATCGAAGCCTAAATTGCACTATCAAAATTACGAATCATAAACAGTATATACAGAACAGCTTCGAACTATCACACGGAACGTTGGCCGCTCCTCGGGCAGAACACCTTGCTCGGCGGGAGATCTCCCCTTTTCCTACCACGGCCACATACTCAAAGAACCGAGAACAGATGGGAATAAAAGGCACTTCGGCTGCAGCCAGGTACTCTACAAGCACAATGATGGATGACCCCTTACTAGATGGAGTGACGTACTGGTAAAACGTGCAGTCAGTGGATGAATGCAGGTGGGCCAAGAGAGGCCTGTGTTTAGAAGTGAACTTGTGATATTCTGTAGTGAAAGTGATAGGTACACTTTTTATGACACTTAAAACTAATTTTTAATCAAATTCAATAAACGAGGTTTCATATTCAACGCGAATGCTTTTTACATGCTCACCGATTTTTTAAAAGGGGTAAGTTGATTTAATTGATGTTTTTTTTAATTAAAAAGGATATCAGGGAAATTCATCCGTGAAGGTGGAAAAATCAGGGTGATAATTTTGACTATCAAGACAAACTTCTTAACCCTTCAAACCTCTTAAAATTTAATTTTGATTTGAATTTGATTTCCTAAGCGGTCGCATGCGTCCGTCAAATACCGAGCAGTCGCATGCGACCACACCCACCCACAGCACTTTTAACCATAAAAAGTTAAAATTAGAGACTACTTTTTTATGAAAAAGTTTGACAATATAGAATCTAATGATTTCTAATATTTACGCGAATACTACACAAAATACCCGACGTTTCGAGTGCTTTACAGCACTCGAAACGTCGGGTGTTTAAAAAGTTGAATAAACGCGATAGAATCCGTAAAAACTAGTATTATTTAAATATAGAATCTATACAAAATTTACTATTTTATAGTCTAAACAAAGGTCAGTTATTCAACGGATTGTTATTTTTTAAACGTCGCATGCGACCGCAGCTCTTTAAACCATAAAAACTTATGTTTAGAGACTATTATTGTATGAAAAAGTTTAGCATTGTAAAATCTTTACAAAATTGTCTATTCTGTGGTCTAAGCTAATTTGTTACTCTATGAATTTTTACTTTTAATCTACCGTATGATTGCGCCATTTTCCAGCCATTTGACAGTAGAATAAAAATAAAAATCCATATAACTGACATTTGTTTAGACTGTAAAATTGAGAATTTTGTATAGATTCTATAATGGCAAGCTTTTTCATAGAAAATTAGTCTCTAAATATAAGTTTTTACGGTTTAAAGTGCTGTGGGTGTGGTTGGATCCGACCGCTTGGGATTTGACTGAATATCGCCGTAGTCGGATAAGGGGCTTGAGAAGCCTTAAAGGGGTAAAAATAAACTTTTATTAAAATTAGTAACCGACCTTCTAAGTTAAAAACTATGAAATAATTTTCACGTGATAGCTTCTGAAGTCGGGGCTTTAATTTCTTGATATCCGTATTAGCACCCACCCATATATGTATTAGCATCCACCGGCAGCTATTACGTAGAAATTTAACTTTTTTATTTTTGGTTGTTTTTACTTTTTATTAAAAGACTGACTGTTCCCCGCAACTTCGTCCGCGTGGAATTTATTATGGTTGGATTTCATGGGTTATAATTGGCGGTAGCTTGGCGATCCACCACTGTACGTTTCAGTAGGAGTTTACTTCCGCGTACGACCTCTCTGTGGAATAGTTTACCACCGGCGATTTTTTCGGACTGATACGACCTGGAGACCTTCAAGAAAAGAGCTTACTCCTTTCTAAAGGACCGGCAACGCATCTGCAATTACCCTGGTGTTGCAGTTTGTCATGGAATGTGGTAGTCACTTAACACCAGGTGAACCGCATGCTTTTGTTTACACTGTAAAATAGGGAATTTCGTATAGATTTTATAATGGCAAACTTCTTCACAGAAAATTAGTTTCTAAATATAAGTTTTCATGGTTTAACCTCTCTTAACTGCAAGCGTCCAAATTTGACCGCTTCGATATTCCGTCAAAATTCAAGAAGTCAAATGGTGGTAGCTGCGGTCAGCACCCATCCACAGCATTTTAACCCATCCCCCCGCTTGGTATGATTTCATCAAAACACAATAAAATCTTTTTGTAATGAAGTAAAACCTGACTTTGGTTTAGACTACAGGATAGAGAGGTTTGTATAGATTTTATAACGCTAAACTTCTTCTTGCCGAAGCCGTGGTAGCTCAGATGGTTAACGCTCGCTGTAAATATGACATGAAACAGAACGCGAGTAACCCGGGTTCGATCCCCACCGACACCAATTAAATTGCTAATTGCAATTTTAAGTGCTGATTTACCACGTGGTCGCCGGTGAAGGGAAACATCGTGAGGAAACCTGCATGTCTGATGAATAAGAAAAAAAATATTTCGAAGACATATGAAGTTCGCCAACACGCGTTGGGGTAGCACGGCGGACACTTCCTTGCCCTAAACCCTCTCATAAATGAGGGGAGGCCTGTGCCCAGCAGTGGAACGTATATAGGCTGTAACTTTACTTTTAAACTTCTTCTTAGAAAAGTAGTCTCTATATATAAATTTTAATGGTTTGAAGTGCTGTGGGTGGGTGCGGTCGCATGCGACCGCTCGGGATATGCCGGACGCATGCGACTGCATGGAAATTGAAGGGTTAAAGTTCTGTGGGTGGGTGCGGTCGGCTCGGACTACTTGGGATTTGACGGAATATCGCCGTGGTCGGATCCAACCATAAGGGGTTTGAGTGGTCTTATAGGGGTAAAAAATATACTTTTGTAAAAATTAGTAACCGACTTTCAAAGTTAAAAACAATGAAATAATTTCCACGTAATAGCTTTAATTCCTTGATATCCTATGTATTAGCACCCACTGGCAGCTATTACGTAGAAATTTAACTTTTTTATTTTTGATGGTTTTTACTTTTTAATAAAAGACTGACTGTTCTCCGCAACTTCGTCCGCATGGAATTTATTACGGTTGGATTTCATGGGTATAATTGGCGGTGGCTTGGCGGTCCACCACTGTACGTTTTACTATCAGTTTTCTTTCGCTCACGACCTATCTGTGGAATAGTTTACCACCGGCGATTTTTTCGGACCGATACGACCTGGGGACCTCAAGAAAAGAGCTTACTCCTTTCTAAAGGGCCGGCAACGCACCCGCAATTCCCCTGGTGTTGCGATTGGTCATGGGCTATGGTAGTCACTTAAAATCAGGTGAACCGTATGCTCGTTTACCCCCTCTTCTATAAAAAATTGCACTAAACACCAATTGTTTTTCTAAAATAAAAGTAGCCTAAGTTACTCCTTATAACATCGGCAAATGAAATTCTCGTCAAAATCGGTCTAGCCGTTTCAGAAATTAGCTGGAACAAACAGACAAACAGACAGACTGAAAGACAAATAGACAGACAAAAATATTTAAAATAGTTTTTTTTTTGTTATAAGTACCGTATATACTTTCATATGCATTTAGTCAAAAGATGATATTTTGACATTACAAACAGACAGATGTTTGTATTTTTGTGTATTTTAGTATTTAGTAATTATTCAATATTAAAAAATATTTAATTATGTATTTATGACAGAATAGTTTTTAAATGAAGATTCGAATCGAGAATCAGAATATGCATTTGGCATGCTACGAATAATTCATGCCCGCTGGCATGAAACACTACCGTAAAATGTGAAGGGAAGGAAAGGTATTTTTACTTGTGCATATTTACATTTTCAAAAACAAATTATTAGTATTAGCCAGTATCTCAAAGAAAAGAAAATAATTCCCAAAGCTCTTTGCGTCGTCTGTCGTAAGTATGGTCGTAAATATAATTAATTAATTTTAAATTTATTGTCCGACATTCGTGAGAGCCTCGTCCGTTAAGTACAAAGACGCTCTACAAATTAGCGAGTGTGTGAGATTTTCTTTCGGGGAAAGAAGAAAACATTTATGGTTCCAGCACGAATGGGTCGAGTCTGTTCTACCGGAGTAGGGCCATCATTTCGCGTATGTTGAGTAGAGAGAACCAAAAATCCCATTTTTTAACAACGAGGCATTCTATCTTAGAAAGGAGAAAGAAAGAAAAAAAGATGATAAGTTTATTGAGTAACACATTATAGCAATTTGCTAATATCATAAAATATCATAAATTTTGTAAAATGTTTACTAAAAAGATATCCAACTCAGCATAGTCCTGGCACTGACAAAATACTTCAATGCTAATCTTCCGTGAGAATGCATCTATATTTTGGTTATTAATTTAAGACAGATATAGGAGTTTAAAGGCTATAGCATCCACTGACTGTCTGACTGGACTACTTAACAAGTATTGTTTGTTTTTTAATAGAATAAGGGGGACAAACGAGTACACAGTCTACCTGATGGTAAGTGGATGCTATGGCCCATAGACATCGACATTTATTCTCGATTAAGAATCAAAATACAAATGCGTTGCTACCCCTGAGCACTGAGATGTAATGGCTCGTTTCCAGTAAATAAAGGTCTCCAGATCTCTACTCTCACCATACGAGACACAGCAGTATCTAGCTACTATTTTACGCTGGTATTCTGTTAAAGCCGACCTATTAGTGCTACAACCATGAAATAGCTGCAGGGTGGGTCTACCATGTACGAATGTATGCTGATATGACAATAATTTTATTTAAAACTTAATATGTCCTTATTATCATTTCATATAAGTAAAACTTGTTATAAATTTCTTTTTTAAGTATAAAGTGCCTTTGATTAAAACTATTATTTATTACTTCACTAACGGACTGACTATGACATTGAGACGTCAAACATCTCAGTCCCCCCCCCCCCCCCCCCCGAGACGAAACGTCGGGATAATAAAAATAAGTTAAAATTGTAATTAAACGCGATAAAATCCGTAAATAATAGTTTTATTCAATGTATAGTGTTCGCGTAAATACAAGAAACTATTAGATAAAGTGCCCGTTCGAATATGCACATATGTGTGCTTTTGTGAGAACGTCGAAGAAATAATGAGCACAAAACTTCTGGACGTATATATAGGCTGTAACTTTACTTTTCTTTTCGTCATCATAAATCCACGGTTTAACATGGAACTTCCTAAATGTCTTGTCGGTTCGTAACTCCATCTAGTGGGGATCATCTAACACTGCTTAAATCAATAGCAGTGTTAAATGAAATAAAAAAAACGAGGCTGCCACTCGATAATCTTCCTTTCCTATTGGTTGTCGCTACATCGTGCTATATAGATGACCCATTGCGGATTCAGCTTACTGATAGGTTGAGCTATGAAACTCCGAATGTAACCCTCTCCATAGATTATTGAGCGGTCTTAAGCTACCGCATATAGCCAGCGCTTCCATATATGGCCAGCTTTTCTTTATACGGAATGCTTTTGCCCATCACCAGGCTGTAAAATTTTTGTTCCAATTTTTGAAGCCGTAATTTCTTATGTGGTAGAGTCATACAGCAGCTGTCTTAGTAGTATAGTTGTGCACGAATGGGTCAGCTCGACCTGGGAAAGACAACGACGCTCTTACAGAATACAAGTGTAAAATAGCAGCTTAACGTTTCTGTGTTTCGTATGGTGAGTGTAGAGCACCGGAAACCCTTTTTACTGGGAAGGAGGCATTCCACCTTAGTCCCCACGGGTGACAACGCATTTGCATTTTGATTCGTAATCCAGGGTAGATGTAGATGTTTATGGGCTCGTTTCTCACCGTATCCCTATAAAAAAAGTAAGTCGTCAGTCCGTAAATCAACAGAATATATTGCGGCAATTGACGATACTGTTGCTTTGTCACCCTCAGTAAACTAAAAGAAATCAACATAATGATGATATGACTGATCTAAGGTGGCCACTATTAATGGGTGTTAGCGGACAGCGATGAAATTTCACCTCTAAATACTACTTCAAATACTAAAATGGAATGACCAGTAACCAGTAAAAACGATCTCCGATCCTCGTTACACACTGCACGAAAAACTGTTGCTTTAGGCAGATTTTGATGCTGGATTTCTGTGAACTCGTACTTCTTTTCTGGACATACAATAGATGTGCTCCAGCGTAGTTCTACCTCGTAAATATCTGTATTAAGATGCGCCGCTTTCCCTGCCCTTTACGGCGGCCTGTTGGTCGGCGGCGGAGCTTTGTTGCTATAGTATTGAGAGGCATCACAGATCCTCACATTACTGCAGCTACTAATGCAAAGTTACAACCCAAGGATTTAGTGCATTTTTGTCGATGTACATAAAACCAAAAAATGATTTTCTGTCTACCCCCGATATATCTCGTGGATCGCGCTCTAGTTTTGGATTAACCATTACCCGACGGAACGAAAATAAAAAGAGAGTTGGCGATTTAAAATGTCACTTGTGAAGGTTTGGGCATAAACGTATAGACTGTATGAGTGCTAAAAGAACGCGACTAGGTAATAATAGTAAGCATACATAGACATCATAATGAGCATTGTTAGATATTTTGTTTTACTTACGTATAAATATATTTACGAATGTTTAGACCCTGAGCTAGTATCTATTTACACTAAAATGTATTGACTTCATAGGAATTAATGATATACCTGCAACTGGTAAGCTACCACCCATCTTTGCCAATTCCTTAACCCAGATGAACTCCTCCATCCTCCTGTTACATATTTCTATCGTCAAATAGCAGTGCGTGCACTGCTGTGTGCCAGCCTGAAGAGTATAGATTCAGTATAATCACAGGCTGTGGGACATTGCATCTGACATCTGGACAGGCAGTGTGTGGACTGCAGTACCTACTTACCATCAGGTGATTCGGCTACATGTCATAAGGTGGACTGTTAGTTTGTTTGTCACTTCATACTAAAAATATATGGAGAAAAGGTGATTGGATCTCCAATTAATCTATTAAGACTTCGAGTTTGAGGAGTACCCTTAACCGACAAGCATGCATGCGTAGGTGTATGGATGTGAAGGAGGCGAGAGAGGTGTGTCAGGATCGTGCCAAATGGAAGTCTGTAGTCTCTGCCTACCCCTCTGGGTGACAGGCGTGAGTGTTTATGTATGTACTTCGAGTTTGTCATGTTAGCTTAAACCTTTATTAGTGGCGGTGATGTGTGATTGGTATACATTCAGGGCACTTCCCTTTTAAAATATTCTAGGAAGGCGAAAGATACCACATTTGTCAATCTTGTGAACAGGTGCTGTTTGCTTATGGAGACTGGCTGCTCAGGTCTGCTCCGTACTTATTAAGCTTGTTCAAGTTTAATAAAGAACATGCTTTGATTACCTATAAGTTTATATCTTTTTATTCTTGATAAAGAATATTGTACCTTAGAATATTATATTGTATTGTACCTTAAAAAATAACAGAAATAGGATGACCGCGGAGTTTCTTTTGCTGTTTCTACTTCTTCTGACAGAAGAACATAATTTTGAAACTGTAGTAGATTAAAATAACGTCGATGTTCGACAAACGAAATTTTAATTTCTTACAACGAAAATAAAGGTTTATCGTTTATTTACACCTGTCCCATCCAAGTTTGGAGTAATGTGCATACAATAATTAGCACTGATTATAAGGTAGAGGATCTTACGAACTGTGTTGCTTATAAAACAGTAAGAAATTAAGTTAGAGTATAATGAAAATCGTGAACGGAGTTGCAATATCGGCAATTAAATAAATATTTACGAAATAATGAAAATCGCGTTTCGTAATACGACGATTTGCAGCTACGAATGCCACTTCATATTAATTGTTGTAGGGTGTTCATTATTTTTTTAGGAAACAGGAATATTTAAATATTTTTATAAACCAGTGTTGGACTTAGATGGTAAGTGATGATGACGCCGAAGATAGCTTAGTGACTTAGCTTAACAAACTCCTATTCACATTTGCGTAAGACCTACAACGGGTTAGCCCCATATCCTGCAGGGATAATAAAGATGAAATTTAAATTACACTTTATAACGGGCGCGATTAGATGTAATGAATACAATCAATCTTATTTCCTATGCATTTCTCTGAATAGTGCAGAGACGAAGTTCAGAGATTTTTAAATCTCTATTTGAAAGGAAATTTATATATATCTTTATGTTTTCATGTATGTTGAGTCCGATTTTATTACATTCAAAAATATATGTGTAAATATACGTGAGTTTGTGTAGGTATTTTCCGTTTTCCTAAAAGAGACATGTTTCATAGCTAAAGTGTCAATATTATTCTAACGAATGCCACTTTCGTGAACCTCGATTTATCTTTTAGAAAGATGATTGTCTCTTCAGTACGAGTGCAAAAGCCTTGTATACGATACGCGTGTTCAGTTTAGTTGATTTTGTGTTGTGTTTTTATTTCGTTCTTGTTATTGTAGTTATAACTGTTTGATAATTCTTTCGTTGTTATTAAGTTTTGACTATTATTTGATTTGCTTTTTTTGTATTCATAAACACTATGGCCGAAACTGAGACCACTAAAAGAACAGTGATGCGCAGTCAAGCGCAAGAGTTTGTAGTACGCCTACAAGATTACTTTGAAAGAGAGTATCAGAATGGTGGTCCATTGTTGCCACTTATACAAGTGACTAACTGAGTAAGTGCAGCTCTTGGTATTAGTCGAAAAACTGTCCCGAATAAGTAAGGAAAGACATGGTAAAGATTTAATCGACGATAATAAATTAAAATCACTACTTAAGAAAAAAGTTAGAAGATCGATAGTTACACATATCGACAATTTTGATAACGACGCCATTAGAAATTATATCTATGGCTACTATAGTAGGAACGAATTGCCGACTCTCGATAAATTGTCAAATAACAACAAGAATCTAGACTGTTTCTCGGCAGTAGAACTTCTTTCTGGAGGGTTTTAAAAAATGTTGGCTTTTCTATAAAAATGTGATAAAAGGCGGAATTTGATGGAACGTAGAGATATAGCTTTAGCCAGATTTAATTTTCTAAGATCAGCAAAGTCCATTGCTGTTTGGAATAATGTTATATTTCTAGATGAGACGTGGCTAAACGCTAATCATACAGTAGGCAAGATACAATTACAAGACAGACGACACTCCTCACTCTTCCACAAAAGTACCTAGTGTCAAAGGCGAACGCTTAATTATTTGTCATGCGGGTTCCATGAAGGGATTTGTTCCGAACTGCCTCTTTGCGTTTAAATCTAAGAAAACTGTGGAATAACACGAAGAGATGAATTTTGTTAAATTTAAGGAATGGTTTTGTACCTTATTGACCAACTTGAATAAGCCATCGACGATCATTATGGATAATGCACCGTATCATTCAGTACAAATAAGCAAGCCTCCAACTTCTAGCAGCAAAAAGCCGATATTGTGAAATGGCTGAATGACAATAATATTGTTGCTGACATGTCCATGTTAAAGGTTGAGCTGCTGCATTTGGTTGCTGTAAATAAGCCAGCTAGACCAAAATACGTATTGGACGAAATGGCTAAGGAAGCCGGACACAATGTAATGCGCCTTCCACCCTACCATTGTCAATACAATGCCATAGAATTGATTTGGGCGCAAATTAAAGCTTTTTTATAATTTATTTTTACCTATTTTAACACCTTATCTGTTGCTTACACGCAAACCTTTATTTTAGGTTATGCGGCTCGTAAAAATACCAGCGTTTACTGCAACCAAAATACTGTCATTGTTGCAAGAAGCTTGTGATAGTGTTACTGCCGCGAATTGGGAAAGTGTGGTTTTACGAACAAAAAATTTGATTTTCGCTGATTCGGACAGAGACATACATATCTATGCCATCATAGATAACCAAATTATAATAAATACAGGGGATTCTACAGACGATGATGAGGATGATGACGACGATGCCGACCATGAAATATCGATTTCGGCTAGTGATGATGAATATGTTCATCTTGATGAAAATATCATATAATATTATCTAATTAAAATTAAAAAACAGTTTTATAAATTTTAATTTGATGCTAATCCTTTTTCTGTCAATACGATTTTAATTTGTTCGTTATAGTAATCGAAGATCAATATCGTCATGTATCGACTATAGCGGTACTTTACTAGTACTTGATTATTGACATCTGTCAAATGGGACTTCGTAATTGGAATAGAGTATAGTGTAAATACCGTTATCCTTAAAACAAGTGGTTTGGTTTCACTTACAGACCGTAAATTCAATGAAAAATAACAATTTTTTTTAGTAAAATCCCAATTTTTCCTTAATTCCTCAATTTTGCCTGTCAGTCAGGATGAAAGTATGAAGGAAAAATTACATCACAGGTTATGTGTACCTTGTAGTGTTATGCTTATACATACTTACATATCATTTTACACTATTTTAAATTTATTTTTCCATTCTGTTTTTGATGTTCTGCATTCGCCTCAAAACTTGATATTTTGCATCACCTTTATTTCCATAGGATCCTGTAATATTTTTAATTCATAAGAACACAATAACAAATCATTTTCACTTCGTATTTTTCATGCTATCAGCACTTTTTAAATCGGTGTCAATGGAGTCTACCTTTTTCGGTCTTTTATTTAGTTCTCCGTAACTCTGCAATTTTGGGTTTCGTGCGCGCTGTTGCGCTACTTTTTTTTCCTATATAAATAATATCTCATTTTTCACTTAAATCTTGCCGTTTCTGTATTACGAGCCTAAAACCAAAATTTGACATGTTCAGACATCGTTGTTATCAGGTTGTCATGGCAATTTTTATTCAAATATCGTTACCGGCCTGATGTTTTTACTTCAAAATACTCCTTTCTTCTTGGCCATTTACAAGAATTTGCTTTTAATTTAAATAATTTCAAATTTAATGAGAATAATTTTCCGTTCTTATGCCAGATCCGTCAAAAAGGAAAAATAAGCCGAACAATCGGCGAATGGGGGAGTCTGACTTGAGCTTTGATACTTGAAGCATCTCCTAAAGGCCTTTTCCGCACTGCCTCGGGATCCTGCAAGCCTCCGCCCGCTCCTTAAGTCGTCACCTAGCCACGCCTACGCCTCCGCCTACTAGTGCGCTGTGTTTGCCTACTTCAAGCGCCGCGTGTACCTACTTCAAACGCTGCGTGCCTACTCCAGACGTTTCGTGGACCTACTCCAGACGCTGCGTACCTGCTCAAGACGCTGTGTGTGTCTACTCCAAGCGCTGCGTGTACCTTCTCCAGACGCTGCGTGTGCTTTCTCCAGATTCTGCGTGTACCTAGAGCAGGAGCTGTGCATCTATCATAGACATAGCCTGTGCATACTTCGTTGCAGTATCTTTGTTATTTTTTTAATAATATTGTAAATCACTATCTTCATTACATCCCATCATCACCTTCATACCTTTTTTTATAAAAGAAACTGTAAAACTTTTCAAATTTTTAAATAATTTATTTTATTTTGGTTGTTTTCGTTGTAGTTAAGTTAGGTTCTTTAGTTTTTTATTGTCGCTTCACGACAATTTGGCGCCCAACGGAAAATGTAGTGTTATGCTTATACATACTTACAATATCATTTTACACTATTTTAAATTTATTTTTCCATTCTGTTTTTGATGTTCTGCATTCGCCTCAAAACTTGATATATTGCATCACCTTTATTTCCATAGGATCCTGTAATATTTTTAATTCATAAGAACACAATAACAAATCATTTTCACTTCGTATTTTTCATGCTATCAGCACTTTTTAAATCGGTGTCAATGGAGTCTACCTTTTTCGGTCTTTTATTTAGTTCTCCGTAACTCTGCAATTTCGGGTTTCGTGCGCGCTGTTGCGCTACTTTTTTTTTCTATATAAATAATATCTCATTTTTCACTTAAATCTTGCCGTTTCTGTATTACGAGCCTAAAAACAAAATTTGACATGTTTTGACATCGTTGTTATCAGGTTGTCATGGCAATTTTTATTCAAATATCGTTACCGGCCTGATGTTTTTACTTCAAAATACTCCTTTCTTCTTGGCCATTTACAAGAATTTGCTTTTAATTTAAATAATTTCAAATTTAATGAGAATAATTTTCCGTTCTTATGCCAGATCCGTCAAAAAGGAAAAATAAGCCGAACAATCGGCGAATGGGGGAGTCTGACTTGAGCTTTGATACTTGAAGCATCTCCTAAAGGCCTTTTCCGCACTGCCTCGGGATCCTGCAAGCCTCCGCCCGCTCCTTAAGTCGTCGCCTAGCCACGCCTACGCCTCCGCCTACTAGTGCGCTGTGTTTGCCTACTTCAAGCGCCGCGTGTACCTACTTCAAACGCTGCGTGCCTACTCCAGACCTTTCGTGGACCTACTCCAGACGCTGCGTGTCTATTCCGGACGCTGTGTGTGTCTACTCCGGAAGTTGTGTTTGCCTACTTCAAGCGCCGCGTGTACCTACTTCAAACGCTGCGTGCCTACTCCAGACGTTTCGTGGACCTACTCCAGACGCTGCGTACCTGCTCAAGACGCTGTGTGTGTCTGCTCCAAGCGCTGCGTGTACCTTCTCCAGACGCTGCGTGTGCTTTCTCCAGATTCTGCGTGTACCTAGAGCAGGAGCTGTGCACCTATCATAGGCATAGCCTGTGCATACTTCGTTGCAGTATCTTTGTTATTTTTTTTAATAATATTGTAAATCACTATCTTCATTACATCCCATCATCACCTTCATACCTTTTTTTATAAAATAAACTGTAAAACTTTTCAAATTTTTAAATAATTTATTTTATTTTGGTTGTTTTCGTTGTAGTTAAGTTAGGTTCTTTAGTTTTTTATTGTCGCTTCACGACAACCTATTGTGTTTTTATTGAAATTTTGTGTAGGTAGCTAGCGCGGGCGGTGATCTTTACAGTGATTACGTCACTCGGGTGCATAGGGTATCCATGAATTTACGGACAGTGTCGAACAGAAACTTTTTAATTTTTATGAAAGAAAATAGCGTTTTTTTTTAATTCATTGAATTATGTTCTATACGTGAAACCAAACCACTGGTTTCAAGGATAACGGTGTTTATACTAACACCCTATATATTGAATAAAACTAAATTTACGGATTTTATCGCGCGCCACCCCACCGACCCCACCCCACCGAGGTTGTATGGGTTACCAAAGATACACAAACCAAACGCTCCACTACGTCCTATAGTGAGCCAGATCGATTCACCAACTTATAAGCTGGCACAACACTTGGCAAACGTACTGTCACCACTGAGAGGACATACCAGAGCGCACACAAAGGATTCATACCATTTTGTTAGTGAGATAAAAGACCTACATCTCGCTGACAATGAAACTATGGTCAGTTTTGATGTTCAGTCACTATTCACATGCCTACCTATTGAAGACTGCATATCAATTGTAACTAGGAAGCTAGAATATAATAACATGCCTGCTGAATATGCAGTATTACTCAAACACTGCCTCACATCTGGCTATCTATTGTGGAAGGAAGAGTTCTACAAGCAAGTAGATGGTGTGGCGATGGGCTCACCTATATCTCCCATAGTCGCTGACATATTCATGGAGGACTTCGAGTAGAAAGCCCTTCTTACTGCTCCTGTAAATCCAAGATTCTACAAGCGGTACGTAGACGACACTTTCACAATTTTACCATCTGACAAAGTAACTGCATTTTTAAACCACCTTAACTCTATAAACTCTAAAAACAATTCACAATGGAGTTAGAGGCAAATAATTCTTTAGCTTTCTTAGATGTTTTAGTCATTCGAAATCCTAATAACACAATTGGTCACACTGTGTATAGAAAAAAGACCCATACCAACCGATATTTAAATGGTGAATCTCACCATCATCCTTCACAGTTAGCTATCGTGGGTAAATTTTTGTTTCAGAGAGCACGAAGGATCTGTGACAGAAAGCATCTGGCCGCCGAACTTCAGCACGTCAAGCAAGTATTGCAAGACAACAAGCTTCGGGTCCCGCGCCTACGTCACAGTGACCGAGTGAAGCCGGCCACAGTCGAGCGTGTACCTGCTGTACTACCATATGTCAGAGGAGTCACAGACAAGGTTGGCTACATCTTGAAGCGAGCTTCCATTAAAACATACTACAAGCCGCCGAAGAAGATTAGTCAAGTTTTACCATCCGTCAAGTGTAATATTCCTCTACAAGATGCAGGAGTGTACAAGTTAGATTGTGAATGTGGTCTCTCTTACATAGGTCAAACAAAACGATCCATAAAAACCCGCGTGAAAGAACATATAGCTGACGTGAAGCACCGACGCTCCGGGAAGTCTGCAGTCTGCGAACATGTTCAAGATCGTCCCCACCATTACATTCGATTTGATAAACCACAAATTCTCGCAAAAGAACACCGATTCCTACCAAGGATGATACGCGAGGCTATTGAAATTAAAAAAACATCCAAATTTCAATAGAGAAGATGGATGGGTGCTGCCACCTGCTTGGGATCCTATAATTAACAAAATTAAACCCAAACCTAAGCAAACCACTGCAAGACTTCATGATACTATAAGCTCGTTTTGCGTAAATCGGACCAAAAATTAATATTCAAAAACTGAAGGTAGCCGGACTAGCTATGACATTGGGACGTCAAACATCTCAGTCCCCCCCCCCCCCGTGACCATGGTTGCTGTAAAGCACCCGAAACGTCGGGAATTAAAAATAAGTAAAAGTAGTGAAATAAACGCGATAAAATCCGTAAATTTAGTTTTATTCAATGTGTAGTGTTCGCGTAAATTTAAGAAACCCTATATATGCAAGAGGTTTAAATATTGGATATTAAATTTGAAATTTGTGAAATTTCTTTCAGTAATTGTTATTCTCGAATACAAATGAACCTTTCTCGCCCAAGGTTACTACCGTTCCAATTCATTTTATTGTATTAGTTAGAAACTACTTAAAGTTAGTCAATTGTAAATTCGTATCACGAAGAAAGCCGCAGAAATATTTAAACGAAGTTTTCACTGTGTCAAATAAAGAAACAAACTTAGATCTAGTTTGTTGTAAAAAGGTGTTATTCGGATATGAGTAAATAGACAGTTTAAACTTGGATAAAAGATGCTCTGTGTTTCTCCCTAGAAATCCAGAATGAATCTGCCTTTTACCTATTTCCATCGCGATAAATATAGCAGTGCGTGCACTGCTGTGTTTGAACCACAGAAATCTAAATAATAAGACAATAGAAATGCCTTCTACTTGTGACGGCCCAATATTATTATTAATAATTAAATTCAATATAAAGGGGCGTCAAAAATAGTCTTAAAAGATATATATTAAGCAATTAAGTCAAATTAATAAACATAAAGTTATTATATTTCAGACATTATCCCAATAACATAGTAAATTAAAGGCAAAATTATTGTTTTTTCGTAATAAATGAATTTATTTAAAAACTTGAAAAAATATTTAAAATAAGATAAATAATAGAAATACAAGTCAAAAAATATTATAAAATTTTTATATAGAGGGGGGGGGATCTTTACAATTTGGTGCCGTGACCAGGATATATTTTAAAGAAGGTCGTCTATTTAAGAATTATTAAGTAGGCATTATGCCTACAATTTGTTGTCCGTGAAATGGAGAGGTGTCTTGGAGGATGGTGTTTGCTGGGGGTGGTTGAGAGTCTGGGGGTGGGGCTTTAATATTCATGTCTTTTGTTTGTTATAGATGGTGTGTGCATAGTTAGCTAAGATAAAATAAACTAAAAAGTGAAATAAGTGAAAAGTACTCAGTAACATTTGTATAAGTGAAAGACATAACAGTGCTAAAACTGGAAAAGTATAAAAATATAAAAATGGCTAAAATAAAGAAAAGTTCAAATTTAGTGAAGGCTAAGCCTAAAAATGAATTAAAAATACTTCAAAAATTAATTAAGAATGTAGTGAAAACCTTTGAGGTTAAAATAAAAGATCTTGAAGAGAAGTTTATCAATCAAACGAAAGATCACCAAATTAAAGTAAACCAAGAAGAGGTGTACGGGGCGAGCACCTCATTTGTTACTGACCCTAAACAGAATATTGTATATAATATACATAATGTGACAATAAACAAGCCGAAATTTGAAAATGGGAATACTCATCCAGTAACATTTTTAGAAGATCTCACCAATTATTTAAAGAAAGTCCCATCTAATGGACTTGAAATATCAATAGCTCAAGAGTGCTTAGTAGGTGAAGCCAAATATTGGGCTCGAATTAATAGTGTGCGTTGGACAACTTTTGATGATTTTAAAGCAGACTTTCTAAGAGTATTTTGGGGTGAAGAGGAACAAAATAAAGTAAGAAGATTCCTTGTACAAAATAAATGGAGTAGATATACGCACCCCACCATGGTTGGTTACTTTCTTTATGTCATTGAAAAAGCACAAACATTATCATATCCGATACCAGAAAAACAATTAGTTGCTGATGTTATTAGACATTATCCTAAAACAGTGCAGCAGTTATGGAGAATAGCTAAAATTGAGACAATAATTGAGACAACAGATTTCTTGAGAAATTTAGATGACATTGATAAACAGGAAGAAGATCGTGAACCTTACAATACTGAGAAAAAACGAAAATTTAATAATAAAGCTGAGCGAAAACAAAAAGAAATACAGCAATCATATAAATCATGGCGGAAACCTGAAGAAGGAAGAAAGGAGGTTAACGAAATGAATGAAATACAAGTCACTAACGAACAAGTAAATGTTTCAGCTCCCGAGCCAAATTTAGAGCAATAGAGGTCGAACTAGTTCCCTGTTCGATCCCTTATAATGTACAAGGGAACAAAGCATTAAATATATTATTAAAGCTGGGTTGGAGACCTGTTCAAACACTTGGCAAAAATAATAGGGGTTTGCGAAAACCTATTTCTTTAAAAGCAACTTTTAATAGAGAAGGACTTGGTTATAACAATAATGTAAATAGTATAATTAAGACTTTAAAAACCAAATCAGATTTGCTCATAACGGAGTTATTCGTGCAAACTGTTTTCGAGGAAGACGAAGATAAATATCAAAAGGAATTTATAGGGAATATGAGGTCTGAACTTAAAGTTTCAATATTTGATAAAGAAATTGATGCGCTTCTCGATACTGGGAGCGATATTACATGCATTTCAGAGAGTTTATTTTTACAAATTAAAAGTGGTAATCACAAAATATCAGTAATGCCAGTTAAAGCAATGCAAATAAAATGTGCTGTTGGGCAGCGCAGCACAAAAATACAACAGATGATCATATTGCCTATAAAAATAGATGAAGTAGTCTTTGAAACACAAACTTTAATTGTTAATAATTTAATAAGACCATTAATATTGGGCTTTGACTGGCTCAAGAAAAATAAAATATTGATAGATTTTAGAAATACGGCAATTGGTATAGAATTTAAGTTGAAAAACAAAGACTACTTCATACCGTTTAAATATAACTGTAATTCAGTATTATATAACAATTGCGTGGAACAAAGTACTGATGATCCTTTAACAAATATAAAGATAGGATCAAAATTGGAGGCCTCTGAAAAAGCTAAGCTAAGTAAGGTTTTGGAAAAGCATAAGAATATATTTTCGAGCAAGTTGGGTAGAGCGAATTGCTACGAACATAAAATTGAAATGATCGATGATGAACCTATAGTTACTAGATCTTATCCGATTCCATATGCATATATATCGAAAATGGAAGAGAAATTAAGTGAGATGGAACAAGCTGGTATCATCACAAGGGCATCGACACCTTACAGTAGCCCATTAACATTCACACTTAAAAGGGATGGCACAATAAGAGTCTTATTAGATGCTAGAAGCATAAATAAGAAAATGATTGCAGAAACAGAGAAGCCACCAATACAATTAGATGTTTTGAATTCATTTCATGGAGCGAATTATATTACTACCATTGATTTAAATAATGCATATTTTCAAATTCCAATAAATAAAGATGGTAGAAAATATACTGGTTTCGCATTCAATGGAAGGTCATATGTATATAATGTTCTGCCACAAGGATTAAAAACATCGGTAGGAAGCTTTAGTAGAGCCATGAGCTTAATATTGGGACCAGAAGTCCAAGAATTTTGTGTGAATTACTTAGATGATTTAGCTATTATAACATCAGGAACATTAGATAAACATTTGGAGCACATTGACATTGTTTTAAGTAAATTAAACAAAGCTGGCTTAATGTGCAATTTGCAAAAATGTGAATTTATTTGTAAAGAAATTAAGATGCTGGGTTTATAATTTCAACAAAAGGCATAAAGACAGATCCCGATAAAATTCGCGCAATTCAAGATTTTCCAGCACCCAAAAAGATTAAGCAATTGAGAGCATTTTTGGGGCTTTGTAATTTTTATAGAAGGTTCATACCAAATTATAGTGTATGTATAATACCTCTTTGTGAATTATTAAAAAAGGGACGTAAGTTCCAATGGAGCGAAAAGGTACAGAAGGCATTTGATTTTATAAAGCAACAATTTATTAATACAATAGAATTGCATCACCCTGATTTTAGTAAACCTTATTATTTGCAAACAGACTGTTCCGGTGTGGGTATGGCCGGAGTACTTTATCAGATAGATAATAATAGTGAAATGAGAATATTAGGCTATCACAGTAAAACCTTAAAAGGTTCTGAATTGAATTGGTCTGTCACTGAACAAGAGTTTTATGCTGTAATAAGTTGTTTAAAGAAGTTCGAGACGTATTTAAGAGGCAGCAAAGTAATAATTTTAACTGATCATAAAGCATTATTGTTTATTAATAATATGAAATTATTCAATGGCAGAGTTACTCGATGGATATTGTATATAGAACAATTTAATTACGAAGTACAGCATATATCGGGTAGAAGCAATATTGTTGCAGATGTGCTATCACGTTACCCTCCTGATGGTGATTTAATACAAGAGGATAAAAATAAAAGTTTAGAAATAGCTTATACAGAAAGTGAACCAAATGACGAGTTGATAGAAAAGTTAAAATCCATATCAGTATATCAAACACAAGATACAGAGTCGTTGGCTATTATTGAAAAATTAAAGACGCTAAATATTTCAACATTAGAACAAAATGATAAACTGAAACGTTATAGTTTGAGAAATAATATATTTTATATAATAATATATAATAATAATATATTTAAGAAATAATATAATTTATTTACCTGTACCCTTGAGACGAGATGTTATAAACCAAGTACATATAGAAATGGGACATCAAGGGCCCTATAAAGTAATTATATATGTGAGAGATAGATTCTTTTGGAAAAGATTAACAAAAGACATTAAAAAGCAATTAAGGGTGTGTCATTTATGCCAGTTATCAAAGAAAAGTAATATAACATATGTGGGTCCATGCAAATCTATAATAACAGAAAATTTCGGAGACATGGTTATGGCTGACTTATATGGACCATTGGCATCGGGTACCTTTGGGTACACTTTCATATTTGTTATACAAGATTCATTTAGTAAATTTATCAAATTATTTCCTTTAAAACAATAAACAGCAAAGTGTGTTGTAACGAAAGTAAAGCATTTTGTTGAGATTATAAAGCCCAAAGCAATAATGACAGATAATGGGAAGCAGTTTATAAGTAATTATTGGAAACGATCAATGAAAGAATTGAATATTAAACCGATATATACCACAGTAAGAAATCCTAGGCCAAATACAACAGAGCGTGTAAATAGAGAGTTGAGCAGATTATTCAGGATACTTTGTCATACTAACCACAAAGATTGGGCAATAATAATGCCTAAAATAGAAGAATTGTATAATAATTCATATCACAATAGTACGGGATTTACACCATGTGAGATTCTTTATGGTGAGTCTAATGAAATGTCTTTCGACAAGATAATATTTAATAGTAAGATCAAAACCAATGTCGAACAGATTAGACAGCAAGTGCGAAAGAATTTAAAAGAGGCAAGCCGCATTAGAAACACAAAATTTGATAAGAGCAATAGATTAGTGACATATCATGTTGCCGATTTAGTAAAAGTTTCAAGATCTAGTAGATCAGATGCAGATAACAAAGTTATGAGTAAATTTAATTTGGCGTATGAAGGGCCATATATAATAGCAGCCGTACCATTTGACAATGTATATACTTTAGCTAACCCGGAAACAAATGAAATTAGGGGAAATTTTAATGCTATTCATTTATTAAAATATTTTAATTAATAGGTTTGGCTTATATACATTCTAGAATAAATACTGTAATATAATTTGGTCCCGTGGGTGGCCTTTTGAAAAATAGATTAAAATTATTAAAGTTATGAGCAAGATACAAATTAATTAAAAATAAGAAAATGTTGTAATAATTTTATTAATAACTATCTGTAAATATTGAGTGTAAGAAAATTTTGTAAAATATGTTTTATTGAATAAATTTGGGGAGTTGGGTCAGGGTGAATGGCTCAATCACATCTATCCTGTGGGTGTGTAGCCATCTGATTTCAACTAATAATCAAAATACTGTGCATATAAAGACAACATTGCTAAATTTATATTTTAAAGATTTAAAATGTAAGTCAAAAACAAAAGAGAACCACTATTAAATTTTATTATATACAATAAAATTTATCAAGACGACAATTTATGGTTTATCGCATTGGGATAGATGTGGTTGAAGGGGTGTGAGGCGGCGGCCATTCCCTGGGGTAGGTGGGATGAAAATATATACTGAATTGTAACAGATTGAAAGAGGAAAGAACAGATACACATAAGTTCAAAATTTTGAGTGTAGTGCATATGATCTCAATATAGTAAAATTTTATATCAACGACTCCACTGTGTGGGTCATTAACATAAAATTTGGGGGTGGATTGTGACGGCCCAATATTATTATTAATAATTAAATTCAATATAAAGGGGCGTCAAAAATAGTCTTAAAAGATATATATTAAGCAATTAAGTCAAATTAATAAACATAAAGTTATTATATTTCAGACATTATCCCAATAACATAGTAAATTAAAGACAAAATTATTGTTTTTTCGTAATAAATAAATTTATTTAAAAACTTGAAAAAATATTTAAAATAAGATAAATATTAGAAATACAAGTCAAAAAATATTATAAAATTAAGTTAAATAACGTTTATAAGATAATTAGGAAATTTGTTAAAAATTGTTTATGTCATGGGAGGTGTTCGTGTATAAAAGAAAATTTTTCTAAGTTGTGGAAGGAGTTCACGTATAGATGAAATTTTCTAAGTTGTTGAAGGAGTTCACGTATACAAGAAAATTTTCCTAAGTTATTGTAGGTGTTCACGTATAGATGTCTTGTATGGATGAGCTGCCGGAGATACATTCCTGCAGTTCTACATATATATGGGGTGGTCGGGAGCCCGACTGCCTGAAGTACTGTAGCACAATGACTAGTCCTATATTAGGGACTTATGATATTAAACTCAATGATACAAAAGCAATACTATAGAAGGTCTCCATGATGAATTTGCATTACAATAGTAGGGTCGTGGGTTCGAACCCTATATATGAATGACTTATAAAAGTAAGGTCTATGATTCAAAAGCAATACTATAGAAGGTCTCTGTGATTAATATGCATTACAATAGTAGGGTCGTGGGTTCGAACCCTATATATGAATGACTTATGAAAGTAAGGTCTATGATTCAAAAGCAATACTATAGAAGGTCTCTGTGATTAATACGCATTACAATAGTAGGGTCGTGGGTTCGAATCCTATATATGAATGACTTATGAAAGTAAGGTCTATGATTCAAAAGCAATACTATAGAAGGTCTCTATGATTAATATGCTTTACAATAGTAGGGTCGTGGGTTCGAATCCTATATATGAATGACTTATGAAAGTAAGGTCTATGATACAAAAGCAATATTATAGGAGGTCTCCTTGATGCATAAGCATTGTATGGGGTGGTCGGGTGACTGACTGCTCTTAGTACTGTAGCAAAATGACTAGTCCTTATTAGGGACTTGAAAAGGAATATTATGGTGGCGTGTGTGCTGCTTCACGAGCAATTGGTCCGAGGTAAACTTGGACTCGCTAACCGATGTGTCCTAGACATATCATCTTAGTGTCGGTGGTAAGCGGGTTTGTTGTAGCAATACGGCTTTCCCGTGGACATCGCACACCCATACCGTTTGTGGGCGGCGTAGTAGCGCGTAGCGAAGCGTCGTCTATATTTCGGATTGGGATGATGAGTGTGTTTGGTAGCACTTTTAAGTGTAACGGGCATACTCAACTTCATGTCTTAGTGCATTAGCGCTATGATACGTGAAGTTTTGTCCACTGGCGTCTTAGTAGCGTGCTACTATGATACGTTGGTGCAGTTTTATATAACAACAATCTTAGTGCCGGTGGTAAGTGGGTTTGTTGTAGCAATACGGCTTTCCTGTGGACATCGCACACCCATACCGTTTGTGGGCGACGTCGTTGCGCATAGCGATGTGTCGTCTATCTTTCGGATGGGGACGATGAGTGTGTTTAGCAGCACTTTTAAGTGTAACAGGCATACTCAGCTTCATGTCTTAGTGCATTAGCGCTATGATACGTGGAGTTTTGTTCATTTACGTCTTAGTAGCGTGCTACTATGATACGTTAGTGATATTTTTTATATAACAACAATACCAACTTTGTTACCAAAGTCGATAGGGATCATGTGGATATGTTGTGAGGGGGCGCCATCCGTATGATAGTTGCATTGATGCTTACTGCTACTTGCGGTATTGCGTCTTGTGATGGATCTGCGGGTGTGCTGCGCCTGATTCGACGTTCTCTTGTGGTTCTGGTCGATGGAGGTATACGGGTGGTGATGTCTGCTGGGATGTATGGGGGACCTTGGAATGGTGTAAGCCCGACGATAGTCGTATTGATGCTTGTTGCGTTCTGCAGCATTGCGTCTCTGCAATGGTTGTTTGGTGGGACGCTATTCTCAGTGGCGCTCTCTGCATCTTGGTTTGACTCACGCCTAAGTAGCTTTGCCCAAGTCGGGTCCCTTCATTGCGGGACTGCAGACTGTCTGCCCTCCACGATGTTTTATATAACAACATAATATTATATCTCTGTAACTTTCCCACCTTTGAATGATTGAAGGCAACTTGTTGGTGGGTGAGACAAACATGATCGAAAATGCATTTACTCCACGTCAGTGACACAAACCCTTTCTGATGGCGAATTATTACTCTTATCTTATAACTGCCTTTTGGCTATATCTGCCGTTGTATTGGTTGGTGGAGCATATGTGTCGACCTCATGCGGGTGGTAGCTGGCGGGAGGATCTGAGGAGACTCTCAAGGCTGCGGCCGAAAGCCGCACAACATGGGACCCCATTCCCTTGAGGTGAGCAGTAGTCTCATGACACGCTCTGCGGCTAGTAGCCGTGCTGATCATGCAATTGGTGGTGATGCCATACACTCACATCACGTCTGCAGGAGCGGCGGTCTGGCAGGTGGTGGCGCTCACGAAGGGTTTACGGCCAGTGCCTGTGTATTTGCCTAAACCGTGTGACGTACATTCACTGTGGCTGGATTCGTTCGTATTCTGTATGGCGTTTACACGCATTGACATGCGCGACTTCGGTCGATGTTTGTGCTTACGCACTAACAAGGGGCCAGGCCTCTTTTACTGGTTCGCCAGTTATTTTGCTGTGGACTACGGTCCAGTTCCCGAATTAGCGTTCCCTTCGGGGGGAGTGCATCAAAATGGTTGGCGCTCACCGTGCACGGCGTGTGTGGGGCCGTGTACCTCCCCTACATTTTTTTTAATAAATTTAGGAGAGCGAAGCCCTTGTATCGGGTATTTTGTATAAATATATTGAGAGCCTTTTCCAAGCGGGAAGGGATAAATAATAATAAATTAATAATGTAAATCTGATACAAGTGGAATAGGGACGTTTTATGTTCTTAACCTTTCTCGAGCCCTGTCTTCGTGAACGGGGTTCACTTAGCTTATAAGGTACTACCAACAGCTTTCAATTGCCCTAGTGAATATTCATTCTTCCAAAAGACACCTAAAAGAACTAAGTTACTAAACTAACACAACATAAATAAGGGTCCTAACTAAGTCGATCACGCCAAAATATTAAAAACGGCCTATTAATAAACCTTTTGAAAGATCATTTAGGAAGATCAAAACATATTTTATTAATCCTGGTCTCATATATATAATGTTATTTAAAAGGGGATATTTTTAATATTATAAAATTTTTATATAGAGGGGGGGGGATCGTTACATACTGTTTTTTAATAACAGGACGCGTGTCGCTGGTTCGCAGCTCTAACACATAGACAAACAATAAATACACAATTACGCATACACATGTCTCTCATTCATGCAACAAAGATTAAACTATAAACTATTTTGTTAAGGAATATTTTATAAAAACGCAAAATCTCAGGATGCGTAGCCACTTGGTCCAATAATTAAAGTGTGCGAAAAACAGAGAATGAAATTGCGTGCTCACTCTCACTTGGGCATAGTGCAGCGTAACGCACGTTTCCATGACTTTCTATTAAGCGTCATTGATCGTCCAGGAGTCTCACACCAAGATACGACTAATTTACTGAAAATGTCTCAGTAATAGACGCTTTTAGTCTTAGCTTTAGCTTTTAGACGCTTTATAATTAGAGAAAAGGGGATATAATAAAACATTAAGGATAAGTATATCCATTTATCTTTAATATACGGATCTTTTGGAAATCAGGAATAATAGTATTTTATTAGGTAAACAGATGTATAAATAAAATAAATACAACATTATACAAACAGCAAATAAATAAATAATATATGTATGGGTGACATATTTATCATTTTTAAAGATCTGTAACTGATTTTCTGTTGTTTGTTATTTTTCAGTTACCCGGCTTCTTACAGATCGAATTTAGTCTACTATCCTTACGATATAATTACTTATTCTTACAAGATATTAAAATTAAATAAAAATTTGTCAAGTAATATACAAGTACGAACAAATAGATAAACGCTAATAAACGGCTAACGGTATAAAATATTAAGAAACAAAAAAAATGGAGTTAGTGTAAATAAATATTTAACGAAAAATCACATTTCATTACCATTTAGGTAAAACTAGTTAAGCCAAAAGTAATAATTGTCGATATAAAATAGTAGTGTCACGTAACCGACTCGCGTTCGACTCCTGCGGCTGTCTGTGTTCTAGGAAATTTATGTACATAACAATTTTGTTTCTTGCCCATACTATAAATCCATTGCTGCTTTTAGCTGTCGTACTTGTAGATATGAACTAGCATAAGAATCAATGGATTTTGAAATGTGAAACAATTACACTTTCGGAAACAATGGTTGGAGACGCCAGCAACTTAAGGTATCTTCGATAAAGGTTTAGTGGACTGTAATTTTGGTGCATACGGCAAAGGGGAAAATAAATAGGTGGGATAGCACGCCCTGACCTGATGAGGGCTGCCGCGCCTTCCTCCTGGAGTGTCTGCTATACAGCAAGGCTCGCCACGTGGTTCGGCGCATACGCACTCTCGGTTACCAGTTTCGTGAAGTCCCACACTCTCGACCTTCGCCCTTACGGGGGCGTCTCACACTTTTATGAGTTACAAAGACACAATGTCTGATGCGGTGAGTATTAAAGATAAACAGGAGATCTCAATGTTCGTCCTGCGCGGTTTGCGGTTAATATATATAAGACGCGATGGGTGGCCGTGCGTTGCGGATGGCGTAATATCACTTAGTATAATGACGCGCGCCGAGATCCTCTTTTTCACCTCGGCGGCAGCGCGTGCGGTAGGAAAGGGAAGGAAGGAAGGAAACAAAAAATATGCACTAGTCATGTTGATAAAGTAGATATAACTTAGGACGAACTCAATGCGATATGTAATGTAATGTTGATAAAGTAGATTGTTAACTGGCGTTACCATTTCCTCCCGCCCTTAAAGGGTCACCTTTAAAAGACAACCGTAATATAAAAGTAAAAGGAAAACAAATAAATAAGCGGTATATAAAGTGAGAGGATGCGCTCAATGCGCATGTCTCATCTACTAACCTTACTTGGTAAGCGAGAAAATGTATACATAAATATAATATTGCGGTTTAATACTTTTTTAATATATATAAATATAAACTTAATTCCTAATTTAGATAAATAATTATAATCAAAATAATCGTGATTTATTGTCTTGGGAGAGGGCAAAGACGAGCAACAGGACGGAGATATGTTCCCTTAGTAGTTCTCACGGTCACTACTCGAACTACGCCATCCTTCAAAGGATGAACAGACTCGACAATCGCTAATGGCCAAGCAAGGGGCGGTTCATTATCATTTATCACAATTACAACCATGCCTGGTACGATAGCCGTAGACGGGGTGTTCCACTTCTGACGAACTTGTAATCCGTGAAGGTATTCCGTCCTCCACCGGTCCCAAAACGACTGAACTAATTTATCCAGTAAACAATGCCTGTGTAACAGACTGGTAGAGTCAGATTTGACTTTGGGTGCGGGTAATGACAATAAAGGTGCGGTATTCAAAAAATGACTCGGAGTAAGAGCTGAAGGCTCTGCAGGATCAGAACTCAATACTGTCAGGGGCCGCGAGTTTAGCAAGCACTCAATTTGCGCAAGAACAGTATTAAGCTCTTCGTATGAAAGTAACTGATGTCCGATAACTCGGAACAGATGCGTTTTTACGACTTTGATCATACTCTCCCAGGCGCCTCCAAAATGAGGAGAGTTGGGACAGATGAACTTCCATGTTATACGATTCTCAGCACACTCTTGCTCAAGCTTTGGGCGGTATTCAACGTTTAGAAATTTATAGAGATCGCGAAGATACGAAGCGGCACCTTTAAAATTCGTTCCATTATCCGAATATAAAAACTGAATCGACCCTCGTCTAGAGAGGAAACGTTTAAGCGCAGCGAGGAAACTAGAACTACTAAGATCTGTAGCGATTTCTATATGTACAGCTCGAGTCGTGAGGCATGTGAAAACACATAAGTACGCCTTCTCGCTGCGTATACCACGACGACGTACAGGAGTGTATGCGATAGGACCGGCATAATCGCAGCCCGTGTGTGTAAATGCCTTAATAGCTTGTCTTACACGACTATGGGGAAGATCAGCCATCAAAGGGTAAGTTGGACGGGGTCTAAGCCGGAAACATATATTACATTAGTAGACTCTGCTTCTCACAGTGCGGCGTGCGGAAAGTATCCAAAATTTTTGACGGAGCAATGACAATAACAATTCAGGCCCAGCGTGTAAATTTTTAATATGATAATAGTCAATGATCATGTTCACTACATGATCACTGCGCGGGAGTATAATTGGATGTTTTTGTGTGTAATCTAATGCGGAGTTCGAAAGACGACCACCAATGCAGATTAAACCATTCTCAATAAAAGGCCTTAAACGATTGAAAGCGGGCGAGCAAGGTTTGTTACCTTCAATATTTAAATATTCCACTGCAAAATGCTGTTTTTGCAGGGCGCGGAGGATTATAACCTCAGAGAAACTGAGATCATCAGCAGTCACTACAGTAGTGCTGCGGCGGGGCAATAATTTTGCAAACTTACACACGTACGCAATTATACGTAGAAGTTTACTCCAAGAAGAGATGCGGAGTGCGAGCTCATAAATCGCAGAATTACAGACGGATGTGCACACAGTGTGCGACAAAATCTTCTTCTCAGGCATATTTGCAATAACCTCATTGTCTAAAGTACGAAGAGGCCATTGAGATGGATCTAACGAAGTCCACTGAGGCCCATGGAGCCACAGGGGGTTTGAAACTAATTTATTTGGCGTAACGCCACGTGAAAGTATGTCAGCGGGATTCTCAGTACCTGCGACATGATAAAAGTTATCAGCGCGAATATTGTCGGTAATCTGAACAACGCGGTTTGCAACAAAGGTCTGCCACTTGTGTGGCGAACTCTTTATCCAGTACAGAGCTACTTTTGAATCTACAAAGGCATAGACTGATATTGCAAGGTCAAGAGAATAATTGTCGAGTACTCTGCGAAGCAATTTTGAGAGTAAAACCGCTCCACAAAGCTCAAGGCGTGCAATAGATAGTGGTTTCGTCGGTGCGACTTTAGTCTTTGCACAAATCAACTGGACGGTGTTACCATTGACGCTCTTTACATGTATGTAGACTACGGCACCGTATGCGCGCTCGCTGGCGTCGGAAAACCCCAGGAGTGACGCAGTACAGTTTTTGGATACACCAACATGTCGCGGGATACGTAAATCATTAAGAGCTGGTAATTCAGCACAGAATTGCCTCCACATCTTAATAATTGGCGGTGGTGGTATGTCGTCCCAATCTAAATTAAGTTGCCAAAGCTGCTTTATTAACAATTTGGCGTACGCGACTGTGGGAGCAACGAAACCCATTATGTCCCACAGGCGAGTGACAGTAGATAAGATGGCGCGCTTAGTGCACGTCACATCAGCGGGAACAGATATCTTAAAATAAAAGGCGTCACTATCGGTAGACCAATGCAAGCCTAGTATTTTATGTGGCATTGATTTATCGAACTCTACTTCTCCTGTAATTTTATGGGAAGTAGGGAGGTCATCTAAAACAGATCGACGGTTGCTATGCCATTTTATCAGGTCCCATTGGGCACCCTTGAATAAGTCTATCAGCTGCCGAGAGGTCTCACTGGCCTCGGATTCACTGGGCATAGAGAACGCGATGTCGTCCATATATAGCGAAGTAAATGCGATACGACTCGCAAGCGGATACTTTGCGCCGTCGTCATCAATGAGCTGCCTTACCGTGTGCAATGCATGGTATGGACTCGAAGTTAAACCGAAGCACACGCGATTGAAGTGGTATAACACAAGTGGGTCTTGTGGACGGAAGCGGTATAGGAAGCATTGGTAACGACGATCAGAATCGCGAACAACTATTTGCAGAAATTGTTGGCGACATTCGGCTGTCATAGCGATTGGATGTAAGCGGAAAGTTAAAATTATATTGAACAAGTCGCCTTGCAAATTTGGTCCTGAATGCAGAATATCATTTAATGATCGCACAGTGCTAGTCTTACTGCTAGCATCCAGGACGATGCGCAGACGCGTTGACTTCTTATCTTCGCGTAAGACTCCATGATGCGGTATGACATATATTGGAGCGGGTTCATGAGAGTCATACGGCGGTGCGGGGGATATATAATTTTTAGCTAAGTATTCCTTTATGACGTCATCATATGCTAACCTTAATGTAGGCGAGGCTTGAAGTTTCCTCTCCAAGCACATGAATCGTCGTCGAGAGGTTTCATAAGAATCTCCGAGAGAGTAAACGTCATCTTTAAATGGCAGGCCAACAATATATCTACCAGCAAAAGGATCGCGGGATGTCGTAGATTTATAAAACTCTTCACATTCAATGTCTGAAGGACACTGAATGGGCGGTGCGGAGGGTGGCTGTTCAAGCTCCCGAAATCGTTGCACTAATTTGTCAACGATAGGAGACTCTAGAACTGAGCAGCACGTTAAAGAATGATTTACCTGAAGTGTCGGCACTGAGCCCATAATAACGTAACCAAATACCGTATTCAAAGCTGAGGGCCCGGACAAGTCGTTAGACGAATAAATTACGTCTGGACATAGTAAGTGCGGGAAAAGGGATGCGCCTATCAAAACATCAATTTTATTAGGCATGCTATAACATTCATCAGCGAGTCTTATGCCATGGAAGTGTGATAAGACAGATGTGTCTACCACAGCAGTGGGCAAAAGGTCGGTGATTTGATCAACAACTAGCGTTAAAATATTGAAGTTAATATTCGAGTCGAATCGTGAGAAAATTTTAATATCAATCGATTTCGATTTTACAATTTTTTCAACTCCACCGAATCCCTTTACTACGGTACATTCGGTATCGTGTTGTTGAACGCCTAAACGATGACAGCACTCTTTAGTCATAAAATGGCTTTGAGCCGCGGAGTCTAATAATATACGAATAATTTGTTTCTCTCCCTTAGCATCGTAAGCAAATACTTGAGCGGTTGATAATAAAACAGTTCTCTGCGAACGACTTGCGCGCGCGGGAGGCGGTGAACGTTGAGAAACATTCTTGAACGAAGTACACAGCGCGACGTCTGAACGCGCACCTGCGGTGAGGGGTGGCGAGTGTGCGGGCGCGGGGGTTGTAGACTTCAGTGTAACTGGCTGAAGCGGTGGAGAACGTGCCAGCGCAGGGGAAGCATTATCGCTTCTGCGGTGGAAGTGCAACAATGTGTGATGTTTAAATTTACAAAATCGACAACTATAATTTGAAGAGCAACTAGACACTCGATGACTTAAACTGAGACAATTCACACATGCATTGTTACTCTTTACGCATTTAAATCGTTCCTGCGGCGTCATTTTATTAAAGTCTGCACACTTAAATAGGTGTTGATGCACAATATTATCGCACAGACACTTTGAGTAACTAGTCGTCGTGCTTACGTACGCCTGATACTTCGGCGACGAAGTATTATTACAGCGACGATTGTTACCGTTACCTCGTCGATTGTTTGGTGCGCTATTAGAATTTGTACTAGAATCGGTGCGTTGCAAAACTTTGGAGCGGGTCTTAATAAAATTTACTAAATCATCAAAGGTAGGTACCATCGAGTTATGACTATATTCGAAAGAGCGAATGGTATCCGGGTCCAGCTTCTTCAGCGCGATATGAAGAACAATTAAGTCCGCGAGATTATCTAACTTTAAGTTTTGTAAAGCGCGCACTGCACTTATAAAGTTATCAGTAAATAAATCAAAATTATTTGCGGTGGCCGATTGCAATGGCTTAAATTCGAACATCTGATTAATATATGTAGATGCTAGCATACGCCGGTTTTCATATTTGTCAACGAGTGCTTGCAATAAAATTTTATAATTTTCAGCGCAAGGAGTTATACCTGAGCATACAGATAGGGCTTTGCCCGTTAGTTTACCTAGCAAATAGTATAACTTTTCAGCGTCGGTAAGCGATGTGTTGTCATGGACGGTTGATTTAAAGCTAGCATAAAATAAAGGCCATGAGCGAATGTCACCCGAAAATGGCAAGAGTTCGATAGGCGGAAGTGTGAATCTGGCTTTAGACGGTGTACTAGTACTTTGTGAATTAGATTGCGAATATTGTAAATAAAGCCTATTTATTCTACCGCAAAGAGACTCAAACGCAATGAGGCTGTTATAATCAGGTTTAGCAATAGGGTTTATTTTTAATAAATGTGAATTATAATTATCTAAGACCTGTTTAAACTCAATACGTAAAGCATTAATATTAGAACTTCCATCAAGAAAACGCTCCATCGTGGAAGTGTTTATGTGGATGTCCGAGGACATATCATATATTTTTTGCACTATTTGAAATAAAGCATCTCGTTTAGCTAACAATAAAACCAACTCAGCATCAGGTGTGCCCTCATTATCCGAGGAATCGCTATTATTCGATGCTATTTGTTTTTTAGGCGGCATTACAACTTAAGTTATGCGGCAAAAATAATATAATTATAAGCGGGTAGTCTGTAAGCGACCTCGCTACGCGGTTGAATTATTAAATATTAGTTTTGTTAACGATGAACTTTAATTGTTAACTTTTATAATAATTATGAAGTTATTTATAACGAATATAATGCTTAAATATATGTGCAAATAATAAATGTAATTTAACAGTATAATCTATAGATGTAGTTAAAAGTTGATGACGTGATGTGAACATACAACAAATAATTTATATAGATAATTATATGCTTATTCATTCTATGAATATAGTTTTAAAATTACTATGAATGTCACCTATTAGGACCTATTCTCGTGTTCTAATAAGGGCGGGGTTAATCCGAAGTCGAATTAAAATATAAAAAATTAATTATATAAACGCTTATTACGATAACGATCTAATAAGGGCGGAAAGTCAAGGTCAATCCAGCGAGAAGTGACCATTAAAAATGGAGACGCCAGCAACTTAAGGTATCTTCGATAAAGGTTTAGTGGACTGTAATTTTGGTGCATACGGCAAAGGGGAAAATAAATAGGTGGGATAGCACGCACTGACCTGATGAGGGCTGCCGCGCCTTCCTCCTGGAGTGTCTGCTATACAGCAAGCTCGCCACGTGGTTCGGCGCACACGCACTCTCGGTTAACAGTTTCGTGAAGTCCCACACTCTCGACCTTCGCCCTTACGGGGGCGTCTCACACTTTTATGAGTTACAAAGACACATTGTCTGATGCGGTGAGTATTAAAGATAAACAGGAGATCTCAATGTTCGTCCTGCGCGGTTTGCGGTTAATATATATAAGACGCGACGGGTGGCCGTGCGTTGCGGATGGCGTAATATCACTTAGTATAATGACGCGCGCCGAGATCCTCTTTTTCACCTCGGCGGCAGCGCGTGCGGTAGGAAAGGGAAGGAAGGAAGGAAACAAAAAATATGCACTAGTCATGTTGATAAAGTAGATATAACTTAGGACGAACTCAATGCGATATGTAATGTAATGTTGATAAAGTAGATTGTTAACTGGCGTTACCAATGGTAGTACAGGAAGTGAATAATTTTATTTAAGAATATTTCATTAAAAACAACATTATTTAAAAGACTATGTACTTATTTATGAATTTTTATCCCTTTAATAGAAAATTTGCGAGTTGTGGGAGAATTTCCGCAGTTGGATCAAATCGATCGATCAAAACATCATTTTTACGTCTCTGCGTCCGAAACAAAACTAGTGACCGAAACCAACGCTCTTCGCGCGCTTGTGGCCTACGAGACACATGTGCGGCGACAAGGTCACGCGCTTTTACGACTTCTATTGCCTTATTATTTAGATTTCTGTGGTTTGATCAGTAAATAAATCCAGTATTATTACGGGCTGTGAGGCACTTCATTTTAAACGACAAACGTCGCAAGGGACGCAGCAGCTTACTTATTTAAATTTAGTTGCAGGTATCCATGGGCTGCAGTAGTGATGGACGCTGTAAAAAAATCGATATTTTTCAATCTAACGCATGGCATAGTGGCATTTATGTTATATTTCTATAGCAAAAAATACATCAATATTTTCTGTACATTGATTGTTATTTTAAACAATTACACAATAGAGCAAGTTTCAAAATGGACTTCCACTTATAAATTTTTGGAATCGAGACGAGCAACTTATTAACTAACTAAAAACAATACGTGCACTCATTTTTTGTTTTCTATGATGTGATGAGTGAGTGAAGTGAGGTCATTCATTTGCATTTTAAAAGATTTTTTTTACTGAACTGACTGACTGACTAGCGTGGGAGCCATTCATCCATTGAAATGGAATTGCGACTGTCAATCGTTTGAAAATTTGACACTTTAGAATTTATTAGAGCCAGTCAATCAATTAAATGAAGGGAGTAAATAAATTAAAGACAATTTTTTTAAATAGAAATTCAAAGGTAACATTCGATTACAAGCCAAAAAACAAAATATTGACAAATTATTCGTGGCAGTTAAATACCATTCCTTTCGTATGAGCGCCACGTTGCGAAAAGACAAAATCCGCATCGCCATCTTTGGAAAACGATTTGAATCTTACTTGTCAATTGACTTTTCATATTGAAAAAAAAAACTAATTTTACACTCCGAGGATGCGGATTTAGTCTTTTCTGTTCGATTTCGATGACTACTTGCAAAGTGGCGCTGCTGCGAAAACAATGGAATCATAGGAATTTGCCTCTTCGATCCAAATATAATGCAGGTGAGATGCATTGCAGATGTGAACATCAGAGTTGGGGGGGGACGCTCTAGACGAAGGTTTTTCGACCAAATTGACGATATATTGAAAATGGGTCACATTAGGAGTACCCTTAACCGACGAGCGTGTATGCGTATATATTATATGGATGTACTCGTAAAGGAGGCAAGAGAGGTGTGTCAGGATCGTGCAAAAGGCAAGTCCGTAGTCTGCCTACCGTTCTGGGTGACAGGTGTGAGTGTATATGTATGTTTTATGTATGTTCTTAATACATCGATTTATATCGTCCATTAGCTGGCTGCAGTAAACACTTACCTTAGGTGGACTGGTGTCTGTGTTGTTTATATCTGTGCAGATGCAGATATGTATATAACAGATAGTTTAACCGCCATCTGTTACAGGCCATGCAGTCTTTTTAACATTTATAACAGTTAGACAGTGGAGTATTTGGTAATTAGGAAAAGAGGTCTCTAGTTCTCGTAACCAGAATAAAAAAATCACAGTATAATATGCTACTATTTTACTTGGTACCCTGTGCAAGCATAGTCCTTCTCCGATAGAACCAATTTATACGTGCTGCCGCTATATAATGCTGCAGCCTCTACATCTACACAAACACCCACATCTATAATACTTATTAGCTAAAATGTGGTAATGTTTATTATATAACCACATTCTATACGTACAACGTTAAAATTATATACACTCACTCTTCTTCGTATCTACTCACATTCATCAAAATTATGTTTGTTATTGTAACGAAATGGCGGATAACAGCGTCCTTCCCATAACAAACAAAAACATTAAAAACCGAGACTGTCAACCCGCCTGCAAGCGTGGTAACTATGGCAAACTTCCCTAGGCATATTAGGTAATCTTTGGAGGAGGCCTATGTTCGACAGTGGACTCTTGAGAGGTTCCGAAGTTAGTTTGCTAGTTATTGCTGCATAAGTCCGATATAATTTATTTAAAATAATAATCCTCATCAACATCAGCTAGTGGCTGTCTACTTTTAAGATTTTTAAAAATTCACTTACAAAGCAAATAAAAGAAATCCTTAGATACGCGACAAAACAAGAAGATCCCGTATAAAGCTACAAATATGTTTCCTAAAACGAATTTGGTTTTGCAAATTTAATCACGCTTGCTAAGAAAGTATTTCAGAACGACGCAATAAAACGTGGACCCTTCGATATTCTCGCTGTAAGCTGTGACGTATGTACAGGATGGCCAAATACGCATTTATGACTTACATAATTTTAGTGTCGAACCTTTAGAGAAATATTCGCTATTTTTCTTCTAAGAAAAACATTCACATTAGTTACAATATAAAACAAAATTCTAGTGACAGACGAAAATATAAATGTATTAGAGAAACGTTACAGCTTAATTGAAAATAAAACACAAAAGTGTTTTATAATGGATTTTTTTATAGAAGAGGGGGCAAACGAGGATGCCGCTCACCTGATGGTAAGTGACTACGGCCGCCCATGAACAATCGCAACACCAGGGGAATTGCAGGTGCGTTGCCAGCCTTTTAGAAAGGAGTAAGCAATTTTCACTTCGCTCTTAAGCGTTGATGCGTCATCTCAGTGTCGGTAGCACTCCTGTTTGTATCACCACGGGGGAAGGAATAAAGGGTTCCATACCCTGAATTACCACATAAGCGACATAATTGGCAACAACGCGATATAATAAACCCGCCAAGGGTAATATGCAAAAAAATTACCGCATCCTATCCCAATCGGCTGACCTATAGTGCCAAACACGGCGGCAGCCTGCAGAATGCAACCGCGATGTTAATGTGACTGGCACCACACTCCGGACAAGACAATGGTCCGACGAGCCTAAAAGGGCGTCGATGGAAACCTGATATCCGCCCGGATGAGAGGTCAGCAGAAGATCCAACAGGGAAGATGTATGATCTTCCACATCTGGAATACGCGAAGGCAAAGTAACCAGTTGTGTCAGATCATATGCCACAGCAAAGTCATAAACAGATCTCCACGCATGATCGGTTAAACGTGAAACGAGTCATTCGGCACGATGGGCGTTAAAATCACCAAGGATCACGATCTCTGCGGATGGGATCTGCAGTAGCACAGAATCTGTAATAATTTGGACGTGGTCGATGAGTCAGTCTGTTTCGTTATTACCGCTATGGGACCTATATAGGCATCTGTACGTGCGGAGATGGTCTTCGCTGTCTACGCGCAGCCATAGGATGGACAGGTCTGTACCTTCAATACTGCCGAGGCGTCGAAAACAGGTGTCCTCTTTGATTTATATGCAAACTCCAGCCCGGGCCACAAAGGATATATCTCTATATATCCAATTGGTACCCCGGGTAGGAGAGATATGAAATATCAGCTAGATAGGACACATGAGTCTCGGTTAAAATGAGCAAGGCCGGCTTCGCCGTCTCTAGATGGTAGTGGATTCTAATAGTAGTGGTTTTTGTCGAGCGGAATTGCGTCCCCCCTCCCCTCCTCCCAGAATACGTGGGGCAGCCTGAGCACCCACGCTCAGGAGGAGTAGAATAACTTGGCCATGGATGCTCAGCGAGGGATTCTCCGTCACCAGGGGTGCTGGTACCCTCCTGGGGTAGTTCTTCACTTAATTACGCTACCATGCTAAGGGAGGGGGGCAGGTATTGGGCCTCCAGTCACCTGCGCTCGCCAAGCGAAAGGTTAATCTATACATCACGCTGGTATTCTGTGAGGTCGTGGTATGAGTCGGCCCATTCGTGCGACATCAAAAGCTGTCGCGTGGCTGTATCACTGTTAAAATGATTGTTAAATAATTTTTTCACGAGCTACGCTAATGCTATATTATGTTTGTAAACGTGGTAGTTCTATGCTACAACTTTATGATTGTAACAATGTTGGCTCGGCCGGGGGACCATGGTCTCACAGAATACCAGCTTAAAATATTCGCTTAATGGTGCTGTATTTCGTTTGATAAGTGAAGAGAAGCGGAGACCCTTTTTACTGGAAACAAGAAATCACAACTTAGTCCTCAGGGATGACAACAGCATTTTTATTCTAAATCGAGGATATATACAAATACCTACAGTTTCCACCATTTAAAAATTTAAGAAGTTTAAATTCTACTATGGTGAAATATTCTACCTATATAATAATCTATATATTTGTATTATGATTAGAAAATTTCAGTTGCATATGTGCTATTTATGTAAATTTGTATGCTATCACAATCACATAGCAAACATGTTGTGCTTTAAGAATTGTACCATCCTTATCTGTCCATGTTTTATGCAAATATATGAAATAAATAAATATAAAATAAATAAAAATTCGTCTCAAAATCTCAAATTGTTTTAAAAATATCGCAAAGCAATCAGCATTGTAGGATGTGCAAGTTTACGTTTATATTTGTACATTTATCAACAGTGTGAGTAAAGTTCCAAGAGTCAGTCTTATCCGACACTATTCCTATGATATCCCAGATGTCAGCCTCAGTCTGAGCGAGATTAGAGTGGCTCTCCAGTACCTTAAAAACGGGAAGTCTCCGGGCGAGGATAGAATAACAGCAGAGCTTCTGAAAGCGGGTGGAAAATCAAAACTTAAAGTGCTTCAACAGCTCTTTAATTCTATCCTCCACGGTGGCACTACTCCGAAGGCGTTGACCAGAGTGTGGTGTTCTTGTTCTTCAAGAAAGGTGACAACACTTTCTTGAAAAACTACGGACCTTAGCAATAGGGACATCCGCAGTAAAACTAGAGTGACCGACATAGTCCAAAGGATTAGTAAGTTGAAGTTACAATTGGTCGACCATATAGCTCGAAGAACCGACAAAGGTTCTCGAGTGGCAACCATGTATCGGTAGGCGTCGTGTAGGGCACCCCTCACTAGATGGAGTGACGTGGTAAAACACGCAGGAAGTCGATGCATGCCGGTAGCTCGGGACCGTGTTTGTGCAAAGATTCTCGAGTGGCAGCCTAGTATCGATAGGCGTAGTGTAGGTCACTCCCCCCCCCCCCCGCCCCCCACTAGATCGAGTGACGTGGTAGTGCACACAGGAAGTCGATGCATTCAGGTAGCTCGAGACCGTTCTTTGCGACATTCCTTGGGGAAGGCCTGTGTTCAGCCGTGGACTTGTGAAGGGCTGTAACGATGATGATGATGAACATGGACAAAACAAAAGCTTTCTATGCAGTAATTAATTAATAACGAACATGTGATAACACTGTAGGCAATTGACGATGTGTGTGATGTGCGATGTGAAGTTTAGCAAATTTTATGAATAAAATTACAACATAATGAAATTTATACGTGGTAGAGCCACGCTGCAGCCATATTATGGTTGTAGCACGAATGGGTGTGCTCAACTTTCACGCTCTTACGGAGTACCAGCGTGAAATTGCAGCACAGTGCTGCCATGTTTTGTATGATAAGTGTAGTCTCTACAGAGGACCGGCGGCCATTTTTAATCGAAGATAAATAGGCCTCAGCATCCACTTACCATCAGGTGGACTATGTGCTCTTTTGTCACTACCTACAAAAAACACTTCCTACAAAAAACACTTCCTACAAAAAACACTAAGCTAATGCGCTACTGACTGTCAATATGAACTATTAATACGAGTACTAAATATGCATCAAAAACAGGCAGGTTGTATTTCACTCACATTTCTTTCACGTCTCAGTTTCCTTAACTTGTGAGTCCTCTAATAAAAGTTAATGTGAGTGCCGCTGTTCTATAAAGTATTCGCTGGAAAAATACATTAGCCATAAAAATGAAATTTGATGCAGTATGTTATATTTTTAAGGAAATGAACTTAGCATTTAAATTGTCTGTTTTATATTTCCTTATAGAAAAAAAAAATAAAAAATAAATTTTATTCTCAGAAAAACGTGTAACAAAATTTTCCATATTAAGTACGATTAGAGGCATCAATATACATCAATATATAGAAAGAATTTGGATGTTGGATTCTATGATAACGACGACTTGGCGCTCTTCCAGACTAAAAGTTTTGTTCATTCTGTGGCTATTATAATGGCATCCACGGCAACTTAATACGCGAATATGTATTTCTTAGGAGTCTGGGAAAGTATTGTTAGACCAGCATTACAGAGAGAGATACCGCAACGCACACCACCCAGACCACTGTGTGTTCATAAGAGTACATAATTCCTTCACCGAAGGTAGATTGACATACTTTGATTTTTAGTTTTTTGATTGATTTTTTTGATGATTTGTTTGATTGATAGACTTGTCACCCTATTCCTATAAAAAAAGATTTCCTGGATTAGGCATTGGTAGTATTCGTGAAGGGAGACGCAGTTTGAATAATGAGGATGAATTTTTACAGGAGAGAGAGAAGCAGATCCGATTATTTCAGTATATGACATAGAACGGCGCAAAGGTGTTTCAAAAAGCAAAGCTCAACTCTCAATAATTTCGTGGAGCGATACATCTTCTTGTCGCAAAGATGTATATTTAAACCCACAGAATTCACAACTGGTAGTTGGAAAATTTACACTTAAAAAGGAAGGAAAGGTCACAATACCAAATCCAAATAAATGTCTGGTTGGGCATAATTGACGGACATGTAATTGGGCCATTTGAGTTGCCTGAAACTCTTAATGCAGGATGTTATTTAAAATTTTTGTCAGTCTATTCCTGATAAATGCACGTGGCTTAGTACCATGCTGTGTGACAGTCGCCGAAGGGATTTGTCCTTTTCAACAGTAGTCGCCATGTTGTAATCATCATATCATATCAACAATTCTTAAGTCTAATGCTAAGCAAGCGCCATTCTGAGAATGCATCAGCTGGTATATATTATTTATAAGATGGAAAATAAATCAATGAAATTAGTTCAATTAGTGATTTTTATTTATAAAACCGAAATGACAAAAGAACTTAAAAACCATCTAAGTAAGAGGTAGCAACAGTCCTTGGACACATATAGCAGATTTCTAACTATAAAAGCTGCACACAAGAATATAAGGAAAGAAATAACATATATCTTTATTCTCTCAACAATACAATGGAAAATAATGTAAGCTCCTCCACAATACCAATTGGTACAAAATTCACCTCGCACCTGAAACCACGTTGAATCACATTCACTACAAATATTTTGCTTTACTTGTGGGAATTTACGTATTTGTTAAATCCTAATGCACGATACTTGCGATACTATGCGTATACTAACAGTTATTTTATCTGTATACAGAACAAACGAAAGGGGATTTTGTGTAAAGTAGTATTGGTTGTCTGGAAGAAATTGCTATCGGCAATAAGCCGTCCATTGCATATATCTTTTGTTTACCATATTCTGTGCTCGTTTGTGAATGTTTTAGTTGTTTTTGTATTTATTCTTAATTGTACTTAATAATAAATTGTACTTAATCTATCTATACATACAATAAATCTGTAGAAAAGTCGTGTCTGTAATTCTTATATTTTCTGGAAAAACAAGTCCAGGGGACTAAATAAAGAGCACTGAAGCCAAATTAGTAGTTTTTGTAATTTTTTTCTGTCTGTCTGTCCGTCGGTCTGTCTGTCTGTTGTGTATTCAAGATTCACGAAAAAAAACTACTTAAGGCGACACCGTGAAAAAATGTACCTCCTTTCATCGAATAGTATAAAAACTACCACTAAGGAAAGTTAAATTTTGATAGAGGTAAATTCATTTCTTTATCTTGAATTTGATTGTTAAAAAACACGATTGTATAATTTTGACACGATCACAATTATTTGCGAAAACACCTCTAAAATATCACTATAGTTGAAATTACAACGAAATTACTTAATCTATGTATATGCTTGGAAATCACTCAAATATATTCATAACATCAATATTCATAATTTACTTGCTCATTATTTTGATTACTTAAATCAATAATTTTAAAAAAAATATTTTAAAGTTTCTGAGAATTTCTAAGCGCTTATAATCGTCGCGGGCGCTACGCTATTTTAGACCTTATGACGGCGTTTTTCCAGTTTTTATAGAAATTATGCATTCACTCGGATCGGATAGCCTTTTCGATGTGTCGTCTTAACAGATTTCCACGAAATTTTGTGTGTAGGTAGGTAGGGACCCGGGACTACTTTTGGGCTACTTTTTTTACGATTAATGAACTTAAAAAAAGAATGGTTAGGTATTTTCTTTCATTTAGATGTTAATTCCTGTTTTTTAAATTATTTTTAACTTTTGCTCAATGAATTGAACTACGCCGACAGTCTACGATATTATTGTCGTATTCACTTTTGAAGAGAGTGTCATCTAACGTAAAATACAAAAGTAGAGCCAGGAGACATTTTGCCTTCAGTTGGTGATAAATTAAATAATTTAAATAACTTCCATTTATGTAGTTATTTAGTTTAATTCATAACGGATTTGAAAATTCTAACTTACATTTTTTAGTTTTACCATTTCATTTTAATAGATATATAAAGTATATACTAATTAATTACTACTTAAATATATAATAGTGACATCTATCGAAAACATTGATTTATATAACCATCGAAAATCATAAATATCTGATAAAAAAATTTAGTAGATGTTAATACTTTTATGTATAAATAAACTGATAAAAATTGTAATTACTAAAATTTATGTATAATTTATTTATCAAATATCATTAATTAGTCCATTACTGAAACTGAAATGAGGGTATTTCATTTAATTTAACAGTATTTATTCACTATATCATGATATAGCTTGACCAAATCAATGAATAGAGATAGTTTAGCAATATTAACAACTAAACACGACATTGCTATTTTTGGATGTTATTGTCACATCGTAAAACAATTTCGTTACACACCGCTAGCAGTGCTGATTGCGTATATTTGATAAAAGCAGAATTTTTAACAGATTGTACTTCACTTAATGCCAAATGTGTGTATTATATAAATGTAGGCGGCTTTGTAGTGCGACAGAGCCACTGCAGTTGCACCTTAACTTATTGTGTCTGAGTACTTGAGAGTAAGTTTGGATTGTCATAGTTTTAATTTAATAATAACGCCATCTACTTACTGCTAAATAAACTAATAATAAGCATATAAATTATTTAAATATTTACAAATATTCACTGCTTATCATAGGCTTTCCCCTTTGTTTCTCAAATCGTCCGGGTATTTGCAGTAGTATACACGCTTGGCAAGCGGGTTGGCAACCGCAGCTCTTTATTACTTAGCGCTGTTATCAAGAAGATGCTGCCCATCTCCTGTTTCAGTTTCCCTCTGTCGCCCCTTAAGACACCCACGGGACGAAATGGGTTGATGGTTTCCTTTTCGCAGCCTCTACATGGATAATATTATTTTAACTCTCGTTCATCAATTGGGTTTCCTCCGCAGATAGCCAAGTAAGACAAATATTTGCTACGCTTGGCATGCGGGTCGCCAACTGCATATTGTTACGAGCTTGAGGTTCGTGACAATAAAAATTGCCGATAAAATTACCTAAATTAACACTTTAATTTACTTTACACAAATTAAAACTAAAAACACTAATAATTAAACACACTAATTCACTTAATTCCGCTCCGAAGCTTCGCTTGTGTCGCTGAGTTCAACTCTGCCTCGATCGCATCTTGCGCCACCTATTTATTTAAATTAGCAAAATATCCGGAATGTTCAAGTAAACACGCGCAAGGTACCGAGAGTTCGAGTATAGATTTTCTAGAAACTTAGTTCTTCGGGTGGCGCTGTCGGTCGAAAGATTTGTGATGTCATAAACTACAACGCTCCCCTCGCTCTCGTTCCTGACACTAGATGGCGCTAGTGTGTCGTCGACTGGAGCGCGTAACACTGCCTCCTCCTAAGACATGCTCGTCCCGAGCATTATCGGTCCCATAATAACGCGCCAAGCGATCCACATGGACGATCTTAGGAGTCCCTCTAGCGCCTTTCTTTATCCGGTAGGTCACATCGTTGATCCTGGTTACAATCCGGTACGGGCCGTCCCATTTAGCTTGAAGCTTAGGAGATTTCCCTTTGCTGCGGACTGGATTGTGCAACCACACTAATGAACCTTCGTTGAACCCTTTATTTTTCATTTTGCGGTCGTACCGGGTTTTCATTTTCTCAGACATTTGCTGGCCCGATTGTCTGACGTGCTCATAAATGTCATTCATTTTGTTCCGCAAGTCATTTGCATAATCGGTTATACTGCGTGGGGCATCAGGTGGTATCCCGGTGATCAGGTCCGCAGGCAGCCGTAATTCTCTTCCAAAGTTTGCGAAATCTGGTGTCACTGCTGTACTTTCGTGAACAGAACTCCGATATGACAACAAAAACGGTTGTATGTGCTTGTCCCAATCTCGTTGCCGATTGTCTACAACTTTTGCTAGGTACCTCTCCAATGTCTGATTAAATCGTTCCACCATTCAACAATCAATCAATGGCTATTCTCTCCCATGGTGCACCCACATTGTACAACTTCAATGCACCTCTACTACGAGTCTGAGGTCCCTTTACAGCCGCACAACTTGTACATTTGCGACACCAGTCCTCGACATCGTTTCGACAGTGGACCAAGTAAAACCGTTCTCGGATCTTCAGTAGAGTTCGTTTAACTCCCAGATGGCCTCCTGAACAATCGTCATGGTACAGCTGTAGAACATCCGGTACTTTAGCTTTAGGGACAACCATTTGCAAATGACAGCTGTCTCCCCGAACGTTTTCCCATTTACGACACAGAACTCCATCCTGAAGCTGCAAGCTGTCCCACTGGGCCCAATAGCTTTTAGTGGTCGAACTCATCGCTGAGACGTCACTCCACTTGGGCTTGGGAGCACTGGCCTTTATCCATTCCAGAATCGGCTTGATGTCCGGATCTTCCTGCTGTGCATGTAGTAAGCTGTCCTTCCACTCGTTGCTGAGGTGGTCTGCCCTGAGCATCCTCAATGATACCACTTCCTTACTCTCTTGCCTAGTACAATGTTTGCAATCCTCAGGACAAGGTCTTCTTGACAATGCATCTGCGTTGCCATGAGATTTCCCGCTGCGATGTTCGATCTCAAAGTCGTATTCCTGCAGTAGTTCGATCCACCTCGCAACTTGTCCTTCTGGGTTTTTAAACTGCAATAGCCATTTTAGTGCAGCATGGTCAGTTCGTAAGTGAAACTTTCGTCCCAGAAGATATTTGCTAAAATGCTGCAACGACTTTACCACAGCGAGCAATTCGCGTCTTGTGACACAATAGTTCCTTTCCGGTTTTGACAACGACTTGCTGAAGTACGCTATCACGACCTCTTGGTCACCATTCCGTTGAGACAGCACACCACCAAGTCCTATATCACTTGCGTCTGTGTCAACTATAAATTCTTTGCTTGCATCAGGGTATCCCAAAATAGGTGTTTTGCACAGACGGTCCTTGAGCTCCTGGAATGCGATATTGTAACTTTCATCCCAGCAGAAATGTCGCTCCTCCTCGGTTAGCTTGTGCAGAGGTTTGGCTATATCTGCAAAGTTCTTCACGAATCGCCGGTAATAGGAGCATAAACCCAAAAATGCTCTAACCTGCGTCTTGTCTTTTGGAACCGGCCAATCCTTGACAGCGGCGATTTTCTCTGGATCTGTGCGGATACCTTCTTCCGATACTACAAACCCCAAAAAGTTAACTTGCCGTTGGAATAGTGAACATTTCTTCGGGCTCAACTTGAGGTTGGCACTCTGAATCTTCATAAGCACGCGTTCCAGGTTTTGAAGGTGTTCCTCAAACGTACGGCCCACGATGATGATGTCATCCAAGTAGACCAGACAGGTATCGCCAATTATCCCGGTAAGTACAAGTTCCATCAGCCTTTCAAACGTTGCTGGAGCATTGCACAACCCAAACGGCATTACTTTGAATTGCCACAGACCCTTTCCCGTCGAGAACGCAGTTTTCTCCTTGTCCTTAGGGTCAATTTCAACTTGCCAGTATCCACTTTTTAGATCCAGCGTGCTAAACCATTTTACTCCTGTAAGCATGTCCAGCGTGTCATCAATTCTTGGCAAGGGATAGCTGTCCTTCTTTGTAACGTCGTTCAGACGGCGATAATCAACACAGAACCGCATGCTGCCATCCTTCTTTTTCACCAGCACCACTGGTGAACACCATGGACTAGAGGAAGGTTCAATAACACCATCCTTCACCATTCCTTCAATCATGGTTTCCACTTCCTTTTCACGTGCTACCGGCAATCTTCTTGGCCGCTGACGGATAGGCAATTCCTCACCTGTGTTTATTTTGTGTTGAACTAAACCAGTCTTTCCTATGTCAGCATCGTTTGATGAGAATACATCGGCGTACTTGAGTAACAACTTCTTCGCCTTGACCAATTTGTTTGGGGAGAGAACACTGCGACAGTCTTCCAAAAGTGTGGTCACTCTCGTTTCTGCATCCTTGCTGGGGGTCCCACTCGATATATATTGGCACCGACGTAACCAATCCACTTCCTCACAAGTACCAATTAGTGTGCCTTTTTCTATAATCTGGTCCCGATCGCAAGGGTTCAGCACACGTACTCCTGAGATGTCAGTGGTCCTGACCAAGGTTCGAGCTACTTTTCATGGAAGGTCATTGTTTACCCTTTCCACAAGTACACAACGGTGAGCTTGCCCAGCGTTTCGGGGAAGACTAACCGGAACAATCGTTTCCGATCTCGGCGGAAGAACAATCTTCTTAATGCTGTACACGTTCCCTGGTAACGCACCTTCCAAAAAAGTTCCTCCTGTCCACATTTCAAAACACCTTGCTTAACGTCGATCTCACAACAATTATTCCTCATAAAGTCTAGGCCTAGGATGCAGTCGTCCATTATATCAGCCACGATGACATTATGCAGGTAGATCACGTTGCCTAGCTTCAACTCCATCTCCTTCTCTCCACGGACGGGTATACGCTGACCGGTGGCTGTTACCAAATTAATGCGTTCTCGGTTGTATGCGGAGTCCCCAAGGAACTGACTTATAAGTTGGGAACTAACAACCGTACGAGAGGCTCCAGTGTCTATGGTCAGTTTACACGGCATTCCGTTGACCTCGCCCTTGATGATTAGACTGTTCCCATCGTGGGTTTGTGAGATCGAGATCCTTGGGGCTCTTTTAACATCAGCCAGCACCCGCCCCGTAGTTCTGGCTTTTACTCGTTTCCCTGCTGCTGCTGGGCGGTGCTGTTGGCCGCACTACCCTCCTGGGATCGTTCACCTTCCCTTTCTAGGGTTCGCTTAGGGCAGCTGGATCGAAATGGCCCTTTTCCCCACAGCCATAGCACCTAGGGCTGTATCCTTTGTTGCGGTCGCGAACTATAGCTGCTGTAACCTCCCTGACGCGATGGGAACGGTGATCCTGCCGCACGGCTTCCACTTCCAGTGCATGGGCCAAGGCGTCCTTAAGCGTCTCGTGGTGCCCGAGCCTCACAGCAGCTCTGACTTCCAGGTCGCGGATGCCGTCGATGAATGTCTGCACCAGGTTCCCTTCAATGAGCGCAGGTACAGACCGGTATGCTTTTCGCACCAGCTTCTCCACTTCTAGAGCCCACTGCTGCAGGTTTTCGTTGATGCGCTGCACACGATCTTTAAGCTGCGCACGAAAGACGTGTTCCAGGTGAGCGTCGCCATACCTCGCCTCCAATGCCTCAAGGAGTTGCTCATAAGTCACTTCCTCACCGAGATCTTCCAGAACTGTTAAGGCCTGGTCACGCAGGCCTAGTGTGAGAGCAGTCATGGCCTGATTTTTATTCCAGCCGTTCGCCTTCATAACAGCTTCGAACTGAATTTTGTAGGCAGACCAGGAAGAGGTACCGTCGAACGGTGGCACCTTGAACCCACGTAGCGGAGGTGTTGTAGCTACTACGGGAGCTGTAGCTCCATCTCCAAGTTTGAGTTCGTCCAGTGATTTCTTCATGTCAGCCATTACGTTGTCAACCCGATTGTTTACTTGGTCGATTCGGGTTTCAGCTTCCGACAATCGGTTGTCATGTTGAGCAACCTTATCCTTCACCTCCTTTATCTCCTTCCCGAAGGAAGCGTGAAGATCCTTCATGAGGAGCATTTGCTCTTCCAACCGACGGGCCTGTTCCTCTTGTCCGCCCCGCAGTTGATCTTCCAAACGACGGACCTGTTCCTCCTGTCGACGAGTTTGTTCCTCCTGCTGCTCTTTCAACCAACGGGCCTGTTCCTCCTGTCGGCGAGCCTGCTCCTGCAGCATCACCATCAGAGCACCTAAGTCAGGTGCTGCAGGTGTAGGGGCTACAGACAGGCCTGCAGCCGGTGGCTGGCCCTCCGACGTCTGCGACGTTGCACCTCCAAATCTTCTTTGGTCCGTCTCCTGCTGGCGTTGACTTCGGGTACGGACACCCTCCGTTTCCTCCTTAGGTAAAATCGGCATGATTTTATCCCACTTCTGACACCAATTGTTACGAGCTTGAGGTTCGTGACAATAAAAATTGCCGATACAATTACCTAAATTAACACTTTGATTTACTTTACACAAATTAAAACTAAAAACACTAATAATTAAACACACTAATTCACTTAATTCCGCTCCGAAGCTTCGCTTGTGTCGCTGAGTTCAACTCTGCCTCGATCATATCTTGCGCCACCTATTTATTTAAATCAGCAAAATATCCGGAATGTTCAAGTAAACACGCGCAAGGTACCGAGAGTTCGAGTATAGATTTTCTAGAAACTTAGTTCTTCGGGTGGCGCTGTCGGTCGAAAGATTTGTGATGTCATAAACTGCAACGCTCCCCTCGCTCTCATTCCTGACACTAGATGGCGCTAGTGTGTCGTCGACTGGAGCGCGTAACAATATTTTTATTATTTTGAGCTATGATCAGGAAGACATTTCTTAGGGGCGATTTGTTCAGCACTGGGCTTGTGAAGGGTTTTAATGATTGTGATTATGGTGATGATGATAAGGAAATAAATAAAACAAAATAGAGTAGTTTATATACAAACAAAGGATAGAAAGAAAATGTAATAATAAATTACGGAATAAATCTATAAGTATATATTTCTTCTGTCTGACTGAACTTCTAAACGTTAAGACTGATTTTGATGAAATTGTGTACGTGTGATTAAGTTGATTCAACTCCTCGTTTCAGTCGCAACAGTAGCATACTTTATAAAATAGAACCAATTAGGCTCAAAGTAATAAAATTAAATCAGTAAAAAAATAAATTACTAGCATAGATTTAATGCAAACGAAGTCGCATGCACGGCTAGTAAATTATGTATTATTTATTTTATTAACAAAAAAGCCATCTGCGCAGGATAGTAATATATCACCACTTAAATAAAAAAACCTCGTAAATAACTATTTATACCTGTAAATAATTTTGACAGTAGGAAAGAGAGGAATAGGGAACGATGATTTTACAATATGCAATAGATAATTAAATATATATTCTGTATATTGCTCTAACACTTCGTTTACTCCTACTTCTAACTTGAAGTCATACAAATGAAATAATAAAATAGTTAACAGTATGGTATATAAGTAAGACTTTGTTAATTTACACCAGGTGCACTTTGCACGAAACCATTAGCTGGAAGGAGGAAAATGTTACCTGCATTTATTCGGTCTTGCGAACGTGATAAAATTATGTATTTTATAACTGAATATTCTCAGTTTTGTATACAAATAAACAAACAGGGAGAACTTAAACTTATTTATTTAATTTAATACGCCTGCTACTCTGTAGTTATATTATGGTCTATATATACATATATATATATATATATATATATATATATATATATATATATATATATATATATATATATATATATATATATATATATGGTGGTAGCATGAAGATATTGGCTTGACCAGAGAAGGACCACGCTCGCACAGAATACCAGCGTAAAATAACAGCTCATGTTACTGTGTTTCTTATGAGTTCGTTTAGGAAGTGTAGAGAACCGAAAACATTTTACTAGGAACAAGGCTTTCTATCTTTGTTCTCTGGGGTGACAACGCATCTGGTCATAGTGCGTTTTGGTCTAATATAATTTATTTTCGGTACTTAATCGTATATTAATAATATTTTATTTTCAGACATTAAAATTTTACAATATCATCAAAAGAAAATTAATATCTATTACATACTAAAATATTTTTGAAATTGTATGTAATTTAACGGAAACAAATACGAAAATGCAAGTATGTGCGTTGGCGCAACCAATACTTAAAAGAGTATTTATTAAAAAAACCTGTGGTTCCCGTCAACTGCGTTATCAGAATCGGTATCCACACGTAATTTGCAAATTATATGTGGTTTTATTTCCTCTTATTCACACGAGTATCGGTAGTGCGGGGTCTTTGACAATACTCTTACTCCTCGGCCAATACATAGATAATAAAACCACATACGATTTGCAAATTAATTTTTTTTTCATTAAAATTAATTTTTTCTAAATGTTTTTTTGAAAAAAAAAATATTTCTGTACGCTTGGATACTGATTCTGACAACACACATAACGGGAACCACAGGGTTTTTGTTACATGTTGTAAGAGTATATATATGTATATGTATGTGTATATATATATATATATATATATATATATATACCTACTACTACTACCACCAGTGTATATAGTAAGAAAACTGTAATTTCGAAATTACAAACACAGACTTTAAGTTTATTTATTTAACTTTGAAACTGAGGCAACTGAGGAACACATATGATCTGGAAATTGAGATGGAATTATTTTGACCAGTTTGTGGGTAAGATCATTTTTGCATAAAACCGTCCAATTGAAAAGTACCTAACATAAGATTATTTGTGTCACTTGCGTGTTATTTGCAATATAGATTTGTTCTCAGTTTATATTGTTTCTTTCATCGATATAATTAAATCGATACTTTCAAGAATAAAATTATAAAGAAAAATAAAATTCTAATTAGGTATTAGGAACTACACAATATTTTTGAATCAATTGTAAATACAATTTTAAAATAGTACCCAATTTATGATAACTCAGTTCAAGTACAAGACTTCATGATGTTCATGAGTTTAACCGAAATGAATAAAGTTTTTGTTAAAGATTTAGGTCTAAAGTTTATGGAACTTTACTAAACATGTCCCCATAGAATAAGTTACTTAAGGTTGTTTAGTAATAGGTTAGCACATTCCCTGTAGAGAGTTAATATTTGCCTATTATTGTGTAGAGACAGGCTGCAGTTATATATTGAGGTAAAATGGACGTGGAGCTTTACCGGTCGACTCAACCGGTAAAGCTCCACGTTCTCACAATATACCAGCTTAAAAAATAACATAATGCTGTTGTGTTCCGTATTGTGATTGCAGAGAGCCGGAGACGCATCTCAATTCTCAATTGAGTGGAGGTGTCTATGGGCCACAACATACGTCAAGTGGATTGTGTGTTCATTTGTCACCTTTATCCTACAAAAAATACGCGTACCCGTATTCCATAACAGGATCACCGGAAAGGTAGACCAGCATGAAAACCCCCTGACGTCACTTAACCTTAACTATTGTAGTTCAATTTATACGCTGCGTAAGTTTAGATTGATTGTGTTATCCGACGCCCCGTTAATTTGAGCAGAAGTTTCCGAACATCCATTATATTGAAACTCCTCGCAACCGCTATCTTGTAACGGTTGTATCCTTGACTCCTTAATCAAATTGTTCGCAAATGTATTTGAAGACGTAAGAGCAGGTGATTTGATTGAGCATTTTAAAACAGCTATGCCGATGAAATGACATATAACTCATAGCATATACTCTCGCCTTATAAAGAGCCTGTTGTTTGTCGCATCCGAAGCTGGAAGCTTCAGGAAGCGGATACTAGGGACAAATATCACACGAGGGTAGCCGAAAAGCTTGACACCATCGATGGCAGGAAAGAATGTGTGGAGAGAATATGGCAGAACCTTAGGGATGGAATGGTAAGTGCAGCGGAAGAAGTATGTGGTACGACAAAAAGAGGTAGTAGTAAAAGAAGAGATGCATGGTGGAATGACGAAGTGAAAGAAGCTGTAAAAAAGAAGAAAAAAGCATGGTTAGACTACTTAGCCTCTAGTAACGATGAGCATATGAGAGAGAAGATGAAAGAAAGATATAAGCTGCAGAAAGTTCATGCGAAAACATTGATTGAGGAAGTACGTGAAAGGTGTAGAATAGAAGCGGACGAGAGGTTGTCGCACAACTTTAGGGAAAACTCCAAACTCTTCTGGAAAGAGGTTGGAAGGTCCCGGAGTGGTGCGACGGCTTTAAGAATGAACAAAGTGCTTTCGAGAACCAATGACGTCCTCTCAGAAAAATCGGACGTCATGCAGCGATGGAGTGAATTTTATAGAGAATTGTATGCGTGTCATGATCTTAGTGAAGGATCCGGGGGTGACGCCGTGACTGGCACGCCAGACACGGACCTCGATGACACTGAGGTCATCAGCATGAAAGAGATTGAACGTGCGATTCGAAGTTTGAAATGTGGTAAGGCTGCGGGACTAGACAGAGTTACTGCTGAAATGGTCAAGTACGGTGGGCCTCGCGTCTGGGACAGCTTTCATCTGCTGTGCAATTTGTGCTGGCGGACGGGAGATGTCCCGGATGATTGGCGATCCGCGGTCATTGTGCCTTTATATAAAGGTAAAGGTTCACATTTTGACTGCGGGAGCTATCGGGCGATCAGCTTGACCAGTTTAGCAAGTAAAGTTTATTCGAAGGTTTTGACACGCAGGATGCAAGAGAAATCGGAAAGATTCTTATGGGAGGCACAATGCGGATTTCGACCTGGAAGAGGATGCACGGATCAAATGTTTTCTCTCCGCATGATCACGGAGAAGCTTCTGAGTGTTAACCAGAGGATTTTCTATGCTTTTGTGGATCTGGAGAAAGCATTTGATAAGGTTATAAGGAAGAAAATGTGGGAACTGTTGCCGGGATATGGTGTGGATGGTCGATTGTTAAGGGCTGTGCAGTCACTCTACTATGACTGTAAAGCCTGTGTGCGGGTAGGGCATGACCTGTCACCCATGTTTAGCGTCCAAGCGGGCGTAAAACAGGGTTGTGTCATGTCTTCCTGGCTGTTCATACTGTATCTCGACAGCTGTTTACAGAAGCTGAAAGATAGCTGTTTGGGTGTGAAATTGGGTGACATAAAAGTTAATTGTCTGCTGTATGCTGATGATGCAGTGCTTATTGCACCATCAGAAGCAGAACTGCAGGCATTAGTCACGTGTATGAAAGAGGAATGTGAAATTAAAGGTCTCCGTTTGAATGCTAATAAAACTAAGGTTCTGGTATTTGAAAAGGACGAAGAGAGAACGAAATGTGAAATATGGGTAAATCAGGAATGTCTAGAACAGGTAAATGAAATTGTATACTTGGGGAGTGCTTTCAGCCGGGATGGAAGATGTGATTTAGATGTGGATAGGCGTGTCGCTGCCGGAAACAAAGTCAATGGTGCCCTGAATGCATTAATAAAAAGGCAAGGCGTGGTGAAGAGTGCACGCCTTGCAATACATAACGCAGTGTTGGTACCGACTTTGTTATATGGCAGCGAAACCTGGGTATGCCAGAAGAAGCATAAAAGCAAGTTGAATGCAGTGGAGATGCGATCTCTTCGTAAAATGTGTGGCGTTACCATAGCCGACCGAAAGCGAAACGAAGAGATTCGCAATATGGCAGGATTGAAAGATGACCTTATCACAAAAATTGATAGGGGCGTACTCCAATGGTTTGGACACGTTGAACGAATGAGTGAAGACCGAATGGTGAAGAAAATATATAGAGTGAAAGTAAATATTAAAAGGTGTCGAGGTAGACCGAGTCTAACTTTCGAAGACCATGTGAGCAAATTGCTCGAAGAGGGGAGGGTCAAGAGTACTCGGATACCTAGACGTGCATGTATGAAGAAGTTAATGAACCTGAAAGAAGCGAAAGAGGTATGTAAGGATCGTGACACTTGGCGATCTGTTCTCTCTGGCTACCCCGTTAGGGATTGTGCGTGACGATAAGTAAGTAAGTAAGTGTTTGTCGAAGCCATCATCATCATTACAGCCCACCACAAGTCCACTGCTGAACATAGATCTTCCCCAAGGAATGCCACAAATACTTAGCCACCTCTATCCATAGAATTCCTACGTGTCTTATCATGTCGTCACTCCATTTTGTAGGAGGCCACCCTATACTTTGTTTTCTGGCACGAGGCTGCCACTCGAGCACCTTTTTTCTTCACCGGTTGTCATGCCACTTTAGCTTACTGATCCGTTTCGCTGTTGGTTACCGTAGTTCTACTACATATATCCACATTTCTAAGTCGAAATTGTTCCAATGCAAAAAGAAGGCTATGTATTTTTTAAATAACGGTTTTTTTTTTCGAAAAGAGAAAGGAAAAGGATCAGAATTCTTTTATTTAAACTTATTTTACCTACCTTAATAGCATGCTGCGACATGTTTTTCTCTTTTATATACATGGTACAGTACCTACCGAATGATATTAGTTTCTTCAATCCATTACACCATATAAAAGTTCCCCGTAGATTACCTCATAGGGGTGAATTTGCCATGGTGGCCACGTTTGGCTGTTGGGTAACAGAAGCTTATATCATTTTGACTGGTTATTATTAAGGTGCTGTTGCCTATCCCTGTTTGTTTCCCTCTGTCGTCTCTTACGACACCCACGGGACGATATAGGGTATAGGATATAGGGTAGTGGATAACCTTACACCACCACTGCATGGTAAGTTATGTACTACTAGGTAGTTATAAATATCTTATTAAAAAGATAGCTTCCTCAATTTTACGGTGCTCACGTTTTATTATAATTATTTCGAAATTGATCGGTTTTATAAAATGTTTTGTTTGACTCACATTGAAACTTTAATATATTTAAATAAATATTTCAATTTATAAGGATAAAATAATTCAAGTTCTTCAGACTTTTTTATTTGTCTGAGTCTTCATCAAAGAAAAGTCGTATGGAAGTCCTTTTGCAATCTTTATATTTTTGCTTACTTAGGATCACGACTGCTTCAAAGTTTGTGGATGTAACCTACATGTATGGATTACAAAATGATTAAAACCATATTTGTATGAACAAATATGTAATAAAAACTAGGTACAATATATTAAAAACTGTATAGTTCTTTTAGAAGTCGAGATAAATGGTCAAAATGCTGGGGCTCATATACTCCTAACTAGTCTTGATTAAGAAACAAAACGCAGATGCGTTGAAACAAATCAATAAGATGAAACGCCTTGTTATGAGTAAAAATAAAAGTCTAGTTAATTCGTTCTTTGTGGCAAAACAAGTAATTTTTATACATGCTAAGCTATCATAATATAAAACCACTGACTTTAATATCACATATTATGTTATTTGCATATATAGATGAGCATTGGTCTCTAAATATAAATCAATCTTACCTTCTGATATTTTATTTTTTAGTTTTAGTTTAGATTAGAAAATAATGAAATTGGTATTTTTTTTATTTACAAAACATTAAAATATACGATTTTTTTAATTTAATAAAAAACTCAAGCGAAAAAAACTTAAATTACCTAAAAGGTTTAACTCATCACATTGTGGTACTGATAGAACGAAGAACGCTGGCTGCGTTTCCTCATTGAATGGCTGTACTTTGCACTTATGCGAGCAAAGAACCAGCCTGGGCTAGTGTACGGAATTTCTGAACGGATTGTATTGAAATTTTACAAACAGATGGAGTGCAACACCAGGACATAAACATCAATTTCATTCTCATGATCAACGTTATCAGTAAGCTTCTTCTGCCCGTCTATATATATATATATATATATATATATATATATATATATATATATATATATATATATATATATATATATATATATATTTATATCCAGACGGCCTTCTTGGTGGAAGGAGTACCTGCCGCCTAAGAACCACATATGAACGAATACATCATCAATCACCTTGCTACTATAAAAAATCTGGTAAAGCTTAAATGACTATCAGTGAGTGTTCTTGTAAAGCCTGTTAAGTAAAAATTATTCTATTTTATTCCATTATTATGATCAGATTTGTTATTATTATGACAAAATTAATAACCTGGGTATATAAATCTCACTGTTGGGTACAGGTCTACAACGTAATTGCATAGTTTGCTAACAGCCCGATTACCTTCTCCGCTGGGACCGGTGAAAGTTATAATTTGACTTTAAAGTACTGAATTACCAAGTGTTTGGTAAGGGAAAACATCGTCCGGAAACCTGCAATTCTCAGTAATAAAAATATTTCAAAGACTGGTGAAGTCCGCTAGCACACACTGGGGCCGTAATAATTGCTCAATAACCCTCGCAGAAACGAGATGAGAACAGTGCACTACTCTTTTAACTTTGTATTAAGCCATTAGAATAAATAATTGTTACAGTATTAAATATGCATTAAAACAAAACTAATACAGAGATTCGTTAATTAGTCTGAAACTAACTTACGAAATAAATTTGCCGATTTTACGTTTTAATGGCGTGAGGTGAGAGAACATCATTGAACGATTAAATGAATGGTTCTGGTGGTGTTAATGGTTGCTAATTTTAAATTCGGAATGAAAGACTACAAAATGGTGTAGCGATTGAATTCCTGAGTTCGAATCCCGAAACGGATGGTCACAAAATGGTTAAGTCACGGGGTCTCGGGTAGGATTCCCGGGAACAATGGCCTCAAAATTTTGGGTGCGAGATATAACTAAAGTGGACCGTATTCAGCGTGGTTGGCTATAATCCAAACAAAATGGCTGACGTAGAACGTGGCAGGTTTTGGATAATGCACTTGCTCACTTAATTCACTATATTTAGCCGGTACTACGGAAGCGACCATGAGCTGCCAGGGAAAAAGCACAACAAGGACAAAAAACAGCTCAATATCTAGCGAGCACTTACCGGGGTTGGTCTTCTGACGGCCTCTTACTCAGGCCTCGAGTATGATGGCACTGCGTTGCAACTATACTAGCTACTACACTACAGCTACTAAACATATGATCATAAGACCGCGACCGGATCATATGTGCGTCCTGTTGTCCGTCTCTTTCCTTTACCTAACCAATAGTTTTCGAAATACCTTTCTAGGTTAGGAACCCTTCAAGTCACCGCCATCAGTGCGCCGCCACCGCTAGTATAGTATAGCGAAACGGACCAGTAAGCTAAAGAGGTATTTGGCCGAACATATAGCTCAAAGAACTGACAACCGATGGGGAAAAAAGGTGCTTGAGTGGCAGCCTCGTGACAGTACACGAAGTACAGGGTGGCCCCCTACAAAATGGAGTGACGACATGATAAGAGATGTAGGAATTCTATGGATTCAGCTAGTGGCTCAGTGTTTGTGGCATACCTTGGGGGAGGTCCATGTTCAAAAGTGGACTTACGATGGGCTTTAATGATGATGATGGCTTCAAAAACCAACAAGCTCTTTATAAGGCGAGAGTATATGCTATGGG